>VZSR01003805.1:15781-86624 GCA_013398615.1 Brachypodius melanocephalos | reverse complement strand
GCTGAGTGGTACGCAGATTTCCGTCGGAGCGGACGGGCTGGTTTGATTTATCGATGCCTGGCCGGGCTGCTCATCGACCGGCGCGGACGAGGAAGGGATGCGGCACCGCTTCGGGTGCCGGGAGAGCGAAGCCCTCGCGGGCGTTTCGCCGCGGGTGATCGTGTCCCCGCGCGGGGCCGCCTAGCGCTGGGAAGCGCCTCTAACGGCGGCG
Source organism: Brachypodius melanocephalos (assembly GCA_013398615.1). Lineage (NCBI taxonomy): Eukaryota > Metazoa > Chordata > Aves > Passeriformes > Pycnonotidae > Brachypodius > Brachypodius melanocephalos. The sequence goes on along the minus strand of VZSR01003805.1, from coordinate 86,413 downwards.
GTGTCATCCTCGGTGTCCCGGCGGTGCGTGTAACCTTTGGCTGTCGCACCACGTGAGTTCGGGAGCGGGCTGGAGCCTCCGCCGGGGATGGCTGGCCGCCGCCGAGCGCGGGAGGCAGCGCTCGCGGTGGGGCGGAGTGGGGTGGGTGTCCGCGCCGCCGTCTGCCCTGGCTTCCTGCCGAGCCCCTCGGTCAGTCGGTAAAGGCTGAAGTCGGAAGGACTTACGTTTTCGAGGGGAAGATCTCATGAAAAGCGGTCTGTGGTCCCCGGGAGCGTTTCCTTTAGAGCGCCCGTGCGAGTGGTGTTCACGAGGGGCAGGAAGGGGCTCAACCTGAACCCGGGGAAGCGTTTAAGGAAGGGAGAGCTGTGGCTGAGTCTGTCCTAGGGTTCGCAGCCTGAGGGGCAGTGTATTAGTTCAGTTGTAATAAGCGCTTATGTAGTGCTGTGAATGATCGATACTCCACAGAAATATTTTTTATATTTTACTTTTTCAGCTGTAGCAGCTGGTGAGAGACATGCACAGTAACAAAATTTCCGGGGCTTTTTTCCTCTGTCATTTAAAGATACTCATTACAGAGATCCTTAAATACCTGTTATACATGGCATTTGTAAATTTGTAACTTCAGTTTTGAGGCTTTCCTCTCAAGGTCTGTTCAGAAGGAACTGGTGATAGTACCTTAATTCTGTGTCTGGAACCATCATTCAGAGGGTGTTTGCGGGTATCTCGCCTCACAGTGCTTGAGAGGTGACTGGCTAGGTGACTATTCAAATCATGTCCCTTCTTAGAAGTCAAGTTCCAAGCCCACTGTACTTATGAAATATCTTCCATCATTAGTGGTTGCCAATCTTGACTTCCTGGGGAGTGAAGTGAGTGCCTTTGGAAAACCACCGCCTGTAGAAAAGCTCCTGCATCTCTAAAACATTCCTGGGTCCTAATGAATTTGGGTTAAAATAATGTGCTCGGAAAGGTGTTGGTTAGATAACTTGCCAATTCCTTGGTTCATGATACTGTGTGTTCAGAAGGTGGTAGCTGTAGCTATAGCCAGGGCTATTTTTTTCAGCTGTTTGTTGGAGCTTTTCAAGGATTTCTTCCAAACATCACAAATCGTGAATTCCAATAGAAGTAAACTTGTGTATCTTTAAACTATTGGCTCTTCTGGCGGGAATAGCTTCCAATGTACTAGGACTTTAATACTTATGGCATAATGAATGGAAACTCTCAGTGGAAAAAGTGGTCACTGAATTCAGTGAGGAAAAAAACTCATACACTTCAATGTGAAATTTTCGGTCTGGAAGAGCATCGTTGTGTGGTTCGGTTTATTGCTGCTCCTACTGATTATGGTAACCGACCCAGGCTGAGTTAGCTGAAGGCAACGTGAATCTTGTGTTGTATGCAGATACTCGCAGGTTTTCACAATCAATGTTTCTATGTCAGTGCTAAATTGCAACATTATTACTTCTATCCACTCAAAGAAAACCGCACGGAAAGCCATGTGTATTATTAAAATGATACAAGTCAAAACTATTTTTAAAGGGAATTTTGGATGTAATATTTGTAAAGCACACGTACTGTGACTTCTGCATATTAAGCAAATGTTTTTAGGAATTTAAAGCAGAAAACAAGGTTTCTCTCCCATTAGCATTGAGTAAACTGTGTATCAGTTTCTTACACAAAGTTGCATTATGTACAGGTAATGTACAAGGAAAGATTCCCCATTCGCCTAATACATATTCAGCTAATAATCTGGGGGTAATCCTGCAAATTACAATACACTGTAGGTAGAGTAGAGTAGAAAGGTAGAGTCTCGTTTAGAAAGTCACTCTTTTGTGGACCACAATATACAGAACTTCTGTCAGCTGTTAAAATTGCAAACCTCTGAACTGTGTTGTAGAAAGCTTCAAAGGAAATTGAGAGTCTTGGATGTGTCCTGTAATAAAGGCACAAAGGTCTAGTAATTACTACTATTATCTTTATTTTAAACTGTTTGAATTTATTTGGAAAGAAGAATGTGATAAATGGGAGGTAATCATGAGATGCTACAAAAAAAAAGAACCATAAATTGCATCTGCTAAAGCCACCTCAAAAACAGATGCTTTGAAAGAATTAACTTCACCAACATTTAAGATTTTAGAGCTGGGAACTTACTATTAACTGACAAGTTCATAATGAACCTGCAAAACAATCAATAACATGCCATAGCAAGCAAGTCTCCCTTGACATGAGGGTGGACAAGATAACCTAAAGTATCTTCTAACTCGAATTTCTTCCATTAAGGTAGACTAAATATTAATGGCATTCTTTACCACTGAAATGTGACCTCAGTAATGTCTTTCAGTGTTTGAACTCTTTATTTTTATATATGTTCTCTTCTGTTTTTAAAGGGAAAATAATACTAGTGCAAAAAGGGATTCGTGTTTTATTGAAAGGTGAAGTCAGGTTTCAGTTAACAACATTTAATGCAGAATAACGAACAGCTATGATTAGTCTGGGGCCTTTAAAAGTAAATATCTTTCGAGAAATAAGGAAGAATCTATAAGAGATCTCTGTTATAAAAATGCATGCTTACTTTATTACAAAAGGATCAATAAAATTGCAGTAGTAGTCTTAAATTTGTATTCTCTACTATTTTCTACTTGTCTTAAAATAAGTAATCATAATAAGACTTGTTAAAAGTTGCAGTTAAGGAGATAAGGATCTTTCTCTATAAAGTATTTTAATTAAAAACTAGATAAAATCTAGGACTTGCAGAATTGTGTTCAAAAAGCTAGGACTGGCTCTGCCTACTGGCTTTCTAGAGTGTGTGCAACGGTCTCAAGCAGGTTTTTTTTTATTTTTTATTCAAACCCGTTAAATTTTCTCTGAAGATATTTTTATTTCTTCTTGCAAAGTTTAACAGATTGAAGAACAAGGGAAGCAGGAGAGATGAGGTGATACTGTTGCTGGTTTTAAAAAGAGAAGTAAACCTATGATGCTTTATGTAGAGGATGGGTATTTATCACAAACCTTAAGATTTACTAATTTAATTCAAGATAGCTTGCCTTTATAAAGATTGGATTACTTCACTTTTCAATACCTAATGTTTGTGTTCTCCCAGCTTAGGCTCCAGTTAGCTTAAAAGACCATATTCATTAATTGAATAGCAGAGTGATGAAAAAGTAAGTTTCTTTTGCTCATGAAGCCCTTCAAGCATCTGTTAACGCCTGTAAAAAATAAAAATGTATGCAGCAGTTTCACACAAAAGATGTAAGCAATGATAATGAGCAGTATAGAAAGAGGATTTCCAGGAGGTGACAAGTACAATGAAATCAACAGGTAAAATATTAGACTAACCCATCTTGGAACAGTTGCACCTACTCACACAGAATGTAATTTCTGCACAAACACATGGTATTGTCCAGTTTGTCTTTTATATTTAAATTATCAGGCTTTCAAATATAGTTAATTAAAATGAATTTCTAGTTTTCATGGCAGTTTTCACTTGATATGAGCAGTGTCTTTGAAGGATCTCTCTGTTCAAGCTATTGATATTCCAGTAAACATTATGAAAATTATTTCTGCTGCCACTTATAAATCTTACTCTAACTGGCAGATGACAGCAGGAGGTGTTATTAGTTTAATTTTGATGAATTGCAAAGTAGATATGAGGCTTTCTCCATTGGTTTTTCAAAGGTCTTGTGGGAGAAGAAATTTAAGGAAAATGTAGGAGGCATTTAAAAAAGAAATCAGAAATAGATCTGAAAATAAATATAACTTATTTTTTTATCCAGTAAGAGGTAATATATAATTGCTATTACAAAGCAAATAATATCTGCCTTGCCTTTGAAGGGGAATGGATGGAGAAAGAAAATCTATTCCTCCTTACTGGTGTTTGCAACTGTACTGTGCAGTAAAAGAATGCGTGGATGCATTTTGAGGATGACAGTTGATAAATTTTGGTGCTGGCTACTAAGCCTGGCTGGTTCTGCCACTTACAGCATGACCAGTCTCTGCACTAGTGGTAGCCCTGGCTTCTTGTTGGCTATAATTTGATGCTGCTTTGTAGAAGAGAGTTAGATAAGTTTCTGCATGGCCTAATATTTACAGTGGACTTTAGTGGTCTGCATCTTTGTTGTTGTTTTTTGTTTTTGTTTTTTTTTTTTCTCAATACTATGTATGGGCTGGATATTGCCTTAATTCCCAGTGAGCACAGGAAACACCATGTTCTTAAAACACACTTCTGGGAGCCTATCACTTGTAATCTGCTACCCTTACTTGTGCCCTTATATTCACAGAAAGATAAGGTAGCAGCAGGGAAAACAACGCTATTGCTTTCTCACCACTTGGTGTACAGTGTCTGGTCAGAGGAGGCCCAGGATGTACCATACTCTGCATAGCTGATAGTAACAAACCCCAACTCAAGGCAGGAAAGATAATTCAGCCCACTCTGCTTTAAGCAACTTCTGAGATGTGCACCCCAAGGGTTGTAGTGGTGTGCTCTTTTTCTGCTTATGTCTTCATTAAAACCTTAATATTAATTTTAAGATTTTGATTCAAAGATGAACTTAATCACCTTTACATTACAAACAGCACTGAAAGAAAAGTCAAGTGCTCTTTTCTGGAGTGTTACAGATGTGCTCTTATGTAGAAATCACAACTTTTTTTGCACTTGTTATTTGATCGGTGACTGGTGGCTTGTCTGCATGGCTCTTTCAGGATTGCCCTGTGTCTCTGCAAATACAAGGATGTGTTGCTTGTGATGTGTATTTTGGCTTCTGTCTAGATTTTAAGTAAAACAACTGGTGACTCCATGTGAGGAGAGGAGGAAGAGTCACTAGCTGTGTTTGATGGAGGTTTTTCCACTGTAGAAAGAAATAACTGTAGTGCTATGGTCTTTATTGAAATAACGAGTTTAGGCCACTAGCAGTAAAGAAGTCTTGTAGCTACAGCACACTTTTTAAAAAGAATATTTCTAGGGTGTCCTAAAAAGCTGAAGGGTCACTGTGATTCTCCAAAAGCTTGGAAATCATTTGGGTTTGTATGGTAGGTATTGCAAGAGATAAGTCTTTTAAGTCTCCATCAAAAGATTGGTTAGTCACTTCTGTTAATATGTTTGATGCTTTTTTAATATTCCAAAGTTATGTCAGACTTTTATGATGGCCTTCTGAAGCTGCTTGTAGATCAGCATAATCCAAGAGGCTGAGGACAGAGAGAGCATAATTTTTTATTGCCTATTTGGCTTGTGACTGTGAGTGCAAAGTTTCACAGGCTGGCTGAGTTGGTGGCCTCATGGCTACTTTAATTTCCAGCTTAGGCTAACTGCAATAATTCCCCCCTCCTTTGTGCCATCTCTGCCACTTTGAGTCTACTCAGTGCACCACCAGATGCTTTGTTACACAATCTCTGTGCACAAACTGGTCTCTCCAAGGTGAGAAGTGAGGCTCACATGAGGAAATCAACACGAATCTTTGGATTGGTGGTTGGGAATGTTCCTCCTTGTGCAGTAGTCATGTGAAACCATTCCCTGGAGAGTGTTAACCTCTTCACATGAGAGAACTGGAAGTTATTATTTTGATAGTAGATGGGAGAGAGGTTTGAGTGCCAGTTTTCAACTAATGGTGTTCCATAAAAGTATATTTGGGTTAAAACACAAGAACTATGTGCCTAGGTGTTTTCTGATACTACAAGGGAGGAAAAGAAATTGTTCTTGTTGTGTTGAGCATCCAGACTTGCTCTCTGATGTTTTTACATAGAGAAGACTGGGTAGATAGTAACAATAAATAGGCAGAAAAGGTGGCAGGTGTGGTTAATGCTTAAACTGTTTAAGAAAGAGTGCTATTTTTGAATCTCTTCTGATTATTTAGATCTAGTAGATAGTAGATCAGGATCTTAATATGCATAAACTCAACAGGAGTTTTTTCATTTTCATCCAGGTGCTACTGCTATCAGTGTTGATATTTCACTTCAAATTGCTTTACATTGCTTGGATCTGCCAGTTTTTCTTCACTTGGGAATGAAGCTGGTGCAGAACTTCATGGAGCCTATGGAACATAGTGCAAATCGATATTTAAATTAGAGCGGTGTCTACCAGCCTCACTCAGCTGAGCTTGTATGAAACATGAAATAATTTAAACTGGCTGTCAGGGTCTGTGCCAGATGGCTTTCAAATATGCATAGTTAAGACTGACAGCTGGAGAGAGTAGAGAAGGTGCTTTACCACTGCTAGTACAACTGCTTTACTTCTGCTTTATTAATAACACAAATAATTTCAGCTTGTGTTCACCTACTTCTGCTCTCAAATCCATGTAGTTAACATTGACAGTGATTTTTCTTATTCTGCAATGAGCTTGCATTGCATAGTGAAACATCTCTTGACATCTTCACAGAGTCTGCTTTCAGATGCATTTTGATAATAGATCTTATTGTGGTGACTGCAGAGAATTTAGTCCTTTATTTATCCTTAGATCTAAGGATTTGTTCCTAAACTAGAGCTGTATTTCTAAAGTGATTTGAAAGAGATTTGGGAATAAAGGACTAAATTCTCTGGGATTTGAGAAAAGCATGGTCTCTTTTTCTGGATTTGTGTGTATGTGTGTTGTTTACTGTTAGTGGAGGCACTTACAGTGGAGTTATCCTTCACACAGAGTCACCCACTCTGCAATGCATATCAGGTTATAGGAACCTTTTGAAAGAACTTTGGTGCAAACACACACATCCAGAATTAGATACCAGTATATAAAGCAGCGGTGCATGCTAAGTCTTGCTCGTGAATGAGGAATTTGTGTATGGCTTTCTTTTTTTCTTGTTAATCCTGGTGTTGCCAGAGACTGGACAGCAGCTCCTCAAACCATATTAGCAAAATGTTGTAGAAAAAGTTGTCTTGGTTGTGTGAAGTCTGACACCTAAAACTGTGTTGTGCTACCTTCTAACACAGGAAATTGGTTTAACAGATGGAAAAATACAAGGGATGTATGCTTGAGGGGAGTACTTCGTATTTTCTGGGAAGACAGTTGTAACATTCTTGATAGATAGAACCTCTCATTCCAAAACTTCAGTGCTGAATTTGCATAGGCTCAAAGCCTTATGTTTGCCTTCTATTGGTAGTCAAATCTAAGGTTACAGAAATTAATATGGAGAATAAGGTTGTGTATATAACCCTGAGCAAAATGCTTTGAACTGGACAAAGTTAATACATGTTACTTTGAGGCAGCAACTGTAAAACAGGCCAATTTCAAGCTCCTGATGGGGAGCTGCCAAAGGCCCCTCCTGAGCATTACTGAGCTGACAAAGTAAAACCACTTCTGACAGGCTTTCCTCTTCACTGTCACAGTTGGCAGTAGCTGAAAATGGTGACGTGGTTGTAGGGCTACTGCATGGCCTAGATTCCTGGAGTGAGGATGAACAGGAGACCTGAGGCTGGCTGGCACCTGTACCCTCCCATGGGGAGGAGGATGCCTGTAGGAAAGGTCTTGGCCACCCTGCAGGGCAGGGAGCCTGAGCCTGCTGCAGGGCTCTCTTGTGCTGGCAAGGACTGGCCCATGGTGGGCAGCATGGGTGAGAGCATGACCAGTGGGTTTTGCTTTTAGCTGTGCTTGTGAGGCCACATCCAAAAAATGGTGCCTTGTTTTGCACCTCTCCTGACAATGAGGGGCTGTCCTGCGGTGTGTGGGGAGAAGTAGAGTGAGGTGTTTCTGCTTGACCTGGGGAGGGGAAGGCTGAAGAGGGACCCTGGTGATGGTTTGTAGTGGGGCCTGACAGGGAAGGTGCAGCTAGGCTCACCTTTTTCCCAGGATGAGATGGGGGTGTGGAGAAGAGCTTCCATGATTGACTCGAGCTGGTGAGGCCTGTGCTGGCTGGAAGGGGCAGTCCCTGTCACTGTGTGACCTTCAGGAGGAACCGCTGGCATTGCTGCTCTCTTCCTTGTCACTGGTTCTCATCTAGGGCTGTCCCCTGACCTTGAGGTCAGGTGAGCAGTGGTGCTGGCCCAGGACTGTACCTTCTGGCAGTAGCACAGCCTGGGGTATTCCTAAACTAACTGTGAAGCCACATCCTTCCTCTTGCTCTGACATGGTAGTGCAGCTGCTTGATATGCGAGTTCAGCCCAGCCAACTGTGCTTAACTTTGGCAGAGCAATCCTGGCCACTTACATAAGCGTCTTAAAAAACTGAAACTTGTCACTCTGGGCTGCTTCTGCTGCTGAAGTGACACAAGCCCATCTAAGATGAGACTCGTGTGACTATTTTAGGTCGTATCCTTCCTAGGTGCCTAAATTTAATATTTTGGTATATATGTTTTAATTTTTTTCCATTGCCTATTTGCAAAAAGCACCTGAAGTGCCTACCTTACAGCTAGGTGTTCCCTCTTGGTCAGGTGAATCTTGCATATGATGGAAGGAATGTAAAATTTTAACCCATGAAATGTGCATAGGCTTCAGGACTTGAGATAGACCCTTCAGCTGGTGAAAACAGGTGATGGGGAAGACCACAATTTCAACACTGACTTTTGAAAAAGCTCTTGCAGCTGCTGCATGCTGTCTATTACCAATCATTGAAGTACTAAATCTTGAGGAGTGATTAATGTTAGAATCAGTAGTTGTTCAGCTGTGTACTAGATGGAAGGGTTTCAGGTTAAAAACTGAGATAACAAGAAGCCTCTGTAGATTCTAAAAGGCAGCTGTAGTAATTCTAAAGTATAAAATTCTGTGGAATTTGCTGTAGAAACTTCACCAAGAGGAAGGATGCTCATGTTTCAAGGGGCTTTTCAGCCCTTTCCGCCACACCCTACTTACTTTATATAAATGGATCGTGTGTCTTAACTTGCTGATTAGAAGCCTAATGTCAGCCTCTCAAATGTGAAATGTGTTATAAACATGGTTAGTTGGGAGCTTAGCAAGGCTCCAGTTGCTGGATGGGTTAGAATTTGTGGTATATTTCCTGCGAGTATGGTTTCGTATTTGCTTCACTCGAGCAGGTTCAGTGTAGTTCTGTGCTGTGTTTTGAGTTGGCACTGGCATTGGATTATCTGTGTGGTGAGTCTGGCTAGATAACCATTCTGCCTGGAAAAAAAAGGCATTTTTACTGTCTGCATAAACTTTTTGTGCACCTGCAGGAACTTCACTGTCACAAGAGACTGCAATAACTTGAGGAAGTAAGGGATGATTAGAGTGGCTGGTATGCATCCTGACACTTGATCATTACCATGTTTGTGATGGAAGAAGCCTGGCTTTCCTTGCTGTGGTTGCTCTGCATAGAACATATTGAGCAGCCTAACTGGAGTCCTGGGAACCACCACAGCACACAAATGGAGAACACTGCAGGAGCTCTGAGTTTCAACAGCAAAGCTGTGAGGTGGCTTTGTTGCGTGATAGGGGTAAAACTTTTTAGTCAGCTATAAAATATCATGTAAGCTCTGTAAGATGGGAATCAGTTCAGCCCACTCTGACTTGCTAATTTGGTGAATCTGCCACGTGAAAATGAAGCTGAGAAGTGAACGCCACTTTCTTGTAGATGGGGAGAAGAAACAGCCATCTGATTTGCTGAAGGGTGGTGGTTCTATTTTTAAAACCTGAAACAAGTGAAGGCTAAATTGTGTAGCTACAGGCACATTCTTCTTCAGTAGGTAGTAATCAAAATCTAATGATTCAAGCTGTCAAATCTTTTTAAAGTTCATGTGAAGTTTAAGATGATGGAAATTTATCTTTTCTTTGGGAGGAGGAGTGTTTTGCTGTTCTTCTAGAGGAAACTTTGAGATAAAGGCATTTATTGCACTTATATGAGTTTCTCATATACAGATTTCTAAGTAGTGAAACTTAAAAATAGCCACTCAAAAATTATTTGATAAATGCTTAAGATTGGCAAGAATTTTATATGAGCTTAGCCTCATACCAATACGTTAAGAAATGTGGACTTTATTTAAGAAAAAATAAAAATCCAGTCAATTTTGTAGACTGAGAAACGTGGGTGTCTGTGGAGTTTTTGCCAGGAAGGTGTATCATCTCACGTTGGCCTAGAGTTTTGGGTTCACCTCCATGAGATGGCAACAAGCTATCAATCTGCCTGCTCAAAACCGGTTTCTCTTTGTGAAACTGTTTCCACAGCCGCCACTGTGTCAACACCGTTCAGTCACCATTGTCAACTCCAAAGCAGGCTGATCAATGGAAATGCTAAATCAAGTAGCAAGGCTCTTGCCTCAGAGGCTGTGTGAAACCAGATTTGCCGGGAGGTGTGTGCCTCTGTGAATGTCAGCAGAAAGCTTTAAAGGTTTACTGTTTGTTGCCTTCTAGTCGACCAGTCCTGTGTGACTTCCTGGCTCCTTTGCTTGAGGTTATCTTGAACTCTTGAGTTTTTCAGCTTGTCTTCTAGGTGAAGCTGTTTTCTAAGAAATGGATGACCAAAAGGGTTTAGTTTTTCAGAAACGGAGAAACAGCAGAATCCATAGGAATAAAAACATGAATTGCAGCTATATGATGGGTTTGGTTGTTGAGAGGTTTTGGTCGTTTGTTTGTTTGTTTGTTTCTTTTTTTTTATGCATATGAGGCGTCAGGCCTTATGGTACTTGTTAGTGCTGTTAGAGTTGCTCCTGCCATTCATCAGGTACGAGACTTTTAAGATGTGACAGCTGGTTGAGGATCAGAAACAAAACACCAGCTCTGCTGCCCATTGACATACACGTCTATGAACGACCAAGGAAGTTCTTGGCATGCTTTAAACTAAGTGCATTAGATTTGCAGGCACAGCTCTTTTAGTGCTTTCTTACAAGGTATCTTTTTCACAGCTGATAAGTAAAATGATGTCTGTACTCCCTCTGCTGGCTCTGCAAAAGTAGCTTTCATGAGCTTAAATAGCTGAGTAGCACCTCTTACAAATATGCCTGTGTGTAATTCTGAGTCAAGAACAGTTTAATGAATAGAAGAGGGATTTTCCTGAAAAATGGGTCAACAAATAGTTGCTGAAAGCTAATCAGGTGTCTCAGATGCTATCTCCTGCTATAATGGTAAACAATGGTGTTGTATATACCTTTGTAATTGTAGTCTGATCTGTTTTTGTGTATCAACAATTGGATGGGGCTATCCATTAAAATACTTATACATCTAGTTATACATCTACGCTCCACTTTTATAGGTATTGTGTTCTATATGTACATGAGGAGCTATGATGAGAAGCCTTACATGGGGGAAGAAAACTTATCTACTTCTGTAGAGTCCAAATACCTTTATTTGCTCATTCTGAGACTACTTGTTTCTTTCTATGTGAAGAGATATTCAATAAAATATTCTCAGCAGAATGGAAGAAGCTTGGGCTTGAACAAAGCCTTGGTATATATAGATATTATGAACATAATCAAAACAATTGCACTTGGAAGTCAATAGACATCTTTACGTGTCATTGTAGTTAATTCTGTTACCTTGTTTTCTGATATTGTTATTCTGTTATACTACTGCTCTGGTTGTTTTTAGTTTGTGGAATTCAGTGACAATTTAACAGTTTCAGAGAACCAAAAGGGTGACCCACCCTAATATACTGGTGAGTAACTAGATAAGTGGAATAATAAACCAAACTGCCTTTTCACCATTTGCTAGTTCAAAACATCTCTGAACAAGGACCTTTGAGCCTTGTGACATGGAGTCTGGCTCCTGGTTGTGAAGTCTGAGGAGATTTTCTGGATTTTTTACCCTGCAAGATGCGTTTCCTGGAAAACAGCCTTTTGTCCTGACACTTTACTTGTATAATTCATAACTGTCAAATATTCCAGAACAGTAAAACTACTGTGCAAACTCAGTTAAGAATTCAGTGCACCCACTGTCATTCCTTCTGTTTCTCTTTGGGTGTACCTGTGGCTGTCTGTGGATGTCTTCAGGCTTTGCTCTGTTGAGAAGGGACTGTTTGGCTGCAAAAAACCAGACAGTTGCCCAGGCCTTCACACAGAGGTTAGAACAAGTCCTTCTCACAGCATATATACTCTTATTCCCCTGCTATTGTGGATTAAGTTCTTGAAGTTTATCCCTCTGACTTGGCTTATGATCAGAATTCAGCATTTTACTGCCATGCTCAATTTTTTTTTTTTTTTTTGATGTCCAAAGTTCTATTTTAATAATCATGTAAGTAGAGAAGTACACCAAAACTTGTGGACCTCTGTAGTGTAGGTGCCTAAATTTAGCTTAGCAATGTCTGCCTTCAACCCTGGTCTTGTCAAACAAGAACAATGGAGAATTCTCCATGCACAGGAAAATGCATCAGTTTGTTTAGGAATGTCTAATAATATGTTTCAGAAATCTCCAAAATAAGGAGTCAGAGAATCCTGATCTTAAAATATCTTAAAAAAATAAAATAGCTTGGTTTAGGCTTCCTGGGGGCAATTTTGCCATGATGTAATTGTTTAAATACTTGAAAATATTTGCTCTGTAAAAAATACTTTGTGACAGCTGATGCCTTATTTTAATAATAATTGCTCAACAACAAGGTAATGTTTTAGTAACTACCTACTTTTTAAGTTTTAAGGAAGAAAGCTGTCTTTAAAGCTGTTTAGCTTAATTATGTGCCTGAAGCGTCACATGTCAAACTAGGTTGTGACTTTGACAGACAGCTGTGTAACTGCCTAAAATTGTTTGTTCTTTTACACTTGGTTTGATTCTGGATTCTGACTGTATATTCTTTGATTATATTGCTGACTTTCTTTATTAGATAACTACTCTCAACTGTTCAAATACCAACAAAATTAGTTATTCCACCACCCCCCCCCAAAAAAAAAAAAAAAAAAACAAACAAAAAAAACCCAAAAAAACCAAACAAACCAACCTCTTCCCTAATTTCATGTTGTATTGGTTAGAGCAGAAGGTTTCAAAGGCAATGAATACAAGTGCAAAATCCTGACTCTTGTAGCAGGGGTATGACACACTAAGTAGCAACTTGCTATTAGTAATCTATAGCAAGCTACTAGCTGCTGCTAACAAGTCTGAGCTCAACATGCAGAACCACATATAAACATTCAGTGTAATGCATGTATTTTTTTTTTCTGAAGGTGAACTGGGAACATTGTTTATAAGCTGTGCTGCTACGTCTGAATAAACATGAAGAAGATTTAGGAGTCCATTGGTATAAATTTTTGTCTCTTAAAGCATCCCTTTCTTTGAGAAAAGGGGGAAATTGAAAACAAATGTTGTAAAATAATAGAAATAAAATCAAAAGAAGAAGCTTAAAGGTTTTAGATACCATGGTAGAACTTGGCTGTCAATCTGTTGGTCATGATGTACATATTTGAATTAGTGTGTAACTTCAATGAGCCAAATTCATAACAACTTTGAAATTAGGTATATGGTTGGTTTTCTCTATGTAGGACTTTTTATTAAGTTTCACTTCTTCTTCCTTACCAGTGTTTTCCTTACCTCAGGTCTGAAAGTGTGAATAACAAGTCTGCTACTTGCTACTAGCCGATTTCATACTTGCACCAGTTTTTTTTCTAAGTCTTGCCTACATCAAGGATGTTGTTTTTTTGGTTTTTCGGGTTTTTTTTGAAAGGCTACTAAAATAATGCTTAATTATAGAAATTTTCAGATGGTTTCTTTCTATGTTTCCCTTGACAAACTAATTAAAATAAATCATCCTTAATGGAACTGAAAAGCTGGTTTTTGGAGAACAGTCCTAGCACAGCTGCTTCCTAGTATTCTGCTTTCTCTTCTCTGAATGTTATGTGTCATTCAAGCTTAAAGGTCTATTGAAAATGCAATTCTGAGGAACCAGCTGATGGCATCCTTTGAGGAAAATAGGGGTACAGGAGTTTGCTTAGGAAAGTGAAGAAGTAGAAACAGAGAAAGAATCTCCCAAAATCACCTTCAGAAAGACTGAGTGCCTAACTAGGAGTTTGGGTAATTTGTGTTATATTTTGCTCCATGGTGCTGTGTCATTTTTTGTTTGTTTCATGATACTTAATCTTCCCAGTCACTTCTCTGCACTGGAGAAACAGGCATTTCACTGAGTGTTACTAGCCTCAGGCTAGAGGAAGCTCCTTTCTTCCTTACTATGCTTTACCTACATGCTGCTAAGAGAAATTTGTGAGTTGCAGGGTTTAGATTAAAAATTGAATTGGCTTCTGACTTAACAAGAGTTGCTCTGTGAGCCTCTACTCAGCTGTCGAATGAAAGAATCTCATGCTGAGCCGAGGTGTGATACGGTCAGATGTGCAATGGCACTGGTCCTTTGAGGAAGTCTGCTGGAAGCCATGAGTGGAACATACATATCTTGGTTGTTTAAGGAGTTTGTGCCATCAGCAGTGATAAAATGCACAAATTCAGCAAGGGGCTTGAAGTTTGTCACTCGAGTGGAGGATCTGATACTGCCTTTTCCAATTCCCTTTCTTCAGAGATACTGTATGCTTTTGGTATCACTGGAAACAGAATGATTGCTAAAGTTGCACACTGTTACAATGTGCCACTGTAAAACAAATATTGTGGGAAGTAGCTTTGTGTAGAAGAAACAAAACATGTCTGACTTGGCTGAGTCAGAATGATGACCTGTAGTCTTCAGGGATGGGTAGGCTCCTGGCCCTGAGGGTCAGCTGCAGATGAGCTATGAGAATTTATCTGCACCAAATGCATTAGGTTCTCAATCCAGATACCATCATTTGGAAGGACAAATATTAAGCTTGTTAAACTAGCAATTGCTAGTGAGGATTCAGAGCTACCTTATCAGAAGGCTGACACCCCTCTGTGTATGCCAAAGGTAGCTATGCTCCAGGCTTCTGAGTGCCTGCTGGTTTGCCACTTCTGTTCTGCCAGCCTTGTGCTTTCCTAGGGCAGGGGAGCGAAGGGAATCTAACAGCTGATCCCTCAGCACTGTGTAGGTTAAGGTGGTTGCAGTGTAATTCTTCAAGTCATGGCCTTTCCTTACCTGGGGGACTTGTGCCAGAGCTAAATTAGACACCCAGCTCCCTCACAGTTTGAATGATTGCTGGTCAGACTGGAAGCAGAGCTGTCTGCAAGGTGCATTAGGATCCACTGATGTTAGTGAAGTCTTAAAGCCTTTCGTTTATGGGAAACTGGAGAAGGGATTTCCTTTACTGTGTGGCATAGGACTTATAAATACTATCATGGAGCATGGTTTTATTTGTGTTTTTCCTGAGTTGCCTTCTTTTTTTCTAATTAATCAAGCACTGATGTCTTTGTAATCTCAGAAACCTAAAGAGTTATGCAGAATAAAGTTCTTCACAACTGAATATTCAGAAATTTAGCTGTGATTATTAATTGCACATAGCCAGTTTGTATAGCAATTTTATATTTCCTACCAAAACTGAGAAATTAATTAAATTTACTAAATCTGCTTGAGCCATTATCTGACAGTCAGGTGAATTTGCTGTTCAGTCCAAACAAACAATGTCTGCCCTTCACGGAAAAGTGATGTACCATGCTATTTGTTTAGTGGCATGTCACTTGACTTGTGTCCTGAGTTTGCTCAACCCACTACAACTTGAAATAACAGAGGGAAGAGGAACCTTTCCTTGAAGGCAGATTTAATGTTATCTTAAAAGTTGCAGCCATATAGTTCCATGATAAAGATGCTTCTAGCATTAGCTGAATGTATATCTTTCCCCTTAAACTGGCATATCCACATTGCTTGTATGACTTCTACAAATAAATGAGCCCCTCCTGGTGTCTTGTGAGAAAACTTGTTCAGACAGTAGAAACGCTGCTATTTAAATTTTTTCACTGAGGTGGGGGAGATCCTTTTTGCATGACACCTTTTTGCATCACACAGCTACAAGCCGCCCACTCACAGATTTAGAGCCATGAAATGCATGGCTACCATCACAGTTAGTGGGAGAGTGGAGACATGGTGCTTTCATGCTCCTTTGATCCTGGAGGGGGGCAGATTTCATGGCTAGGGAAAAAAATGTTTTTAAAAGTCATAGAAGTATATGGAGAAAGCAAGAGCAGTGAACAGAAGAAAAAAGCATTAGTAAAGGAAGAAGTGCCAAAACTATTTGGAGTGCTGTATATCCCATGAGAGATGGACTGAGAGCAGGGCCCAAACGAATTACCTTCTCTCAGTGGCTGAGGTGCTGTAAAAAAGAGTAGGAAAGCACACAAGAAGTGTGTGCTCTATGCCTGGGGTTGCCTGTGTGGCTGTTGCCACAGCAGACCTCCCATACTCTATTACTTCATTAATGCAGCTGGCAGAGTCTGTGGCTTTTCCCAATGCAAAAGGATAAGGGTGGCAGGTGTAAGTTGCAGTGTTGTTCGTGTCAAATAATGAGAGCTGCTTCAGGACCTCTGTGAGTGGGAGTGTTACACCGTGTCACTGTAGCACAGCCGTGCCTTTGGTCACCTGAGGATGTGACAGACTTGCTGCTTTGTCAGAGTTACAAAGTGCTGTGATGGGAATCTCACCTTTGTGCATTCTGTCTGCTAACACTGCTTATATATTCTCTGTATGTTAAAGAAACAGACTCCGGAGAGATGTATTTATTACTGGATGGTGGACATGGGATTGTTGTGTGTGCACTGATCACAGAGCAGTCAATTTACCATCATTCTACAGACAGGTACCAATAGCTATATTGCAGTAATGCTGCAATGTGTGTAAAACAATCCCAGACCAGCAATCAACCCTGCATAAATGAGAAAGTTTGGAGTAGCCAGAAGTGTGTGACAGTGCAGGCAGCATGACAACCTAGCCTTAAAGTGGGCGTCAGACTTCAGACAGATGGAAAAGAATTATGAGGAAAGACTAGTTTTGGAGCTGGAGATGTCCCTGAAGGATAAAGCAATATGTAGCTTTACTAAATTGTAAAATATGTCAGATAATATCCTGAGGTGAAACCTACTAAACATGCTTCTTACACTGTTCCAGAAAGTGGAGGCCCAGTAGGATAGATTAGTGAGCTAAGCTCTCAAAACTTATCAAAAAAGCTAGAAGTATGACCAGTATAATCATAATAAAGAATTTTGCAAGAGATTTCACTCTTGTATTTTTGCAAAGCTGTACAATGGATTCTCAAATTCAAATGTGGAGGTAAAAAAACCTCCTTACCAAACAAACTAATGAACAAAAAAACCCCATCCCCCCCAAACCCAATACCCCCCCACAAAAAGGAGACCCCTGAACCTCTTGCCATAACCAGCAGGACCAGCAAAGTTGTGAAGTATTTCTCAAAGTGCTGCTCAAGTATGGGCTAATTATGATATTTGAATTAAAAACTCCTCTGTCTCCTTAGGAAGCAAAGATGACAAATGTAATTGCAGTTTTTGAAAGGGATTTTCTCAGAATGACTCTTTTAGCCAGTTTATTTGGTGTATTTCTGGCAGGCAGGAATTAATGACATCAGGGGGAGCTAGCATAGCTTTCAAAATATAGGTTTCTGAAGAAGTAAGGCTCTTTGAGGGTTTAAGGATAAGGGTATACTGTAGTCTGCTATTTCCAGAAGGCTTGTGAAAAATCTGAAGATGAAGGTTCTCAAACTGGCTTGTTACAGGCCAAGAAGGAAGCCTCTTAAACTTTGGTCACAAGAGGACAAAGCATATTTAGCATCATAGTGTGGGCTTATTGAGATGGGTGACCAGACTGGAGGCTTTTATTTTTTTTTTCATTCCAGACCCTTGCTTGGTTGGGATGGTGTTAAGGATCATAAATGGATCCTTTACCACGTTAATGTAATAATTTGTATATTACATCTTTATGGTTCAATGAGCAAATAGATTATTTTGTGGTACTGTTTATACATAGCAGTAAGCTAGTCCAAAGTAGCAAGAAAAGCCTTAAAACTTTACCTGAGTTAATTTTACTGCTCTAATAGAAAGGAATTGGTTATATGTAGAGTGACTTTGTGGAAGTAATTAGGCTTAATATCATAGGCATAAATATTTCCTAGTAGCTTTAAGACTAATTTTAAATTTCTTTTGAAGTTTTCTGAATACGAGAAAAATCAGGTAAGAATGGACTTTTGCCTTTTGCCCGAAGGCTCATAAATCTAAAGAGCTTTTTGAATCTCTTTGATGTCATAAAGCATGATCACAGTCAAAAGCCTACTGCTCTGCATAAATTGATACTAGCATAAAAGAATACTTTCTGAAGGGAAAAAAATGGAAAGTGTTCAAATCAGGATGAAATGGTAAATATGAGTTCTATGAAGAAAAGGTGAAAAGGTTTCTCAAAACCAGTAGGAATAACTGATGAAGTCAGCTGCTGGTTTGCTGACACTGTCAGAACTGAGCAGCTGGATGCATTGCTCTAAGCTTTAAATGCAACAAGTAACTGAAATCCAGAGATCCAACTCCATCTCTGTTGGATGAAATTTGGGACCATCTCACTTTACCTTTACTTGAAACTTAGTTGCATGTAGTGATGTCGTATGCCTCATTTAACACACACATGTCAGGGTTTGTGACTGGAATACCTTTTGCACTTTGGGAATGCCAGTAAACTCTCTTGTAATCTTATGATGCACAATTTTAGTGAGTTGGTTGCCATGCTACCACCCTATCTTTTTTTGAAAAAGTCTGGCTTTGTCTTGTCATTTTTGTCTATGGTTTTGACAAATGTTGATAAGAAAGGTGTGGTAAGCTGTTCATGAACGTAGTAATGTGGATATTTGTTAATGGATGACTTTACTACTTTTTTTTAAAAGCACTTAGGTTTATATATTTAGCTATTAATATGACACATCTGTTAAAAGAACTTAGTTTACAGCATAATTACCCTAAACTGTGCAGGATTAAGAGACTTGAAATCCTCAGTCATTTTGTTTAGGACTCAGTGAATCTGGAGGAAAGGAAAATATTGATGGGCTTTGGGCAAACATTTTTTTTTCTTGCATTTTAAACACCAGCAGCTATCAGCTGCCTTAGTCCAAATTTTGGCAGCTTCACTCACCTCAAGTTAGATGAGGAAGCTGACACACACAGTAAATGCATTTTAGATACTTTACCACTCTCAAAGTGATTCTGGATAGGACAGAAAATGACTTTTTTACCCTGGGATTGTAGTCTTAAACTGGAGTAACCTTGTATTGCAAAGGGTCCTCTTGAATGTTGCCTGTAGTTTGTAGTGTCATCACAGAGCAGAAAGTAGATGTGCTAGGAAGGGGAAGTACAGAGAAGGAAGCTTCAGGGCCTGTGGGTGGAGAAGAGAGAAGCTGCCTGCATGTTGGTCAGAGCTGTGGACTGCAGAGAAGAGTTTTTAAGTGGTTCAAAACCTGACGCTTTTGCACGGTTTTGTCTTAAGTGTTTGTTGTCTTGTGGACAAGCCAGCAATGTAATATGAAGTAGGTGACTATGAACGCCTGGTATTTCAAACACATGAAGAAACACTTGATGCTTTCTTTAATGATGATCAAAGTGGTTCTGTCCCCTGGGATTTTCCAGTATGTCTCAAAGTCTGATGTTCCTTGAAATTGGTCATAGGTTTTTCTGAGGGCCTTCTTGTATCAGTCTGTATTTTTGGATCAGTGATATCTATTTGGTTACCTCTAGTTGGTTGCATAATGATTAGTTTAAACTCTTGATAAAATAGTTTCTTACTCAGACTATTCTGTACATCATTTTCTGATCTAGTTTCTTAATCCAGATGTCAATTCAGCTGGAACTGCGTTGTTTTGTGAGTGGGGAGAGGCCATGGCTTGGACAAGGCAGGGTAATACAGGCTTGTGCAGATGGTTGGTGGCATAACAAAATGTCTGCTTGCTTGCTGGGCTCCTGGCAGAGGCTGTGGACCAAGCTGCTTTGTAAGAGAAGCTTATGTCCTTCATGCCATAATAACTCACCTTCAAGGCTTGTACAATTTTTTCCTTGCTGCTACCAAAATAGGAGGAAAATGATTGCAGAACCTGTGTGTGAGCACTGCTAATTTGTACTACTACCAAATCGATTTCAGACTACTGGAGTTCTTATTTGTTTGCTATCATTTCAATAAGAAATAAATTTGAGGTTGTAAAGGAAAGAAACCACCAAGGTATGAAACGGTTTCTACAAGTGTCAATCACAGTAGGCAGCAGAAATCCCTCAGATAAGTGCCATAAATGACAGAATCACAGAATAACTTGGGTTGGAAAGGATCTTTAAATGTCATCATGTCCAACTGCCCTGCAATGAGCAGGGACAATACCAGTGTTTAGATCCAATGCAGAATCTAGGCCAGTTTTTATTTCAGATAGGTAAGTACATCTGCTTCCCAGGAGATTAAGCTTCAGAATTAAATCAGATTTCTCTTTGAAAACTAAGCAAAAGTCGTGACCTTTGATGAATTTACCATTTATAGCACACAGGCTGTAATAACCAAAACTTGTCATTACAACACTGTTGGGCATATTTAAGGCTGAAGACAATATGCAAAAAACTTCATTTGTGCCCTTTGCCTCTTAGTTCTTCTGTCTATTTGTACTTGTCTCTCCATAAACCAAGCTGTCTGAGATGTTTGCTCTAAAACAATAGCATGGCACTGAAAATATTTAACTCCTATTTGTTCAGTTAGGCACATTTTAACTTACAGAATAGTGACTGTTCTGTATTAACATTTTGCTTTATTAGTATTCACTCATATTCCTTGTGAAACAGCTGGTGAGTTTCTGTAGCCTGGCAAGTAGGTGGGAGGATCTGTCTCTTACAGTAAGAAGTTCGACCCTTCAGAGCACAAGACCTCAGTCAATGTCAGTGTGATTTCCAGGTTACTTTCTCTGTTATAGTTACTTTTCATTGTAATAATATTCCATTAGAATAATATTGTAGAAAACTTCCCTTCTTTCTTCCCCCTACCCATGCAATGTTGTGTAATGGCTTGAAGCTGTGGATCACACCCAAACTAAAATATGCAAAAGCATATTTTATTTTTTCAGTATCTTTAAAGCTGTAGGCAGGTTAAAAGGCATTAGAGCTGAAACATATGGGGACAGTTTTTACCACAACAGCTTCTTGGTATGTAGATCTGTCTGGTATTCATTGAACTAATTAGATTAAACAAAGGCTTTCCTGAGATAATCACTTTGCAAACCCTTTCCTATATTACAGGGCCCAGTTTTAGTGTGTTGCTGAAGGTCAAATGCTACCAGCTAATGCTCAATATCTGAATTCATATTGTTGGAACAAATGCATAAATTAAATTGAATAACAGAAGATTTATAATTGTTGAAGCTCTGACTCTTGAGGTATGAGCGTGCTTAAGTGTTTTACTATTGATTAACAAAATTGTGTTTTCTTATAGGTTAGTGAAGCAAGTATTAAATGTAATCATAGGAAAAGCTTGGAGAGGGGTCTAAGGTATGCTAAGGTCCTGTGTGTCTGGGCAATAGTAATTGTGCCACAAAAGGAAATCTTTAAAAAAAAAAAAAATCTCTTGCAGCTTCTAATTTGGTCAGTGCAGAATGTTCTGGTAGTACTAAATAGACCAGTAATCTATAGTCTTTTCCTGCTTTGGTGAGCATCTCTACATGTAGAGTTCTGTTTGGAGCTTTTCCTTTCTCCAGTCCAATTACAGAAGCTTATGATGTTGTTGAACTCTCAACACTGGTAAAGTTGTCTAACATTTGTTTAATGGGTTATGGGTTTGAATTACTGTCTTTGTCTGGTAACAAAACACAGTCCTCTAGCAATAAATAGTAATTTGATTTGGGTAAGGAAGTTACTCCTCATAAGCAGCCACAATGATATGATATGTCCATGAGGTTACTACAGCCAAAGAGCAGCAAGGTCTTCTCAGAGGGATTTACATAAGTATCTGAATCCTACCTGTGAGAGTATGTGCTGCTGTTGAAATGTGCCTCTGCAGTTCAAGTTTGTCAGTCACTTGAGTGTGACAGAGAATTTCTTTTAAAGTTATTCCTAGCCTCAGTGATATAAAGGGATAGACAAAGTGTCAGTGATAAAGGATTATCCAAACGTTGATATGTCTAATGAAAGATAGACATCTTGATAATTTTGTATGCAGCTTGTTTAAGGTGGACACTTAGCACAAAACTTCAACTGAATTAAACTTTAAACAGGCTGGAACTTCAGCAGTGGTGTATAAATGAGTTTTAGCTTTATAACTGTTTCTTGAATTTAAAATTTGAGATATTAACAGATTGGAAGTTTGAGATGCTTTAAACAGTGCTTCAGAGCTCATGCTATTCACTTATTTCAAATGACTGATGCAATAAGTGAGAAATGAAACACTGGTCAAAACAAGTAAAATATTTCATTAGTTGAGACGAGAAATACTATTAGATGATGAAAGAAGGTTTCTTTGCTGATTGCTACAGAAAAATCTGTGTTAAGCTAAGTCCATCCTGTATCTGTATGACAAGAAGCTGTTGTGCTCTCTGTTGAAATGTCTGGTAAAAATGGACTACTGAAGCAGATGCTGGTCTGATTTTGTATAAAAATTGATAACGTTTAATCAAGTTTTTATCATCTGCAGCAACACTGCACTTGCTCAGTGTTCAGAATTTGAAGCCTTCACACTGTTCCTTTCAATTTTTTCACAGTTCTTTGCTAACATGGATGTAGCAAATAGTTTGTATCACTACTAGAGCTGATCTGTAGAACTCCACTGGTCTTGTAGTTAATGGATGCTTATTGAATTTGCTTGTGAACCCTAAAGGGTCCTTTGGTATGTCAGGAATGTATGGGACCCTCTTCAGTATAAACTTGTTAATGACTAATCTGGATTATTATTTATTAGTAAAAATTGATATAGATGCGTAGAGAGGCTAGAACTGGAGTGCGAAGCACACTGAGTTACGACTAAGCAGAGTTACTGCTCTTAAGTTTAGTTGCTTATGAAAGCAAGATTTGTCCATTCTATGCATATATGTGGAGAGAGAAGTCTTAAAACATTTTGATGAAAAGTGAACAGTGACTAGAGCTGTAGCTTTTCCTATCCTTTTCTCTTGGATTTGGGTGTATTTGGGCGTTGAGTACAGGGCTCCTGCTAGAGGCTTGAACAGAGCTTTTCTTAATTAAAATTGAATCAAGTTTGATGTAATTGTTTGTGGGGCCTTCTGCTTGGTCTATTTTTGCCTAATTAGCAGCTGCAACATCTTCTCCATAGCTATACAAACTCATTTGCCTGATCTGCTTCTTGTTATACTGTCATTGCTTATGATCAGATGCCAGCTGATAAATCCTCCTAGGCTACCAGCTGGACAACAACATCCAGCTTTTGGGCATTAGATAACAATGTGGTGCATCTTTAAAGAAAACTCTTTCATACATGGTTTGCATGAAATTCTTCACTTGCAGGATGCTCTAACAGAACTCATTAGAGTCTTAATCAAAACTACATCCTAGCATGCAGGCTAACACCATCATCATAGACTCTTCAACTGTTGCAGTATTTTCTTGCAAGTAACAGTGTAAACATAAAGATTTAAAATTAATTTTAAATTTAGAACTTTTTTTGATGTTGTAGAATGCTGGAAGCTTTATGAATGTGATTAGTGATTGCTTTATGCTTTTTGTCACTCTGGAAAACAGCCATGGACAGTGGTTTTCTCAGAACCTCCTCTGACAGGAAGAGAAGAGCAGTTGCAGTTGTAGAAGTTGTAGTTCTGCCAGAGATGGGCCTGTCACTTGTGGTCAGGTGACATCAGTTCAGAACCTTACAGTGCAAAGGAAGTACTGTGACATGGTGCTTTAGATTTAGTATAGCTGCAACTACTTATTTCCAGAGCAGAAATCTGAGTCTTTCCTAGAACCGAGACTTTAAATTTCTAGAAATTGGGTGCTTATACCTTTACTTCAACATAGGCTCAGTAGTTCAGCCAAACAGTCCTCTAACCTGGCAGGGAAGCAGCTAGAAATCTTTTGTTTGCTGATGATTTGCCTTTCTATTTTTGCATTTGCTAAGCATATGACACCTGAGAGTCTTGTTGACTTGGAAGTGTGCAATTTATTGTTCATCTGAGCCTGGCAGTCACATTTTGTGTGGGAATATGTTGTTGCACATGCTCATTGCACTCCATTATGCCAATAAAGATGACTTGCATGACCAGACATCTGGTTTTGGGACATGGCATATTTTCACACAGGCATGAGGAGTTTGTGTGTGCACTGCTCTGTTGTATAGCTACATGTGTATGTGCAAGGTGTGTCAGCTGGGCAGGGATTATGTATGGAATGCCTGTGCAAGTTCAGAGTCCCGTGGATAGATGATAATTTCTCAGCTACAATGCATTGATCATCAGGCTTCTCTGGGGAACTGCTCCCAATCTCCTCACCCGTTTTGTAGAAAGGCAGTATTGTGCAATTTTTCCCTCTCTTCAAAGAATTAAATGGAGATATTGTGCGAGGCTTGAGTTGTGATGAACTGGGCTGGAGCAGGGCTAAAACTGTATGAACGTGAAAAATTTATTAAGAGCTAAGTCTGCCTGAAGATATTATCCTACTTAGAATACAAAAGTACTTCATGTGTGAGCTAGCTTAGTGTTGAAGTTGTTTTTCTTGAGGTTTGCTCAAATGAATTAACGGGAACACAAAAACGCTTGCTCTTCCCAAACTCTGAGGTGAGAGCGTCATTGGAAAATTGAGATTTTTAACTTGAGCATGTTCTTTCCCCATATGACATCACTTGTGGATGCTACAAACTCCATTTCCCTGGAAACAGATTTAATTTTAGGTATTTTTAAAGGTTGCTGCTTGATGATAAACCATATGGGCATATGAAGGAAAATACCAGTGTTAAAAGCAACAGTTGTTACAAAGTTAATGATTTAAGGAAATACAATTATGCATTTGCTTGGGATGGGAAACATCCCTTCTCTTCCTTGTCACTCTTGCAGACTAAATGCAAACTAAAAACATTAAAGGAAATTTAAAAAGAAAATTGTTCTGTAACCTCAGTAAAAGAGTAAGCGTTGTCTTACAAAGCATTTCAGTATAGCTGTTATGTAACTGAATGTGTATTTATTCTCTCCCTAGATTGTACATGCCTTTTGGCTTTGGGGAACAGAACGCGCCATGGGACAACCTCAAAGATATCTCTCCAGACGGGCTCTCTTGCTTGGGTGATGTGTCTGCTCTCCTGACTGTCTTCATACCCAAAGGATTTATTTTCCTTTTGGAAATACTTTAAGTTGAAATTTTGTTCCTTACTGGAAACTGTCTACGCTAAAGACTGCATGCATCATGGGTGACATGGCAAACAACTCGGTTGCATACAGCAGCGTAAAAAATGCTGTAAAAGAAGCTAATCATGGAGATTTTGGAGTTACTCTTGCAGAACTCCGTTCTCTTATGGAACTTCGAGCTGCAGATGCACTGCATAAAATACAGGAATGCTATGGTGATGTACATGGCATCTGTACAAAGTTGAAAACTTCACCAAATGAAGGTAAGTAAATTTCAACACTTATTGGCAAAACTCCATTTAGGAAAAGCCTTAGTCAGCAAACTGCTTTTTTAGTAGAACAAAGTTTGTAAAAGCATTTTAGTTACCATAACAAAATATTGCTTCTTGTTCTTTTAAGACAGAAGTGTTCCGTGGTAATAAGTAAGCAAGAGTTTTTTCGGTTGGTCTAACTGCATGTGAGGTGTTGTATTAATGAAGTTGCACTTGGAACAAAGTTCATTGATGTAGACATCCACATATGAAATAGCAATGCAACATAGCAGTGTTAAACTCACTGAAAGCATCAGTTTTCTGAATAGTTGATATGACCTATAGTTCATAATTCAGATCATGCTGTTGTAGAGCCCAAGGTTTTAATAATCTAATGCAGGGCTTATTAATGCTTCTGTGTGGCTACCTAGTTCTTGGATTTGCTAATGCAGCAATTTTTAAAACTGATTACATGTTTTCTGTTTGTGCTACATTGGATTCTTAATAGCAGGATCTAGTTTTTAAATCATTTGAGCCATGCGAAATAACTATCAATATAACTTGAAGCATTAATTTGTACTCTTAGTGGAAGGTTTGCAAAGTGATTACATGATCTTATTCCCTAGAAATAAGCATCTCTTATGGAGTCTTTATCATGTTGGACTTAGTGGCATTCTGTAAAGTGTGGCTACATGACGTTTTTGCTATCTAGAGTTATTTTACTGCAAGACAGATTGTACAAATGTGAAGAAATAACAAAACAAATTTGCGAAGTGTCTTTCTTGAGAACCTTCCAGAAGTTCTCCTTAAGACCTGGCTTTTTCTTACTGCTTTCTTCCGATGTAAATGAAAGCTGTTAAGTGTATTTGTGAATATATCTATCTACATACTGTAGTACTTGCAGTAAACTGTACTTAAATAAAAAGACTGTAAAAACATTAACTGAAACTCATTGCGAAGTCCTGCTGTTGAGAGCAATTGAGAATTACCAAAATCGAGATTTTGGCAAATTGTCGTGTCTCTGCATTTAAGGACTCACATAGATTTTAACCAATGTGGTGTCATGTTGGTGGCAGTAAAGTACCTGCTGTCTTAATCCTGGAGAGCCGTTGCTTTCTGTTCTTCAGAAATGCTATGGAAAGATTTGTCTTCTTGGACCAAGAACAGCCTACTAATGCCGTAAGGTACCTCTGGGTACATCTGCATTTAGCATGTTTTGGCTTGATCTGCTTTTGAAGATCCAGACTCCCAATTTCCAGACTCCTGAAATTATCAGTACATGAACTGGATTCCTCTTACCAAACTGAAAGCAGCCAGCTGACATGGCTGAACTACCAGTGAATGGGAGTAGACAAATTTCAGGGCGAAGAAGTTTGTATAACACGAGTACAAACTTCTGTTCCTTGGCAATTGTAAAGTACAGTGCATGTGTGTGAGGCACTGTAGTGTATAAGCAGTGTAACACATCTCAGAAGCAATAGGCTCTCATTACCCTGTTGACCTGTTGCGTAGCATTGAAAGGCAGTTTCCTTTCTCAGTGAAAAGGGATACAGTTTTCTACAACAGGGAATTGAACCAAGAGTTGAATTCTGTTGTACAATGATTTGCAAGGCTAAAGGTCCCTTATTATTACTGCAAGCTAGGTGGGCATACCACTTTACGCAGCCTCGGTGCACTAAGCACCAAATACTTTGTATACTGCAGGATTCCCTTTGTCTCTTAATGTAACAAACATGCAGGTTAACACATGAGAGTGATGAGTGTCGGCATACTAAAACTTAAGGGTTGGATGCCCTTTCCTGAAGACTGATTGTGCTATACTGAGGGCTGTGTGATCAAGGCCTTTCACTTTCAAAAGGATTTGACATTTAGATGTACGCTGCAATCACTTACATAGAGTCACTGAAATAATAAAAGGGCACCATCCTTTTTTAAGTGTGAGAGAAGCTCATAACACACCAAGGACTCAACAGTTGAATGTGTTAACAGGCTCAGAAAAGGTTAATTAAGATGAGTTAGAACAGTGTCCAACAGAGCTGTCATTTTAGCTCTAACCACAACATAAAATTTTAGAGAATCGGTCTCTCTTTGGGGTAACCTGCCATAAACTTTCTGGAGGTAGTACTGGAGAGCTCTCATAAAGGTAGAACTAGGTCTCCTCTTTTGTCAAGTTCAAATCATAAGTATAGAAAGGGAGACAATATTAATGGAAATAAAGTCTAGGGAAGGTCTTGCAGAAAACTGTTATTTGTTACACTAATACTAGCTCTCTAAAACCTTGTGTGTATACCTGCAAGGCCCCATGACACTTTTTCCTAATGAGATGCTTTCTTTATGACATGACACTCTTACCACTACGTAATTACCAGTGGCTTCACGGGAAAAGTACAGATAGTTCTGACATGGTACACAGTGGATGAGCTCAGCTTGTTCCATTTCTTGCTGTCAAGTTATTGACAATGTAAGGCAACGCCTGTTTTCAGGCAAAATTTTGATCAAACTTATCTGATTTGAAATAAGAAATGGGAACAGTCCTTCGCCAGTATTACTTTAAAAAAGGACACTGAGCAGACTTTACTGCTTACATGTATACAAATGTGCAAAATGAATGTTTGACATATCTTTAGTAGCAAAAGTCAGTCTTATATTCTGGACAGATATAGATATTATTAATAAAACTTGAATATGAAGCATTAACTAGTCCTTTGGCTAATATTTTTCAAACTTAACCCCAAATAACATATATTACCCAGGTTAAGACACATAATGAAGAATATAATGGCAGTAATTTTGACCTCAGGACTTTAGATTGTGAACTCTGAAATTGCCAGCTGTGTGGTAAACATAGCAAGTTCAACAATGGTGCATGGTGTATTCTAGTGTATACTAAAAATACAAATGGTTTTTCTTTGCTAGGCTTATTTACTAATCTTCACTAAGTGGTTCTGATAGTAGCTTGGTTTTATAGAGCCTCATTTGGAAACACTTTTCATTCTTCAAAGAACTTTGCTGTATACTTCTGATATTCTACATTGTGGTACCCTGCAAGGGGAGGAAGAGAGTGTTGCTAACATGACGTAAAAAGATTTCCAAATTCTGCCATGTTAAAGGAATAGAGAAGTAGTATATTTTGCAAAATAGCAGTATGGCCCAGCCTTTTGGAATGACCATGCTGTCCTGAGTTTCTGTAGATCCTGTAATGTATAGCTTGATTTTAAAAACAGTCTTGCAGTGCTCTTTGAGTTGAGAGTGAAAGTAAGCACCTTAAAGCTTGAACTGCAAGAAGTGTAAGGTTATGGCCAATGAGTACAATTGCTCCTTCAAAGACATGAATTCAAGGTGAATCGAAGACTGTTGGAATAACTGTAATTTATCATATACACAGAGTATGTTTAATTCATTTCACTTCTGAAAAGATCTGCACATAGTTTGCTATTCAGTTAAGTGATTCCATAGCAGTTATTAGCATTTAAAATTGAGCTTTGCAGTTCAGTAGCCTTTTCAAAGTGTCTTGAAATATGTGATGATTCTAGGAAGTGTGTGTTGGAGATGTTAAATACCCCCCTTATTATGAAAGCCAGCTGCAGTGGCTACTGTTTCTATTTATTACCCAGTATGTTTGAAATGCCTTTATCACTAAGCAGTTGGGTTAGCTACTAAAAAAATTGCTGCTAAGAAAATAGTTTTCTTTAAGCTGGTGCTGATCATAACCTTGGGTCAATAGGATTGAAGTATCCAGATCTTTGCTCTGATCATGCCTTGAAGTTTGGCAATTTTGATTTGAAAAAATATTTAGTACCTTAATTCTGAATGGTGGGTTAGTCAGCTGGAAGCTTTTAGAGCAGTAGCTAGGAGGTGTGCTCACAGAAGACCTTGAGTGCATGACCTTGCACTGAAAATACTTGGTATTCCTTTGTTTTTAAGATATTGGCATGGTCTTGAAGCATGCTGTTGCCTTTCATGTAGGTCCCTCACTCTTGTCTGCTAATGTCCCTTGAGGATGGTACAAGGATTGGGACAGAGGAGGACTTAAATACGCCATATAAGAAAGAAGACGGGTATAAAACTGAGATGACAGACCTGACATAGTGCTAAACATGGGCTCTCTGTGGGAAAGGAGATAGAAAGAAAGTGAAACTTCAGAAGACTGAATAACCACCACCACTCCAGGTGGAAGCAGCATCATAAATCTTTCTTCATGATGCCTGCAGAGCTTCAACAACTTTTAATAGTATTTTATTGCTAGTATTACTACTATAAACTAGTATTATAATATTCAATATAATAATAATGAAATACAATAATTATAATAGTTACATTTTTAATTATAATAAACATCTCATTGTAAATGTTACATTACTTTTAGGATCCTAGGATGTTGTGTCTGAATACAGAATCCCTACACTGGGAACCAGAGCTGCCTTCAAGGGCTGTGGTCTTGCTAAAGCTTTATGGTGCTACTCAGTCTCAATAGTAGTAACTCTACTAATGATCTTGTCTTGCAAACTTGTTTACTTTGAACAAAGGTATGTGTGTTATTATTACTCTGTTCCTATGTCATATTAAGTGACATATTAAGCAGGTAGACCATCAACTTTATTTTGGCAAGGTGAGAATTGTAAAATATAGCTGGCTTTCTATAGTGACTCCGATTTAAGGGTATTACTTACATAATTATGTTTGAGATGTGGTTTTTTTGGTATTGTTACTGAAATATGGAGTGGGACTTGATTCCATGAGTGGGAAACTTGAGTCACTTCTAATGTGAGGGTGAAATGTGTGAAAAGTGTCACTAACTTTGTCTTATTGTTAAATAGGTTTAAGTGGAAATCCAGCAGATATAGAAAGGAGAGAAGCAGTTTTTGGGAAGAACTTTATACCTCCTAAAAAGCCAAAAACATTTCTTCAGTTAGTATGGGAAGCACTACAGGATGTTACATTAATTATATTAGAAATTGCAGCCGTAGTATCCTTGGGCCTTTCTTTTTACCAGCCTCCAGGAGGAAATGAATCATGTAAGTAAAGTCCTCAAAAAGTAGGTATCTGCTTTTATTATACTATTGACTTTTCCTCATTCAACATGCCTATACTGTAAATCTGATGGGAGACAGTAAGTCACTGGAAAAGCAGCTTATTGTTCCTTATTGAGAGCACATTACTAAAACTCTAGCTTGCCTTAAAAGGGCAACGTGAGATTTCCTTGGTCGTGATCTGGTATTATTCTGACCAAAGGTAAATTGCAAGCAGCAGGAGCAAGGACTTGTTTGAAATCCAGTCTCTGTGCAAGTGGGTTTTTTTTTAGCTTTGCCTCAAATATGTAAGCAATTTATAATTTGCAGTCATCAGCTTTCTTTGGGGAGTCAATGTCTTAAATCTTCCTTGATTTGTGATATGACACTGGTGACTTTATAATTTCAGAAATGAAACTGTATGTATACTTCCAAACAGAAAATAAAGGGATTGGGACTTCATTTAACTGATTTTTTGCAGTGATATCTGGTTTGTTAAGACAAATGTAAAGTGGGGTATGTTGACAAAGCAGGATGTTGCTTACCAGTCTGGCATTCTTATGCCATCATTTAACAAAATAAAGACAGATAACTTTCTCTCTATCAACTTCTCTTGTGTTCAGGTAAGCAGGGTGGTTTAACTTCCTCAGATTGCTCTAGCTTTCAGGTTCTTTAGCTTCTTTGTGTGTTACCCTTATGGAAATAAAGGTAAAATTGCAAAGAAATCTAGCATGAAAAATGTTTAGCAACAAAAAGTTTTTTGTTTGTCAAAACTTTCATTGCTTAAACATCTTTGTGAACTTTCTTAAATCTAAAACTTGTTTTCTGCAGTATGTGGATCAGTAAATGTTGGTGAAGAAGAGGAGGAATCTGAAGCAGGTTGGATTGAAGGAGCAGCAATCCTCCTATCTGTAGTTTGTGTGGTATTAGTAACAGCTTTCAATGACTGGAGTAAAGAGAAACAATTTCGGGGATTGCAGAGCCGTATCGAACAAGAACAGAAGTTCACAGTCATCAGAGGTGGCCAAGTCATCCAAATACCAGTAGCTGACATAATTGTTGGAGATATTGCACAAGTGAAATATGGTAAACATGTTTCTAAAGTTGAACTGTCTTTTATTTTTAAAAAAAGAACTGCAGCCAACAAACCCAGTGATCTCTCGTAGGTGACCTTTTACCAGCTGATGGTGTACTCATTCAAGGAAACGACCTCAAAATTGATGAAAGCTCACTGACTGGGGAATCTGATCATGTTAAGAAATCTCTGGACAGAGATCCCATGCTGCTGTCAGGTGTGTAGCATTTGACAATTTCTGAATAAAGTAGTTTGTTTCTGCAGTAAGCTGGTTATTTAAAATTTTGAGGTTAAAACTAGCAAATTGGTTTTTTATCTAGGTTGACTCCTAGAACTATCCTAAACCAGTCCAACAAGTACAAAACTTTGTTGGAGTGATCAGACCTGTAAAACTGACAAACATCTCGTGTAATTGCTTATGGGTTTATTTTTCAGATAGCTTTGGCAGCTAAAGCTTTAGGAGAGCACAGTGGTGCATATACACAGCTCACAGTTTCTCCAAAATCAAGTTTAAAAGATTATTTTCTGAAAGTACTTGTGTACTCTGCCATATAACTGCTCATGTCTCAGTGGAAAATTCGATTCAATCTTTCAGGTACACATGTGATGGAAGGCTCTGGAAGGATGGTGGTTACTGCTGTAGGTGTGAACTCTCAGACTGGAATCATCTTTACCTTACTTGGGGCTGGAGGAGATGAAGAGGAGAAGGAGAAGGAAAAAGAAAAGAAGGAAAAGAAAAGTAGGCATATTAATCTTAAATACCTTAGTGGAGGAGTGAGAATGGGGGTGGTGGTGAACTTCTGAATATTACTGGATAAAAACCACGTTCCTATCACCCAAAGCCAGAAAACTTTTTAAAAAATTCATCCCTTCTCTAGATTTCACAGGAAAAACAACTTAGGTCCGGTGACCTGAGAGTACACCACTACTACTAACTCTTGTCACATGGAATTTAGTTAAACTTCAGATCTCATTGATCAGTCAGAGTTTGGAAAGTTTGCAATTCCTAACCAGTGATACATACCATGTATAAATAATTAAGCTTCCATTTTGTGTAACTTCAAGGTGCATTGAAATCTAATAGCAAATACTTGTTTATGGAAAACAAGTTATTATGAAGTTCAACCTAATAAGTATCTAGTTCTGCATCTGACAGATAGAAAATGCCTCTTATGGGGAGCTCTTCTATAACACTTGGAGGGGAAAAGCTTAGGACTTTCATACTGCTGAGCTTGTGCATAACTCTAAACATATATAACTGATTTTGATAAAAATGAAGAGACATTTTCTGTGGCATTTTGAGTGGCATTTCCACCACTCCCTTCTTCAGAGCTGAAATTTTCAGTGCTCAGAGCTATACACAAGGCAAATTCCTCCTGGCACTTTCCTGTAACTTAGTTTTTGGAAGGATGAGGGGCTTGTAACTGAGCATATTTTGGAGCCCTTCTGTGGAGGATGAAATGAGCTGTCTTCCTTATAGTAAGATCACTTATCTAACTCTAGTCTTTATCCTGAGAATCAATGCTTAGAGATGTTAAGCAGTAATGTTTTGATAGTACTGCTCACAAGGCATGTTCAGCACAGGTTCATAGTGAAAATTTTTCATTAAACCATTATGAAGTCCTCTGGATGGAACTAAGTCTGGGGCTTCTTGGCACTAGAATCAAAACTTAATTTTTATAAAGCAGAGTATGCAATTTTTTATCAGAAGGATACAAGACAATGGAAAATTCACACAGAAATGTGTTTAAAATTCTCAGGGACCTTTGAACTCAATAGGCAATTGCTAAAATCTGTGCTCTCTGCAGGAACTGGATTTGAAGGGTTTTTTGTCTTGTCCTAACCCACAAATACTTGAAAATTCTGACCCTTCTTGAAACTTGAAAAAAACCCCAGTGAGTTTCTTTATAAGTTAGAAAATATTGTTACAAAGTGAATTGAAAGTTCTAAGTTAGTTTCTAGTTCAAGCACGACAGCAAAAAAGTAAAAGCTGACCTGCAACACTTGCAGTCATTAGTGTGAAACAGTTGCCATCCTATGCTCTTCTCCTTACAGAGGAAGGAGAAAGAAACAACAGTACCAGCTGCTACAGGAGATACTGAGAGGATTATAGCTTTTATTAATATTCTGCCAGTGTTTATTATTCTAAAAGCAGAAGTCTCTTTGACAAGTAGTGTTTTGGTGTATCCTAGGACCCGAACACTTGTGGGGTTTTTTTGTCTCCCAAGATAGACAGCTTCCTCTTTCCTTTAAGTTAGGTGCCTAATAAGATTCTCCTTGATAAAACTCGTTAAACTAAATTAACTTCTCTGTGAATGTTAAGGAGATTAAAGAGACTATATTTAGCTGGCTGTGTATGTCATGGTTCAGAGTGAAAGCAAATGTATGTACACGGAATTACAAGTAACTCAAATGTAGAACTTCGCTCTTGAAAGAGGAAGAGGAGAACTAGGGAAGAACATATAAAATTAGGAAACAGTGATGAGTTCTTAAGAAGTCTGAGGTGGCATTTTCCAAAGAAAGTGAACATGCTTTTTTTTTCCCTTCTCTTGTTCAGCAGTTATGAGAATGCTGTGAGAAATCTTATGTATAGAAATCAGACTGTGTCTACAGTGATGGTATACAGGAGACATTAAATACCATGCCAGACAGGCTGCTTGATAATTTGATTTTCTTCTATCTGAGTACTCATATAAACTTTAGTCTGTA
Organism: Brachypodius melanocephalos; assembly: GCA_013398615.1. Lineage (NCBI taxonomy): Eukaryota > Metazoa > Chordata > Aves > Passeriformes > Pycnonotidae > Brachypodius > Brachypodius melanocephalos. The sequence goes on along the minus strand of VZSR01003805.1, from coordinate 52,367 downwards.
TAACCTAAGGTCAAAGACTTGACGAATTACCAGTAATACTGAAAATGTTTTGGTTTTGTTTTAACTTCCTCAATTTTGTGCTTTCATTTCAGCTTATCACAAACAGTAATTATAACCCTTGTTTTCTCTACTTAGAAACAAGGTTTGTCACTTGCTAAGCCCCCCAAAACAACACATGACATGTTGGTTTTCCAATTACCTTTAATATTTCACTTGTTAAATTCTTTCATTATTTCACTGTCTTTTTTATCTCTTCTTGAGCCCCATTTCTGAACATAGGTAGGAGCGATATTTTAGTATGAACTTGAACTATTTTCACAGTGATGTATGGTATGTTGCCTACAGATTATGCTACTGTTTGTGTAAATAGGGTTAGCATAGATCCACTAATCCAGTGCTGTACCTCTGCTAAGCTTTGCTGTGGATTTATGAATATTTTATACTACAGTAGCTTCTGCAATGTTGTACAAAAGCACTGATTCTCAAAGTGAGACCCTGCAGTCTATTTACAGATGTAGTCAGATACAGGTGGCAAGTATTGGAAGAGCACAGCAAGACAAAGGCCGCCAGAATAACTTAATTGTCACAAATATCTTTCCTAGAAAACCATGTCAGGAAGTCTTTTGTAAAGCTTTCCTCACAAGTCATAAATGTCAGTACGAGTAATTTGTGCAAATTTAGCCATGGTAGATTAACATTGCAGCAGTCTTGTATGGGAAAAGTAAAGTCCAAAAAGTGCCATGGGCTGTTTCTGTGAGCTGACTTACATGTTTTGCTTTTTTTCTTTTTATTTTTTTTTAATGCATTTTCTTGTTTTAGCAGAGTAATGTAGTTTATTATATAAAAATATAAATACAATAATGAATTCTGCACAGCTGGCTTAAAACACAACTTGTTTCCCTCTCTGACAGGTAAAAAGCAAGATGGAGCTGTTGAAAACCGTAACAAAGGTAAATGCAGGTTCTCTGATCCTTTCTTGCAAGTCTCCATTTTCTAGGAGTGTAGGTGATGAATAGAGTTTCCTATAAAAATGTGTATTGAATCCTTAGATCCAAAGTGCTTATGGTAAAGATGGCTTAAGTGAATCTGCCCAAAACAAATGCTTCACTGAACCTGGTATTCTATCACCTATACACAATACACTTCTTTAAACATTCATGTGTAGTATGGCCTCTCTGCATACAAGATAATACTCAGTGCTATTTTATTTAGTGGAGCTGGATATTAAGCTTTTTAGGTATCCTTGATTTGGGAGACTCACCAATGACTAAACATTTTTTTGATCTTCTAGCTAAAGCTCAGGATGGTGCAGCCATGGAAATGCAACCACTGAAGAGTGAGGAGGGCGGAGATGGAGATGAGAAAGACAAGAAGAAAGCAAATTTGCCAAAGAAAGAAAAGTCAGTTCTCCAAGGCAAACTCACAAAGCTCGCAGTTCAGATTGGCAAAGCAGGTACAGTGTCTCAGTACTCTCTTTATGCTGATGTCATGTTAAAAAAAGTTGGAACGTGCATAGTTCGCAAAAAGATAAAATAATCAAACCACTCAAGGCTGGCTACTTAAGTGCAAAATTTTAATACATGGAAGTATGCTGTTGTGCCTGAGTATGCTGATGGCCTCTCAGGCTATGGCATGTGGATGGCTTTTATTTCTCTTTGATTTAAATAGATTCAGGCTTTCAAGTGCCAGCTTCTAGGAGGGAAGATTCCAGCTTTATAACATTGGACAACTGTTATGAAAAATCTTTTTGGGTTAGATATAGCATCTAGCAATGTACCAAGAGAATTGTAAGTTGAGTGAAGTCTGGAAAATGTGGTACTGTCAACGAGATTAGTACTTTCAGAGGTTTAGAATTTTCCACTTAACATATGCCTTACTGATGCATAAATTTTTTATTGACTTCCTATTTTTCTACCAGCTAATATTCAGCTGCCTTGTCAAAATATTTGGTAGATTGTTGCTGCTTGGAAGTAGGCTAAAACAACAGTGATGTTCAGTATAAAATTTAGGTGATATTATCTAGTGTGTAGTAGTTTAATTCAAATATTTCAGGATTTATTTTGGTCCATGTAAAATTGTTGAAAGGTTCAGGCTGAAAGGAATTTCAAGAAGACTTGTAGCCCAGCCCACAGCTCAAGAGGGATTGATTTTAGCATTTGTGTCATTAGACAGTTACAACATGAAATGGAACAATGAAACTTTTAGCTGTAACACTGCAGTTGTGTATGGCTATATTCATTTTTCAGGGAGATTAACAAATTCCATGATATGTTTACTGTAAACTACTGTGCTTGTCAAAGATTTTTCTTCCAAGAAGTCTTGTTTTCCTTTATGTACTTTTTGACCCATTGTAGTTCCCCACACAGCCTTAATAGTCCTACTTCATGCATGGATTTCCCTGTCCTCCTGCTCTGAGACTGCACTGAAGCACTCTGCTGAATCAGTCAGCATAAGATTGGTGAAGACTCCTGAATTTTTTCACTTCTTATTCTGCTCAGTCAATTGTTTTTACATATTGATCTGTCCTGTTGCTAACTACCTCTATGCTTTTTAATTAAATTGGAGGGGAAAAAAAAAGATTTCTAGAAATTTTAGGTGAAATGCATAAGGAAATACTTGCATTGGAAGCTGGAATGCCTCTGAGAGCTACCTCAATGTTTTGACTTACGCATTTGAAACCTTAGTTCTAAATTAACTTGTATAAAGACAGAAATATTTGCATGTATCCACAGTCTGTATTGCCAAATATTTGAGATAATTTCTTAAAACTGTTTATTCTCTTTTTAACAAGGTTTGTTGATGTCTGCAATCACAGTCATTATCCTTGTGTTATATTTTGTAATTGATACCTTCTGGGTTCAGAAGAGACCTTGGCTTGCTGAATGTACCCCAATTTATATTCAGTATTTTGTGAAGTTCTTCATTATTGGAGTTACAGTCTTGGTGGTGGCGGTACCAGAAGGTCTTCCACTTGCAGTCACTATATCTCTGGCTTACTCTGTTAAGGTAAGTGGGTAGAGGGCAAATAAATTTTTTTAAGGTAGATGGGTGTATTAATCAGCTGCTAAATGCAAACTGAGTTGTGCTGCAACACACACACATATATATATATATATATATACACACACATACGTGTGTGTGTGTGTATATATATAGGGATGTGTGTATCTATATATATCAGATAGGGAAGAATCTTCTTTTTGTTTTCTGAACTGCATAAGAATTCTCCTGCAGTAATTTTCTTCATCTTAGAATGAATACGCACTGACAAGAACAGTGAGCATTGCCAGCCTGTTGTCACCAGCTAAAGATGAATGGGTTCAGTATGTAGCATTGTAGCATTTGCTTACAGTATACAGATGTCCTAGAGTTTATAAATAACAAATTTTTCTTAAATCTGAACTTCTGAGGTGTTAAATAACTGCTATGAAAGCTTCCAGGTTGATTTGTTTTTTGAAGACTGAATAGTGTAAAGCATTTTGTTTTCTGCTTATTATACAGCATGTTTTTTAACTTAAGCTCTTTGTGTTCTTAATTTTCTTACTGCATCAGCATGCTGATCATTTATCTAAAATCTAATTGCAAAGACAATGGCTATGTTCTAAATTAATAACTTACAGCTTTAAGTAATGGCTTATTGTATCCTTTGAAATTTATCTTCCTCTTAGGGGTGGAAATACTGTACAGGTATAGTATATTGTTAAAGAAAGAATTTAAAGCAATATTTAATCTATGAAACTCATGTAACCCTCACTGTTTTAGTTGAAACATTAGGCTCCCACTTTGTATTTGATTACAAGTCTGAATCTAGGATCTTTGAAAGCTGTATTATCTGATTTTCAGGTAGATCAAGTAAGCTGTATTAGACTTTTCTTGTAAGCAGAAACATTTTTTAAACATTTTAACTGGTAAAGCTCAAACCTTACCTCTTCATTTGTCAATATCATCATTGCTCCTAACAGTCTGAATAGTATCAATAGTCTGTGTGACATGCAGGCACAGGTGATTAAGACTCTATTTATATACCTTGTTCAAAATGAAGTTTCCTGTGACATCATAGACTTAGGGGCATCTATACAGCAACTGGCAGCTGCAAGTTCTTCCTCCCAATTATGCCAGTTGACTTAATGTTTTCTGAAAGTGCTGCATAAGACTTGACCCCTTAAATGAGAATTTCTGAAGTGAAGTAATGGTCATGGATTGCTGTTAACTGCTTTTATTTCCTTAGAAAATGATGAAAGATAATAACTTGGTGAGACATCTGGATGCCTGTGAAACTATGGGCAATGCAACAGCTATTTGTTCAGATAAAACGGGAACATTGACTATGAACAGAATGACAGTGGTCCAAGCCTACATCAATGAAAAACATTATAAAAAAATTCCAGAACCAGAAGCTATTCCAGAGAAAACTATGGCTTATCTTGTGACAGGAATTTCTGTTAATTGTGCTTATACTTCCAAAATACTGGTAAGTGGGATTTCTTCATTCCAATCAAGAATAACTGAGTAACTTCCTCAAAAGAGGCAAATTGTCTGATAGCCACAGAGAGTTTCAGTGTAAATGTGTGGCACAATGCAGAGTAAAGTATTTTGTACCTGCTGTAAATTGCTGAACCATTCATTTGAAGATCAATGGAAAAAAAGAGCTTATTTCAGTTAGAACTGATAATTCAAAGATAAAATCTCAAGGTAATCTCCTTTCCAGTTCAGAGTTGTCTGTTTTTATAAGTGGGGCTGTTTACTCCACTTAAAGAGTGTCTAGGCTGGATTTGAGCACTACATAAAAATAAACATTAAACAATTAATATTTAAGAGTAGTACATTAAATAAAATATAATGAAAAAATGTAACTACAGATAAGGATTTGAATAGATTTTTATTCCAGATACTGCTGTATAAGTTTGTAAGCTTTTAGAATTGTAACGTATTTGGCAAAATCTTGTTTGAAACTTCCAAATGGAAGACTAATGGATTGTTACACATTTTAAATAGTGGATTATTAAACATTTTGTGTGCATTATTTTCTAAAATTCTAACCATAAATTCCTTGCTTTAGTTATTCCAACATGTTGTATAACTTACATTATTTAGGTAATAAAAATAATAGGTAGGATTTAGTAAATGAGTTAGCAATTCACGATTTTGTAGAAGTCTCCGCTTTGTCTGCAAATAGCAGTGAAAACTCAGTTCAAAAGCTACTTATCAGCCGATAAAAATGATATGTCTGGAAGAATTTCCACAATAGCAGTACTTGAGACAACGCAAAATTTGACAGCACTGATTTCTCTGCAACAAGATGGAAATACTATAATGAGTTACAGCACATGAGGAATTTTACAGTTCGTTTTCTAAAGCTCTTTCTATATCAAGAAAAAGGTAGCTGTATGTAAACTGACCAAGTCCCCAATTACAACTTTACCTGAATTATGTTCACTGTAGTAAAGTCGGCTTTACAGACTCAGGGAGGGCTGAAGGGAACCTCTTGAGTGAACCTCTGATCCAATGCTCCTGTTCAAAGCAGAGTCAGCCAGAGCACACTTCTCACGGCACCCACTCAGGATTTAAGGATTTCTAAGGATGAAGACTTTGCAACCTTTGGGCAGCCTGATCAAATATTTGATCACCCTTAGAGTAAAAGGTGTTTCCTTATCTTAAAATAGAGTTTCAAGACTTCAGTTTGTATGTATTGTCTATTGTCCTCTCACTGGGTGCCACTAGGAAGTCTGACTAAAGAGCCCTTACTGTCCTTACCATTAAAGTCCTTACTATTTTTACCATTAAATGCCTTATTCTGGCATCTAATACACACCAAAAAGTTTCTCTCCCAGAGTGTTGTCTTCTCCCGACTGAACAGTCCCAGCCCTTTCAGCTCATCCTCATCTGTCAGGTGCTTGAGTCTCTGTGTTGTCTTTGTGTGCCATGGATGTCCTTACTCCTGCATGTTGGTATCTCTCATACTGAGGCACCCAGAGCTGGATGTCTTAAACTGCACATTAAAGTGAATGTTTTGAAAGTGTGTGTATTCAGTACAGCCAATTTAAAAACTCTTGCAGCTTTAAACAATGAAAATGGACCAGTGCCTTATGATTAATGTAATTCAGCTCTAGCCAACTGAGGCAGTCAGATTGAGTACATGCATCTCCCTATTTCGTGGCAAAAACACTGCAGTGTTATAGGTGTATAAGCTCAAATATTTTGAGAGAAATACTTCTTTACTTATAGGACTAGTATGTGCATATCTCACATTGCTGAGATAAGAAACTTTTTCTGGTATTAAAGGATTGGAGACTTGTTTCTGAACTCTTTCCAGTTAAATAGGCCATGGCCTGGAAAACAGAACTTGTAGTGAGACTTAAGAAGCTTAAAGACTTAGTTTATTCAGAAGAAGGCTAACAGGTGATGTGGTCATAGTCTAAGTCATTGAAGAATTATTACAGGAGAGGATACTTTAATTTAGCAGAAATAATGCCATTTAGCTTGCTAAAGTGGGTATATGTGAACTTATCTATACTTTTAAAATCCAAAATTGTTCAGGGTCTACAGTCAGTTGATCAGATAACTATTTAAAGTAATGGAAAATGTCTTTTAGAAAGGTCATGTTGGGATTGATACAAACTTAATGAGTGATTTCTGAAGGATTTTATTAGGATTTATTTAGGAAAGATCCTAAATAGGTACAGAAGTTACTTTAAAAAAGCAGCAGTATGACTTTGGATCATGAGTCATAGGAATTTATGAAGTAATTGCTGAAAAAAGGAAACCTCCCCATCCCAGAACTAAGCTTGTCCTTCCTTGTTTTCTAAGTGCTGTGCTTCAGTGGTTTATAAGTTAACCTGACCAGTGATGTTTCTTGTTCTTGTAGCCTCCTGAAAAAGAAGGTGGCCTACCACGTCATGTTGGAAATAAAACTGAATGTGCCTTGCTGGGATTGCTCTTGGATTTAAAACGTGATTATCAGGACGTAAGAAATGAGATACCAGAAGAGGATTTGTACAAAGTGTACACCTTCAACTCTGTTAGAAAATCGATGAGTACTGTGTTAAAAAACTCTGATGGCAGTTTCCGGATATTCAGTAAAGGTGCCTCTGAGATAGTTCTTAAAAAGTAAGAACAACTACTACTGTGATTCAGCAGTTAAGTTGGGCAAAATGTTGTGATAGGTGGAGAGACTGACACGCAAAACATCATTGTGACATTGTCGGTGGAATACTTGTCTCTCTAATCACAGATAAGTGCAGCAGTCCTATACCCCCTTGTGACTGCAGCGTCACAGCTTGTCTCCTTCAGTTGTTTGACTTTCTACAGAAAGGCCATTAGCACTTTAGTTACTTTACTTCAAGCACCCCGGCCCTACCCCTTAAAACAAAAAGACAAGAGAAAGAGATGGTCCTCATGCTTTAGTTAAACTATTTTACTTTTAGGTGTGGTTGAACAAAATGCTCACTTGCCTTCTACTAAAGTCCCATCTGTTGATATGCCTAAATTCTAGGAAGGGACTGTACCTTTGAAAAGTGATTTCTTTTAGCATATTACTGCTTAGGCTGTGCAACTCTCCCTTCAAGTTGATCATTTTAACAGGAGGTTGAACTTGAACGCTCAAGCAACATGAGGGGTTTTAGTGTGACAAAGCAATTGTTTCCTTCTCCATCTGCCCACCTATGAAGGATTTATTAGAATGAGATTAGACTTAGTGAGTGATTAGGCACCACTGGGACAAACCTTTATAGGTATGAAGTCAGTGGTAACTCCTAACTAGGTGAGGAGAGACGTCAAACCTGAATGGATCATGTTCTCTAGGAGCAGCATTTGGTTGTCAGGCTCATTTTGGTTCTAATGTCAAACTGCTTCTAGTCTGAGAAGCACATAGATTATATTCATCAGTTAAATTTACCTTTTTGACAAATCATTATCTAGGAAAGTACTAATGTACTAAAAAAAAAAATGAACACTTCCTTCTCCTCAACTTTTGTGCTAAGAAAAACATGCCAGTCTTTGGAGGACTCTTGTTCCTCTTGATATGAAACTTAAAATCTGTACTTTTTCTGCATAGATCTTAATCCAAACCTTATCAATGAATACATATGCCTATATTCACATTACTTCCATCTTCTGAACTATTTTGTAATTTATAATATTGCACAACTGACCTGTAGAAGTCGCTAGAACTCAGTCATCCCAGACTCATGTGGTCCACTTGACTTAATAACTGAAATAAGAAAATAAATAAGGGCATTTGGCAAAGAACAAGAAAACCTAGACTGATTTGTATATTATATGAATAGTGTCCAGATAAGAAACTACTTCAGAATATGCAGTGAATAGGACAAAGATTTAGCCATCATAAGCTGCTTCCTATGCAGCACTTGTAATCTGATTTGTCAGTTGTGCTGCTCCTTCTCTATTATAACATATGTAACTACACTTGAATACTGAAACTTAAACGTGAACATTTATAAGACACAAATGAGTCACTAGTAAGTGTAAAAGAAATGCAAAAACTTTTGCAAGTAGAGCACTTTTCTTTCCTTATCACTAAGTCAAATATTTGAAGTGAGTTTCAGTGCAGTCTTTGCACAGAACTTATGTGTATTTAGTCATTTAGGAATGTTTGACTTTGTCACCAGCCTTATGATTGCAGCTAACACCAGATACCCTTAATGATTGCTGACATTTGAACAGATAAGTAAAATCAGAAAATTCACATAGACTTCAAATTTCAATTATGATATGAATTTTGAAGCTCTAAAGGACTGCTTCATTTTAATTTTCTCTATGAGGTGGAAACTTCTAGGGAATTCCCTAAAGCCTTGGACTATACACTTAATTGTAACCTTTGTCATCTTTGCAGGTCTTCAAGGTCTGAACTTAATATTTAACAAAAGTAATTGATATTTTTTTCTGGTGCTGTATTAATACTAATTTGTAAAACTAATGCATAATGGTGTTACTTTATGGCAAAACTTTGTGAAGAACACATGAGCAAGATTAAATTTCTTGTTCAAAATCATTGGTAGTGTTATATTCATGGCATCAATATTGGTAAAGTATATATGCTATCTGTGAAAGCAATGGTATCTTTGGCATGAAGAAACATAACTAAGAGAGGATGTATTGAAATGCTAGAGTGTATAGTGGTGAATCTAGTCTCCTATACAAAGCTTTTAGTCAGTTTCAATATTTGTTTTTAATTTAATATCTCACATTGCCCCACATACCAGATGGTCTCTGAATTCTCTGCATTTAGATTGGGGGGGAAGGGCTGAGAACTTTTTACTTAAGGGTAGCAGTACCTGAATTTGCTTGTAGTGCTGTAGGTTTAGTGCTTGCAGCTGTTCAAGCAGCACGTGTGTTCTGAAGGTGTACTTACTTCTGAGACTGTATGGCTGTTAACAAGGTGGGATTATTTTGTTGAGCTTGAAACTGGATTGCCTGACTCAACCAGTGCAGACACCAATCTGTCTACAGATACAATGGAGAAATGGATACTCCTGGGAGATAACTGATGTTTGTATGTGAAATTCAATAGGCATTACTTTTGTCCTAGGATGATTGGCTCAGTTAACTCTCTACAGAAAGTATGTTTAGCAACAGAAGAAATAAAGTGCATTTGGAGAAGATTACCTTAGAGATACCGCTACTGGCTTTTTGTGCCGGTGTGTGTGAGTCTAGTAAAAACACAGCTTACAGAAACTTATTGGAGTTGACTAATAAGCCAAAGAGTGGGTTGAACTTCTGGTTAAAATCTGATAACTCTTTAAACCTTTCTTTCCAGGTGCTTCAAAATACTGAGTGCTAATGGAGAACCAAAGGTATTTAGACCTAGGGACCGTGATGATATTGTGAAGACTGTAATCGAGCCAATGGCCTCTGAAGGTCTCAGAACCATCTGCCTGGCATTCAGAGACTTCCCAGCAGGGGAGCCTGAGCCAGAGTGGGACAATGAGAATGATATCGTTACTGGTCTGACGTGCATTGCTGTTGTTGGGATTGAAGATCCTGTGAGACCTGAGGTAGGGTCACCAGCTAAGCTGCAGTAGCTCTGTTACACGGGATTCATGTTTTTCACCATGCAGAGTACAAGAAACTGAACTGCTATTGTATGCTTTAAGCATAGTTAATAAATGAAAATCTAATTTCTTGAAGGGAAAGTTAATGGAGCTATAAAAGCAGATTAAAACTACTTAATGTCACTTATGCTGTGATACCGAAGCTCTGTACAAACTAATAACTTAAGGTACTTACTGTGCAGGATCTCAGCAAATGAAACAACTTGTTATTTTTTATCACTTGGAGTATTAGGACTTTTGGTTTAGATAAGATTAGCCATTGTGCTTGTTACCAGCTTCTCATGCAGAATGAAGGAGTGAGATGAGCTTGTCACCTCAGAACTGAAGGCAAGGAAGTTTGGCTTGTGGTTGAGTTGTAAGGTTTTTCAATAGTGAAAGTTTTTATGCCACATGCACGTGGAAATTTGGGCTGATCTGCACTATTGTCAATTCACAGTAAAAGTTATGGGTGAAGCAGTGGAATATAAGCTATAGTTTATTTCACATAGTCATAAATAAAACGCCAGTACTCAGTGCAGCCTAATATGTCACGAGGGTTTTTGTGGTATTTTTGAATTCCACATGCAATTTGAAGAATTGCAAGAGGGAGGAGAACAGACATAGCAGTGGCACAAAGCCTCTTGCCAGAATTGCAAATTGTGTGGTTTTTAGGAAAAGAATTGTGGTATGCTACTTAATTTTTTTTTTAATGTTCCATAACTACAGGCTTCATTTTAAAATAACAGTTATCTTGTACTCAACCATAAACATTCCTTTCACTCACATGTCTAGATTTATTTAACTAATGCACAATCTCTGAGCCTGTGGGGATTTTTTTCTTGCTTACAGGTACCTGATGCAATAAAAAAGTGTCAACGTGCAGGCATAACTGTACGCATGGTCACTGGTGATAACATTAACACTGCTCGTGCTATTGCACTGAAATGTGGTATTCTGAATCCTGGGGAAGACTTCCTGTGCTTAGAGGGCAAAGACTTTAACAGGAGAATACGCAATGAAAAAGGAGAGGTAAGCATTAAGCACACTGACTCGCTCATCAAGCAGATCAGCAGATATTCTAAGTCTCCTATGTGTGTAAAATGTAACCAACGCTCTTTCTGCAGATAGAGCAAGAGCGAATAGATAAAATTTGGCCAAAACTTCGTGTTCTTGCAAGATCTTCTCCCACTGACAAACACACTCTAGTAAAAGGTAGGTAAAAATTCTCTGAGCTTCTGAGTAAAGCTAGATTTTATTTTCCCCCATGCTTCTAGGGAAAAAAATTAGGACCGAACAACGGGAAATATCTATGAAGTTCTTTCCAACTGATTTTTTCCTTTCTGCTTGAGAAATGAAGCCAATAAGAACTTTTTTGGGTGAATCATGTTTTGGGGTTGTTTGGGTTTTTTTGTTTTGTTTGGGTTTTTTGTTTGTTGGTTTTTGGTGGTTTTTTTTGGTTTTTTTTTGTTTTTTGTTTTTTTTTTTTTTTTTTAATGACTAATAAAGACAAAAACTGGGTTTCTCTTTCAGGTAAAGTCTCTGCTGTGCTGTTAATTTAGAACTGTAACACTTGTATGTCATTTTATTTTAGGTATAATTGACAGCACTGTCTTTGACCAGAGGCAAGTTGTAGCAGTAACTGGTGATGGTACCAATGATGGTCCAGCTTTGAAGAAGGCAGATGTTGGATTTGCTATGGTAGGATTTTTTTTTTTAATCCTCAGTATTTTATCAATAACTTATCAAATCACTTAGGATTAAAGAACCTTGTTGCATGAACCTAGTATACAACTATGTTATTGAAGTCAACATTCCAACTTAACCATGTTTTTGTTAGATGGAAAATGTCCTTGTGGCATTCACCATTGTATAAAACTTTAAAAATGCAGATTACTAATTACTTGCAAATTAAAAATCTTTTACACAAAAGTTTGTTGCAAAGTACTGGAACAGAATACTGAAGGTTTCTGAAACATTTTCAACGTAAAACAAAGTGACTTTAGGCTGTATATAGCATAATATTTGTTGATTTTGAGTAAAACTTATGTGATATGGAATGAGCTTAATCATCTGTTTCCCATTCAAGGATACATAGTCACAGAGAGACCATAATGAAGGAGACTGCCAGATGATGTTCAAAATGGCTTTGGAGGCCATATCTTGTACACCTGAAGTAAAACTGAAGCAACAGCATTTTATGACAGTTGTAGGATCTGCACTTGCCTGGATGATTTGTTAGATACCTACCCTTTCATGTGGCTGCCAAACAATATCTTGGCTTTTAAGTGCTTATACTGCATAGACTCATGCCTTAAGTATGTGGGTTTCAGCTTTCTTTCAAGACACTGAGTAAGACAGTATCTCAAGCTTCCTTTTGCCACAGGGCTCCTCCTCAGTCTTCAATGTAAGACATACACTTTGGTCATGGCAGGCCACTGTAGTCTTAAAGCAATTGAAAGGGAAGGAAAAATGAAGACCACACTCTTCCTGTACCACATGCAGAAAAAGAAACACTGACTCAGATTCTGCTCCTGAGAGAAAAAATGGGAAAGAGATTTCACACCATTCTCAAGAAGCTTTTTTCAGAAATGTAACTTAAAAATTTGACAGCTACATTTGAAATGTTCTCTAGACTGTAACAGTCTTGTCGTAACAAATATCTTTGTTCTGGTACTGTCAGGGGCAGGTTTGTTTATCTGTTTTGAATGTTTCCTGCAGCTGCTGTATATGTTCATGTTCTCTAACTGCTTACCTAAATAGCACTTAAAATATACAACGTTATATCTAAAGGTACCTTTTAAGGTGTACACATAGCTGTGCAGGTGACTCATTTTCTTGACAAAATAATATATCAAGAATAAGGATCATTAAATTTGCTATTGAGTTAGTGGGTTTGGAATGCCAAAAGAAAAAAAAAGATTTTTGAAGTAGTTGTGTTCAGGCATCATTACCCAGAACACAGCTGTTTGGGTACTGTAAGAGACTAGAGGTGCTTAAAATTTAAGAATGTCGTGTTGCTTTGCACTGCCATATGCAATGACATTGCATATTCTACTGTTCAATGCTAATGCCCTTCTGCAAAAGGTTTTTGGTAATGTTTATCATCCTGCTCTGTTGCAAGCACATGTGTTGGCTGCGCTGGAATCCCTACAACATAATAATTAGGGCAGAGCTTGAACTGTACCAGTGCACCATCTGGTGGCCTTCAGTGTGAATAGGGTTCAGTAACATTTCTTTGGGAGAACTTAACGTGTGTTTACTGTCCACTCTCAAATTTATACATTAATGTCTTTATTTTAATGAGAGAACATTACTTGGTTTTCATTTTCCCAAGCTTGAGCAGAACTTTCAAGTAGAACTTGTTTCAATAGGCCTTTAAAGCTTACATTAAAGGAGTCCTTCAGACATGGTGCATCCAAGTGAATGCTGACCAAGGACATAATAGCTTTTGTCACAAAAAGTCAGTCCATCCTGTTACATTTCATTATGGTTTTTTTTTTTTTATTTTTTTTCTATTAGGGTATTGCTGGAACAGACGTAGCTAAGGAAGCTTCTGATATTATCCTCACAGACGACAACTTCACCAGTATTGTTAAAGCAGTGATGTGGGGACGAAATGTCTATGACAGCATCTCCAAATTTCTTCAGTTCCAACTTACTGTCAATGTAGTAGCAGTAATTGTTGCTTTTACAGGAGCATGCATAACACAAGTACGTACCAGTGGGGGATTGTTTCAGCTAATAAAGGTTAAAAAAGTTATGATTGATTAATTCTTGAGTTCAAACTTTCACTTAAATAGTAGTCCAGAGAACATAATGTTCTTCAAAACATGCCAATATTGTATGATAAATGCCTTTAATAGCTGTAATTTCTGCACTTCTATTGGAGGGTTTATGTATCTATCTTTATAGGATTCTCCACTTAAAGCCGTGCAGATGCTGTGGGTAAATCTCATCATGGACACATTAGCTTCTCTTGCCCTGGCAACAGAACCACCCACTGAAGCTCTTCTGTTGAGGAAGCCTTATGGTAGAAACAAGCCTTTGATTTCTCGTACAATGATGAAGAACATTTTGGGTCATGCATTCTACCAGCTTGTAGTGGTCTTCACTCTCCTGTTTGCTGGTAAGGATACTGAGGCTTTTACCAAGTTATTTTGAATGTCATAGAGAGGTGTGTCTTTAAAACTATTTTTTTTTTTGCTGTAGTGTGTGTGTGTAAAGACACTAATTAAGCTGTTCATAAATGCCTTTTATATACAGGTGAGAAAATTTTTGATATCGATAGCGGAAGAAATGCACCTCTGCATGCTCCTCCTTCAGAGCATTATACTATAGTATTTAATACATTTGTGATGATGCAGCTTTTTAATGAAATTAATGCCCGAAAGATTCATGGTGAAAGAAATGTCTTTGAAGGAATCTTTAACAACGCTATCTTCTGTTCTATTGTGCTGGGGACATTTGTTGTGCAGGTAAGTAGATTCTTGGAGGGTGGGGGGAAAATGCATTTAGTGCACTGATGTACTCGCTTACCTTGGAAATGCCAGTCAACTAGTGCCAGAGATGTAATTTCTGCAATGTGGAAAACCTTCAGCGTCAAGCACACAATAAGTAAGTTGTAAGTTCAGCTTGATGGAGTTTTCAGGTAAGACCTCTTTGAAATTGGTAATGCTGGAATGTTGTATTTGTAGTTACCTGTTCAATTTCCTAGTTCTTCAATTTTATCTTAGTGTTCTAGTCTCTTGGCAAAATATGAAGAAGTTATATGTGTCATCTGTTCATTCACCCCCATCCCTAAATCTTTCTTATAATATCTGCCTGTGTATCTGAATGAGGGTCCATATAAACAATTATAGAAAAGGTACAACTTCTTTTATTTTCTTAGTGAGATAGGGACATGAATAAGCTTTAGAAATTTAAGTATCAGTTTTTACCTTACTGGTGCAGGAATCAGTGATACCTGCTGTTATATATTGTAGAAGTGCTGTTTTAAATTAAAAAAAAAAACCCTGGTGTCTAGGGAGCTCTGTTGGGGCACATAGGCGAATTTATAAAAGCTAGTTAGTTGACTCAGTACACACTAACAAAGGAAATAAAATGATCTTCAGTTGATTGGGTTCACATGCTGGTGTTGAGAAACAATTTAAAAATTGAAACCAATTTGAAACTGAATCTACAGAAAGTAGCTTACAAGAAATATTTTCACCTTCCAAATAGCCTTCACTTTAATTTGTCAGAAGAAATAACAAACAAATCAGTATACTACTTAATTACAGAACCCATTTTCATTTTGGATTAAGTTATTTGGGACATATAAACTATATATTAAGCTTCTCCTTAGACTTGATAATTCATGAAGCTGATGGAAGTCATATCAGTTCAAACTTATGCACTGCTGCTTCATATTAAGTCAGGGAACTTACTCTCTTAGGTTTAGATTTTTATAGATGACGCTTCTTCAGAAAGCTGCTGAAGTTACTACTGCTGCTGGGTTACATATGCAGTAGATTGACTGTTGTTGTGCAACAAAGCCAAACATTCAGAAATTACTCCTGACTGCCATTGTGTTCCCTTTATAAATTTGGCAGACTGAATGCCTTCTCAACTTCTGATTTGTCATCTCAGTATTTTATTCTGAGTTAATAACAGAAGATGCTCTTTGCTTTTTTCAGCTGTTGGGTGTCCTATTTAATAGTAAATACTGTCACCTTTTCATGCCTGCCCTGCTACTTTGAATTGTTGATTGTCCAGGGCAGACTTTCATGCATATAATTCCTATGCAGAGAGATACCTTGCTCATTAGGGCCCATACAGCTTGTTGTAATAGCTAAGGCAGTAGGAGCTCATTTAGCTTTTGAGATCTCTGCCCCCTTCCCCCAAGATTTACTACATGTGATTTAAAGTCTGATATTTAACACTGATGTGATACATAGTAATAGCCTGTAGAATTACTTCTGACATATTTCATGTCTTATGGATCTATGAATTCTATTAATACAAGTTTATGAATCTTGGACTTAGTTCCAAGATGGGTGTTCATAGCTAAAGTAATCACTGTACATTTGTAGCATCAAATACATGCTGTAATCATGAAATTAAGGTAAAAAAACTACAAGCCAAATTGAGGAGTCAACAAGTTTTTATGAGCGTGACATTTGAAGAATAAATGGGTAGTTCTTGAAATACTGAAAAGCAGAAGAATAGGGCTTAGGTTTGGAAACTTGCTCAAACTGCTGAGACGGGGAAAGAATATGCTGAATAAGATGAGAAATCCCACGTTCTCTTGCAGAGCTGTCTCTTGTCATCTTAAAGCATTAGGGAATTTTCTAGTAACAGGTCACAGATGCATGTTTAATTATGTTTTTCTTCACAGATAATTATTGTGCAGTTTGGTGGAAAGCCTTTCAGTTGCTCAGAACTCTCAGTTGAACAGTGGCTGTGGTCCATTTTCCTGGGCATGGGCACACTACTTTGGGGCCAGGTAAACTAGGAATTTTCAAAATGCCAAATATCTACTTGCAACAGTATACTTTAAATGGAAAAAAACAAACATACTCTCTTTAGCATTCAGACCTTTCAACTATATGAATATATGAAGACTAACAGTAAATATTAATTAAGATTTGCTTATTCAGTAGCTAGAAAGTTCTTAGTTGAATGTTCCTTCCTCAGAGTGTGTCAAATATTTACATTTCATAACTAGATGCTGTGGCTAGTTTGTTTAGCAATTTTTAACTAGAAGCAGCTGTAGTTACCTTTTAAATATGAAATCATATCTTCATCCAGATGTGAGTACCAGAAAATGTGGTAAGAAAACAAGATGCAATGACCATGCTAATGTTAAAATATATTTAACTTGGTGCTTAATGGTTTTCTTGAAAAATCAGAATTGCTAAACTTGACAGTATTTTCTTGATTTAAAAACTTCTTGCAGTAGCAAGAAATGCAGCAAAACTCAAACCAACTTTCTCTTTAATCTTCATTTGCATAATTGTGATATAATTGAAATGTCTTCCCACCTATTTAACCATTGCATTTGGACTTTTTTTTCCTTTCCCCTCCCCCCAGAGTGTCATTACTATTGCATGCACAACAGTGCTTGTAAGCAGCAAGCTTATTTACGTGAAACTTTAGAGCTACAGAGTTTTCTATTATTTAATGACATAGTTGTCTAAACTTTTCATATCACATGAAGAGTTTTCCATTACAGTTTCTTTCCTTCCACTAAGCAAAAGACACTTCATGTTTCACCATAAAATTGGCAGGAAGAATTTTAGTTGTAAATACATACATAGACATATATTCTAATAGTGACTAAGCTTTTTAACAAGGTTCTCTGGAAAATTAATTATTTAAAAAAAATCAAATAGAGTCACTCTGAGGTTTAAAAGTATCCTAGAAGAGAATTGAGATGGCTTGAAATACCTTTGACCCAGTGTGTCTTGCGAGGGCAAAGCTTCCCTGCTGCAGTTCATGGTGTTCTAGCATCTCATTAAAGTCAAAGAGCTGTAATTTTCTGAGAATAATAGAAACTGAAGTGTGAGCTGGGAGCATTCATAGTAGCAGTTTCAGTATAAAGGGCTGTTTATCTTGCTTTTAGAGCAGGCATTTTCCCTCTGCAGCTGCAGAAATAGTCTTCTAGGTTTGTGATGATCAAGGAAAGCAGTCTTGGAATTGATCTGGATCTGCTAGATATAATGTACCAAAAGATGACTCCCCTTAACCACATGTAGCTTTTGTTTGATTTAAGATATATAAACTGCTATACACCAAGTAGCAAAGTAACAGTTTGAGATACATACAATTTCAGAAACATGACTCGCCTTGCAAATGGATTGATATCTCCCAGGTCACAAATGAATGAATATCTCTTCTGTATTTCTGAATTAATTGTGGTTACTTTAGGTGATGGAGATCCCACTTGAGATGACACATCATGCTCATCAAACTGATGAAACTCTTAAAAGCTCTAGATAGAAGTACAGTCTACAGGATTAATGGCTTTTGTAGCCTCAGTGTACTGCTTCTTCCTGGCATTGTCGAGTAATGTTAATGGGCAATTGTTTCTCCCTGGCAAGGCTATTTTGTAGTCCGAGTTTAATTTTTGCACCTTGGTTGAGGTAGTAAGTGTACTCACAGCTTTGCAACTGTTCAGTTGGAGTGATTTTTTTACATTGATGCACTCATTCCGTCTATGTAATTTAGTTTTTTCAGCTTTGCTAATTGTATGCAAGGATATCTGTTAAGCCTTAAGACTGCTATTACTCTATTTTTGTTGTTAAAAAAAGAATCCTGATTTATATATTTCATCCACTATTAGTTGATTTCAACAATTCCAACCAGCCGACTGAAATTCCTTAAAGAAGCTGGTCATGGAACACAAAAGGAAGAGATTCCTGAAGAGGAACTAGCAGAAGATGTAGAGGAGATTGATCATGCTGAGAGAGAATTGCGTCGTGGTCAGATCTTGTGGTTTAGGGGCCTAAACAGGATACAAACTCAGGTATGGTCTTGAAAAAGGTAGGATGCGGTGGGTGTTATGAGGGAAATCTATCCATTTTTAACTAAGGTGGCTGTTCTAACTGGTGTGACTGAGACTGTCAAAAGGGGGTATGGATGGATGTGTAATCCCTCAGGGTCCTCTGTTTTCTTCAGCTTTAAATACAACTCTTGCCTGTGTATCTGCTCTGTTTTTAAAAAGTGCCTTTTTTTTTTCTTTACTTTTTGTGTGTTATAGATGGGATGGTCCTTTCTCTTGTTCTCTCTCTCTCTTGCTGAGCAAGCTGTCACAATCTCTGATTCCTTGCAGATGGATGTAGTGAATGCTTTCCAGAGTGGAAGTACCATTCAGGGGGCTCTAAGGCGGCAACCCTCCATCGCCAGCCAGCACCATGATGTAACAAATATTTCTACCCCTACACATGTAGTGTTTTCCTCTACTACTGCTTCTACTACTGTGGGGTGTGAGTGTGTGTTCCTAAAGTGCATGAAATTAACATTTCCTAATTCACGTACCTAACGTTTCTCATTTTCTCCTTAGTACTTAAAATCATCGTTCAGGCTTTTATAGAGCTCTTCCACAAAGTGGAGTCCTCAAGACTTTTTTTTCTTAGAGGGCTGAGAACAGGTGGAACAGTTTCAACAAAAGACTTTATTGCGAAAGCTGTGAGCCTGCACATCCTGTGCCTTCATCCATTCGTGTGGAGGGATTTTTAAGATAAAAAGGGAAAACTGTTGTAAATTTTCGAGTATATGCCTCTCAGGGTGACTTGCATTGAATAAGTGAATTAACTGTATAATTAATCATGGACCCAGGTCAACACAAATAGATCTCTTGCACTGCAGCACAAACAATACTTAAGTAAGCAAGCTGATTTGGAAGCAAATGGTGTGTTGAAGATATGAATGTAGTTAGAACATGGAGCACTAAATGCATTTTCTTTGTAGCCTGTAAGAAACTTTATGAATCTCCGCTTTCATTGGACTTTATTTACTAAATAACAATTTTTTCAACATCAGGATTCAGGTGGCGAAACAAGGCTTCTAAAATCCATACAAGTCAGAAGAAATATGAACTAGCTAATATAAAAAGGAGAAAAGCTTTAAGCAGTAAATGGCAAAACTTTCATTTGAATCTGAAGGGTTCTTTTTTCCTCTCTAGGTTCTTCTGGGAGCAGTTAATAAGCCATCAGTGAAAGTGAAGTTTGTCTCACCTCAATTCTACCCTCTCTATATTATGCTCTAAGTGGCATTTCAGTTTCAGCCTTCCTCTCTGTAGAGGCTGGAGATATATTTACTCTTGGATGTAGGCCTAAACTCTGGAGCCAGAAGATGCATAGTAGTTGTAGTTGAATATTGATAGCCAATATCTTTTTTCAGAGTTTTCCATCTTAATTTATGTTTAACTTTCTTCTCTAACTTCCTAGAGACGGGTTAAATAATTGTTTTTTTAAATAACTCTGAGAGGGCTTCTTCTCCCCCTTCCCCTCCCTGCTTAAACTTTCAGATTACCAGATGGATGAAGATCATTAATTTCTGGAGCTCTCTTAAGTGAAATGATCTCTTCAGATTTTTTTCTTTAAATTTATTTTTTATTTTTGGGCTTGGCCAGAATTTGCGTGTGAGCTTGCACAAGTATTTACCTCTGTATTTGTTCTCCAGTGGCAAGACAGGTATTTCCCTACCTTGCAGTAGTACTGAGAAGCTGAGCTCACAAATTTGCATGACTCAAGAACACAAAATGAAAAGTAGATTTAACACTTAAAGATGCACTGGATTGCATCTCCTAGTTAAAATGCTAATTAGTAACCTGTATCCCTAACTACACTCCAGAACATTAATTAGACATTCAGAATTCTCTAGAGAGCAATGTCATTCCATGCTGCTATTTGAGCAGAATCTACTGGGCACTGTAGCATCTCGTTGCATCAAATGACCAATGCAGATACAGAGCTACCATTGCAGAGAACTAGGTTTTTATCCTCACTGTTACAGCTTTCTGCTACACCCTCTAGAAGAAGAAGAAGTTTTGAAAACTAATATAGAGTAATGGGAAGCACATGTGTTATTGTCTCTTTTTTGGAGCAGCTTGTCAGAAAATAGTTTCTGTGAAGCAAGGTTGCAACACTTAAGCAGCCATCTGGTTAGGAGGATTTGGAGTGCCAACTGCATTCCTTGCTATTCTGGTACTAATATGAGGAAGGCCTGATGACAGTATGAATTACACTGAACAAATTGTCTTGTTTGCACCTCACTTACATGATTTATTTATAGTTATCCCTCTAGTTTAATTATCCTGAGTGGTTGAAAATAGAGCCTTCAAAACACTAGATTTTCCCTTTTAAAGTGCTGAAAGTTTGATTCCTGCCTTTGTGGCTGGACTCTGAGGGTCCTGGGCTTGCTGTAGTGTCTAGTCCACTTGTGCAATATGCATTCTGCATGGGAACCAAGCCTTTATCGTGAGTATGCATATATTCTTTGATAATTACAGCTGTCCTCTTAAACCAGAATTGTTTTTCGTTGCTGCTGATGTTCTAAATTCTCATCTGTAAGCAATGGAAAAACAGTCCCATGAGACATTCATGTTTCATTTTGCCACATAAATGGCACAGTGGGATGCAACTTGCCAAATAAAGTCATTGCAAAGTTTCAGTCTGGCATTGTCACTGCTAATTTTCTTGGTAAGATCCAAGAGAGTTGGAGCAGCTGGCTGGGCTTGTTTAAACCTTGTATAATGCGCCAACTCCTTGACAGCATGCTCAATTTTCTTCATGCAATGAACAGTAAAGTACTAGCTGCTGTTGTAATCTTTTCTCCAGCACATTCACTCTCTTTTCTGTCCTTCCCTTATTGGTAGTTATGTCCTCTCCCTTGATCGTGTGCCCCATCCCTGTCTCGTGTCCCCTTATTCCCTCTTTCCTTGCCTCCGTGGTTAATTTGGCTCAGCATGTACCTGTAGTATAAAAATGGGGACATGATCACTTTGGAGTAAAATTCTTTGTGCAAGTGGTCTGAGGGAGCAGAGGTGGGGAAATGATGCTATTTCTAGAGGTCAAAGAACACAGTCAGGACATGAGACTTTCTCATGTGCAGTGGTTCTATCTAACAAATCTGATTTAACACATTGCTTTTTGGGGAGCCCTTCTCTGTTTACAGTGAACTTCCCTGGTATATCTTAGCTGTTTTGAAGTCTCTGCTCTTGATCTGCTTGACCTTCCAGCTTCATTCCTTCACTTGGAAGTCACTTTTTTTTTTCCTGTTGAGGAACTCTGATGATACATACTCATGATGTATTTCTCAGCTTAAAACAAGTCATCTTGAATGCGCTTAAAAAAGCTCTAAATTTCACTTGCTGTTTATAACAGCAAATTCTTGTTTACTACAGAGTTGCTCTGCTGCTTACTATGTAACACTATTTCACATTGCTTTGCTGGAGACTTGCTCAGGGCAAAGATGTTGAGGTAGGGAGTCAACAGTAGGGGGGAGCTATCTCGGGAAAAGTGTTGGATAAATGAGTCAATAACTTCTGCCTCACCTTGTTTTATCAGTTCAAGAATGAATCCTGAATTTCTCTTGTTGGTAAAGGAAACATGAGGCATGGGAGAAGGGGGGTATGTGCAGCTGGTTTCATCATTCAAATAATAGTTTGGAAAGCTTAAATTCAAGTCAGCCTGGACATGCACAGTTTGCAAAACAAAGCTGTACTTTCTTTTGTATTTGATTTTACTATGAAAGGTTTATTTATGAATTCTGTTAGCTTAGCTTTCTGGGTCAAAAAATATTAAACAATAAAAAGGCACAAAACAGTCCTCAGCCTGGAAATTGTGTCTATGAATTGTGTCCAGTGTAAATCGAAGACTCTTGCAAAGGCTGATCATCCTGCTTTTCTCATACTTGGTGCTACTTAAATAGTCTCTTCAAAGTTACAACCTGTCCTGGCTACTAAACTGTACAATACACTATCCAATTTCCTAGTTCTGGTCTTAAATTTCCAAAGTACTGTTCACTAAGGAGCTTTCTCTAGCGTGGTAAATGGCTATATACTCGAATATTTACAGCTGTTACAGAGGTATCCTTTTATGCATGACTTCGTAAATGTTCGTTCATTGTGACATTGGCTTACACTTGCTTGGCTTTTTCATAGTCAGTTGACATCCTAATTCCTAGCATGAGAATTAGTGACCCTTTTACCCCCTAACTTATTTTCAGCCTCTCCTCTCCTTCCCTCCCTCCAATCTCACCCAAATATTCAAGAAAACACTCATTGAGATTTATTTAATTTTTGAATAAGTAAATATTTGTTGGCTTCACTTCCGAAAAATGCTTAGCCCATGTTAAGTAATTAAACAATTCTAGTGCCATGTCTGAATTTTAGGGCCCTTCAGCTTTTGGCAGTGCTTTCACAAGTTTTATTCCTACTGTGTAGACTGGCAGTGCTCTACTGAAATGCTCTTCATTTTTTACAGTTTATTGCAAGTTCCACTGCATCATACAAATTTGATTCACTCATGTCTAGCTGTTTGTGGATTCAAACTCATAAGAACCATGCCATTATCAATAAACTTGCAGCATTTTAACAATATTTTTCTTTGTTTGCAGATCCGAGTGGTGAATGCATTTCGTAGCTCCTTGTACGAGGGGCTGGAGAAACCTGAGACACGAAGTTCAATTCACAATTTTATGACACATCCTGAGTTTAGAATAGAAGACTCCGAGCCTCATATTCCCCTTATTGATGATACTGATGCTGAAGATGATGCTCCAACAAAACGCAACTCTAGTCCCCCTCCCTCTCCCAATAGAAATAACAATGCGGTTGACAGTGGAATTCACCTTACAACAGACAAGAACAAGTCTGCTACCTCTTCATCCCCAGGGAGCCCACTACATAGTTTGGAAACATCACTCTGATTGTAAGCTGAATGTTAACACACTAGCTGCATTGTAAAGAAATTGAAACTGGGTCTCTTCACACATTATGATGGACAAGATGATATTCTTGTCTTGGACTTCAACAGAAGAAACACTTGTACGAATGTAGATTTATTTTTTTAAAAAAAGCTTTCTGCCAGACTGGAGGGTGCTTTTCTGGGGGTGGGAGTAATAATGAACTCTGACAGATAAACAGTAACTCAGCATAAGTGACCTGTGGATCATCTGTTGTACTAAGAATGGTCCTGAAGAGTGTGTTAGCAGAGCTTTAGTTTATCATGATCCTTTTCTGAGGGGAAAGCTGGGAAGGGCAAGGAGGCCCTGGATCATTGAATTGATACTTTAATTTCTGCTGTTGGCTGTTAATAATTTGGATTATTTATGTTTATAAATGATACAGATCTGTTTACAAGGTTTGTAGATACTTTTTTGTTCCTGTTCATAGATGGGAAGCTTCCTTATAAATGATGCAGAGAAGACAAAAAAAAACAAAACAAAAAACCAAAAAAAAACTAGTCCTTCAAATACTGCTGTATTTTCAGGAAAAGGGTGTTTCTATTGAAACTGTACTAAATTTTGCCTGCAATTTACCTTGTTAAATATTGTAGATAAATTGCTACTACTAATAGCCAAATAGATAACACTAATGCTTTGTAAAAACATGAGCAGTGGTGTTCTAATGAAGTTATGGCCTCTGTCCTAATTAGTTTCTTAAATACATTTACTACTTAATGGTTTTGAAACAACTGTTTAATTTTTAAAAATTTTGAGAAACTTAATGAATAACTTTTGTTCAGAACTTAGTAGGATTGTTTAATGCAGGACATCAATACGTGATGGAACTTGCTTGAAATATTTCTGTTATCTCGGGCAAAATGGATTAAATCAAAATACATCAGAATCTTAGTCCTTTGTTTTTGTCTAATCATGTTAGTTTAGTGCTGTCTTGGTGAACTGTGAGTGGAACTGTGATTTTTTTTTTCTAATCTATAGAATCCTTCATGCAGCATGAGGGCTGTTGGCATTTTGAAAGGTTGTTAGTGGGTAGCATACATGTTCTCCTTTTTGTTTTTGAAACTTGTTTGTAAACATGAATAAATCTGCCCTTTTGTTAAAATAAAATTGCAGCAATGGTTTCTTACAGATTTTTTTTTTCTCAGCTCCTTCACTGGAAACACAAAAAGTACTCTTTTGTGTTACTGCTTACCTTTAAACTGCAATTTCAAGATGGTAACAGCCCCACTCCAATAGCTCTTTGGGTAAATGAAATCATGGTGGCTGCCTCCAGAATGAATGTAAGTTCAGGTACTCAAAAGTCTTCACTGAGTCAAAAGGATACTCCTGGGGAATTAATAGGTTTGCCTGAAATTGCGAGGCTTACTGTGAGTACCACGTAATAAATGTATCTCTGACTGCCTAAGTGAGGGCGACTGAGAACTGACATAAAGAACAGGTGAAGTACACCAGGACTGATCCACTACAGATTGACTGGAGAAGTTATGGTCTGCCTCTGCTGTATTGTTCAGACGATGAAGGATGATGAAACAGTACTTTGGTCTGGGACTTCCTCATGTTTTCTAGGTCCAATACTACTTAAAAGGGCAACAGAAGACATGAGTTGTAAGATTTTCTTTTTCCAGCTCTGTATTCTTTAAAATAGCAATTTCTTTTTTTTGTCAAATAATCTAGAATTATGGACATTTTTTAAAGTGGTCCCTCCAAAGGACTGCAAGAATTAAGTTGATAATGAGGAAGGAGATAATACTAGAGGTAACTGCAG
Organism: Brachypodius melanocephalos; assembly: GCA_013398615.1. NCBI lineage: Eukaryota > Metazoa > Chordata > Aves > Passeriformes > Pycnonotidae > Brachypodius > Brachypodius melanocephalos. The sequence continues at coordinate 27,104 of VZSR01003805.1, read as the reverse complement.
AAATGAGCAAGGTGGGAAGCTCAAGCACATCTTTCCCTTGTGGTGGGGTACATGCATGCTTGGGGTTATCCTTTAGTGGATATTGTTCAACCTGTGGCACTGTATCCCACTGTCAACCACTCCTGAATTCCATCTTTTCTATTGTGCTTCAGTAAATACACTGAATTCTAGGCAAGGGGATCAAGGGTGGGGGGTTGCACTTGACACTTTGTAAAGTAATTTCTCCCACATGTTTCTAGCACTTTTCTTACATCATAGTTCTTATATAGAGCGCTTGGTAGGGGGGGTCAGTTTTTATGTAAGCTATTTTCTCTTTACTACAAGAGTCAGATAAGCATTGGCTTAAAATAAAGGGGGTTTTCTTTACCTGTGAAGTACACTGCCATGTGGAAAAGTATCTTCATTTAACTTCATTAATGAGTAATGATTTGACTTCATTTCAAAACAGACTTTAATTTTCCCCTCTTCTCTGGGTGTGATCATGACTGCATGTTATCTTTTTTGGAATAAAATCTACACTTAAGCCTTTTGTGGGGGGTGGGAGGGTGAATGTAGGCTTTGTACATCGCTGGTCCCTCTTGATTCTGTTAACATCAGTGTGCTGTTCTTACAGACAACTTCCTTACAGAAATAAGGAAAAGTTGTTTAAGAGGGGGGGTATGCTTTCTTTGTGATCTCAAGAAATCATAACATTGCCTAGATTATGAAATGGTTTTCACTAAGCTTATGAGGCCTTCATTGCCTTTCTGGTTGTAAGGTTTACTTGTCTTTCTTCTTGTAACTGAAATAAATAAAAGTGCTGTTCATCTCAGTCTGTATGGGGACTGAAATTCTTGAATGCCAGTACAGTACTGATTTAAACCTGAAATGCACACCAATTCTATAAAACAGCTCTTGCTACAATTTTATGTTCATTTGCTTTCAGAGGTCGTGGTTGAGCAATAGTGACTTTGAACATAAACTCAGTTCTAGACTGACTACTATTTGGAGTGGCTTAAAAAGTGGTTTCCTGGGTGGGATATCTACTGTAGTTGTGAATATGTTAGGACACCACATCTTGGCTCTGAAGGGGGGCTGAAAATTGTAATACAAGAGGACTCATTTTTTTCTGCATTGGCCTCAACAGAAAGAGGAAAATGCTGCATCATGGAGTAGTCTGGAGAGAATAATGGAAACAAATGCCTTAATGCTAAATGAGTGGGTAAATGCAGGGTAAAAGCATTTAGAAGCAAGTACAAGCAGCCAAAATGTATGAAATAACATCTTTGGAGGCTTTCTTAGAATAACAGCAAATTTTCCAATGTGTTTTGAAGTAAGCAAGCAAATGTAATATTCATGGAAGGATAACTTGTGTATACTGAGTATTGGAAAGTGATTCCAATAAGTTGAATTTCTACTGCTAGTAGTTCTCTGCAGAGCTCTAGAATAATCCAGATCATAGTAAGCATTAGAATATCTTAATGTCTGTACTAATTTTCTAATGCAAATTCTTGGTTTTAAAGAGCTGCTGCTTTTTTCTACCTCCATCCTCTACCCCAGCAGTGCATCTCTTCTGATCTTACAGATTTCAAGCCCTCATGAAGTACCTTAACTTTCTGGATGAGCCTGGCCAGCATGAGGGGTCCAACACTTAATTTACCTCCAGACTAATTAGGCCTTCTTATTCAGGGCCATGTCATGAGAAATTCTGGGCCAGAATAAAGAGCTGTTCCTGCCTATCTTCTCCTCTGAACTGTATACAGAAATACCTAACCACCTTCCTCAGGAGGTTGCAGCATCCATCAAGGAGATATGACTTAGTGCCTAAAACAGAAGCCTCCTACAGGTACTACTTGTCCTTTGTGCTCAAAGATGAGGGTTTGCTAAGAAAATGATGGGGTGGGCTTAGACAACTGAAAAAAGACAGCATGTAAAAGGTAGCTCACTGGATAATGACTCTTTACTATTGCTATGTACAACTAATGTAGAGTTTTCTGCAAAATCTATACAATTATCATTTTTAAAAGTAGAAGACTGTGAGAATTTAAGCTTGGAAAAATAACTAACAGGAGTATTTCTGGGAATTAACAGCTTTTGGTAGAATTGTACATTCTGGAATCCTGGAACATCATCTCACATTCTGGTGTAATGTCAAGTGTCAATCTAAACCTGAAGCAGCAGTTGCTCACTAAAATTGAAGTATGCATTCTGCATCCCTTTGAGCCCTTGCAAACATAGCAGCATCTAACTATTCTGAACATCTTCATCTCCTTTCTTAGGCTGCCTCTCTTGCAGGGCATGAAGCTGAATTGTGCTGAAAGACTGTAAGTATGATGATACAGGAAACTTTTCTGTGTCTTCCTCCTTGGCAAAGGCACAGTCTTGAATTCACTCTATGGGCAACTGCTAAGGCACAGAATGAATATTGGCTTTTCCTGTTTTAAAGCTTTCAGTCTCTCCTAGAGAATCAGAGTGTACAGTTCAAATGCTTTGTGTGAAAAGCCTCCCAAAGCTTTTGATTTAAGATACAATAAAAACCACAAAGCCACTCTACAAATAAACCCTAGAAGATATTTTTTATCTCTGACAATTTCAGTTTTACAAATACAGGATTTAACTTGACTTTCTCAGTTTTCCACAAGTTGGTTGCTCTGATGGCTGTTAGGTACAAAGCCTCTTCAGTTATTACCTAAGGTTGTTGCAAGATCTCTTGAAGGTAACCCTGTATTTGGTAGATGTTTGTGGGGAAATACATAGCTTATTTTGGATATTGCACTGGCAACTACTGCATAGTGTTTTGTGCTATGTATTTGAAGAGAGAATCTGCAAAATGAACAATTTACACAATTCAGATCCATGCAAAAAGACCTGTCAAAGGATACAGGAGTTGGGCACAGAATGCATGAAATAGGAAATTCTTTGAACTGCTATTTTGGTAGAAACCAGGACTTTGTTTTGGACAACACTGCATTAGAGATGGGAAGATTTCAATCACTTGCTATGTATTGGCCATTAATGTCCTGATCAGTGGAACAGTTTTAATTAATTGAGGACCATCATTAAAAAAGCATTCTAATAAACAAATGTTTCTAAATAAAAAGAAAACTCTGGAAAAGGGGTGGGTTTTTTTTGTCATATTTTAATTTCCCCAGAAGATAAGTCATTCTTAGCTTCTTTCCTTTCACCAAATCAACTAGGCTCTGTTCTAATAAATGTAGCAGTATATAGACACGAATTAGAACTTGGTATCTCCTTCCTATCTTCCCCATTCCAGTCTGCCAAGGATGATGGACAGATGGGGTAACATATGCAGTTGTGGATTTGTCTCCTTTATCATATTTCTATCTTGCTTTTTGATCTTCTCTTCTGCTGTCTTCTTCAAGATCTCACCTACTCTCAGTAAACATTGGGTGTACTTTTTATATGGTAGCATCTTTCAGTGCTGTATCTCAGAGCAACTCATAGGAGAGCTCTTTCAACAAGATCTATGGAAAGAACTGACTTTGGAAAAAGAAAGAATTAAAGAGAGACAGACAGTTTTTTTTCCCAATTAGAAAAACAACATTGAATTTCATTATGAAGTTTTTAAGCCCAAAAGAATTTGCAGGCCAAATATCACCAGAATAGCTTGGCTGGTTACTTAGTCCATAAAGTTTCGATAAAGACCATCATGTCTTGGCAGAATGTAGCTAAATTGATGCCATGATAAGAAATTAGTTTCTGATAGTCCCAGCCAGTCAAAAGTGACAGCACATGAAACTACCTGAACATAAGGAAACACACAGAACAGTTAGGGAGTCTTCATCCTTGGAGACACTCAGGGTTCAGCTAGACACAGCCCTGATCAGTGTGCTGTAGCTGATGCTGCTTTTGGCACGGGTTTGGAATAGATAACCTGCAGAGGCCCTTGCCAACCTCAATAATTCTCTGATCCTGAAATTCTTGAGCAGGAGGTGTGATTCTATTGGGTTCCTTCATTATCCTCATGGACATTATTTCTATACATAGATGGAATTCAACAAAGACATCAGTCTTATGAAACAATCAAACCTGACATAAAGCAAGAAAGCAACAGATTATTTTCTTCTCTTATCTTAAACTGACCTGACCAAAAGGCTTGCTGATATTTTCCTCCTGTAATGCTTACTGTGATAGCTGAGCTTGGATCACTTCTGCTCTAATAAACTTTTTTGAATGATGACTGGCTATCTGTAGTTCATAGGAAAGCGCACAGATTTTAATATGATCTCTAGAAAGCTGCAGACCTGTGGAAATCAGCTTCTCCTCAAGGAGAGGATTTCTCATTCTGTTATTTACTTCTTTCAGGTGTAGAAAGAAAAAAAAAATTGTAGCTGTTTCTAAGGAAAATTAAACTCTAGCTTAGCCGAAGATGTGTGTGGTTTTGTTACACTGCTCTCTACTTAGGACTCTCTTAAAAGAACCTGGTCCTTTTTCTCAAATTTACTCTTTTATTTTTATTCTGGTTTCAAATATTTAAGGTCAGCTTCTAAAAAAAGGTTCTCTTGCAAGCATATGAAGTTAATGAAATTTATATTATTCTAATGGATCAAGAGCATTGAAAAGTATGTTTTTAGTCATGGAAGACTATAATTTACACAGAATTGAGAAGCTGACTTTTCTCCTTACCTTAATTCATGGAGTGGTGATGTTACAGACTTTTATCTAATTGAGCAAAGTATTGGTGAAATTAAATGAAATGCCATATCAGTTCTGATGTTGCATACAAATGCTCCCTTCTTCTGCCTTGAGTTTGAGAAATATTTTGCTACACTTGAACAAATTAGTGTTATATCAGAGCTGGATTCTCTTTTTATTGGTTCTCACATAATTGCCTTTAAAACTTTCATGCTAGTGCAGGAAAACATTACGAAACTGCCATTCTGATCTTAAAACTGTTCTAATAGGAAAAAGTTTCAAAGAGTACATACATAACCTGTATAGTAAAACTAGCTGCCTGGCTGATCAAATGTTACAGTAATGAGATGATTCAACCCAAAATTTGACATTCTAACTATTGAAAAAATAGCTGAGTTTCTGCAAAACAGAAACGTGGTCTTTTTTTTTTTGTTAGAAATAATACATTCCTTTTGAAATTAAAACACATTTAAAACAAGTATATTTAGAGGACGTGGGGGAGTGCCTACAACATTAACTTCCAATATGCTGTGTAATGGCTCTCTTCCTTAAAGGTGCAGAAATCTTTATAAATTTCATTTGTAGAGTCAATATATTGAAGCATGTTTCATTTCAAAAGTCTTAAAGATTCAATAAAAGATAACTCTACAGCAGGAGGTTAAAAGTATTCTGAACTGCCATTTTTAAAGAGTTTGGGATGCCCAGCCCATTCTGTAGGCATGTCAGTACTTGAATACAGTTATTATAGCTTTAAATCGCCCTGACTTCAGTCTTTTTCAAAAGGGCCATAAACAGTCCAAGTCTGAATATCAACTAAATGATCAAATGTCAGCTTGATACCAATCAGCACAATCAGCATTTTACACATTTGAATGAAGAAGTGCTACAGGCTTTTTGATCACTGGATGAGAAGTGTGCGCTGTTAAAATACTACTTGAGAAAATGATTTTCCATTGGTTTCTTCATTACTGTCCCCAAAGGCAATCAGGACAACCAACAGACCACTCAGTGTTTGTTTTCCAAAGTCATGCTTCATCTCTACCAATCATTGTCCAAAAGACTGAAATACTGGGGGACACTCATGCATGCTATCATATACCCAATTTGAAACATCACACTTGGAATCAATCCAAGTCCAACAGTTAAGCCATAGATAGCTATTTCCAAACTGACTACATTTGGAATATTGCCAAATAAAACAGATGTGCTTCTGTGGCTTTCTTGCCTTGTTTTAGTCTTGTAAGTCTTGATGATTGTGCTGCAACTCAGAAATCAGGCCTGAGTGGAAACTTCATGGAAAAAAATTATTTAGGTACTAAGCACCCTAATAAAATTATACCGCTCCAGTGGTTTGCTTTTGCATTATGAAGTGAAAGGGCTTAGCCATTTCTAAGTAGGAAATTTGTTATTTTTCTGTTCGTGCCTGGTCTACCATCTCCAAGCTTTTGAACAAACTTAGACACCTCTCAAGGAGGATGTCCTGGTGTTGGAGAACACTTTTGCTACCCCAGCAGAGAGCGTAGACAAGTTCAACTTATAAATATCTATACAGTCAGCCTTGTTGGCTTTCCAGCAAAACTGTAGCTTTTATGAGTAAACTTCTCCACCTCATTGCATGGATGTGATGGGGTTGCAACTGAGCCCTTCAGAGTAGAGTTGTAAGATGTGATGCTGGGCCGGGTTACCACTCCTCTCTACCTGCAGTGCTCCCTGCGTTGTGCCATTTCAACAGCTCCTGTGACACTGTGGTCAACCACCAGAACCATTTCTGGGTAAACTGCTGCTGCAGGCTGGTGGTGTGGGGTGTTCTCTGCTCAGCAAACACTCCAGCACAGACATGCTCCCCCTGTGGCTCCTGCTGCCCAGTCTAGAGCTCGAGGAACTAACAACCAAGGAAGGCACTGTAGAGGAAGGAAGTAGGAATTGGAAGGAAACATATGAGCAATAAGAAGGTTTTTGAAAACTTTTGGGGGAGAAAAGCAAGATAACAGGATAGGAGTAAGAAGAGCAAAAAACATGAATATACAAGTTGAAAAGCTTGTGTTTTAAAGGAGATTTATCCAGCTTGAGGCACTAATGTCAAGAGCACTACAAACTATGCCCTCTACTTATGCTAGTATTTCAGTCACCTTTACTCCTTGTTTTGGTTGGGAGAAGAACTAAAGATGATCTGTGCTGTGAATCTGAATACCAAAATTTGACAATCACTATGTATCACTCTAGGATTTCACATAAGTGATGATAGGCTTGAGAGAGTGTAACAAAACTGGAACACCAACTGTTCTTGGTAAACTGAAGTAAGAAACTTAATCTACTGGTTTTTATTTAAAATAATGAAATCAAACATGTATAACATAATTAAATGATGTGTCACAGTAAAATGTGCTTATCTGTGAGTGTTCATATATTTTTGGTGAAGATAAAGTTTCGCCATCATATTGAATACTAAGGCAGGAAAGCTTCCTTGCAGCAGGAGTAATCCTGAGGGCAGCTTTTGTAGCAATCATGGAAGACCTTCTTCTGGCAACAGCTGGGAAATTCAAAAAACAGTCTTTTATGGATGCAAGAATAAGCAGCTTATATTAATGACAGGCTATGTTCTTCAAAGTATAAAGCAAGTTAAAGATGAACTCTCTTAAACTAGAGTGAAAATAGCCAGCAAACAATTTCTAAGTAAGAATTATGGAAAAGAAATGTAAAGAGTGAACAGAGTAACTTAGACCTCTCATCTCCAACAGGCTTCCTTCTGATCATTTTAGCCTGAATTTCGTATTTTGTCTCCATCAGAAAGATTGTTTGGTGTGAAAACACTTGTTAGGTTGCAGCCTTAGAGCATATTGATGGAAAACTGCCTGGATTTGTTCTGAATGGGCAGAAGCCACCAGACCATGCTCCCTGGGCAATTCCTACTACTGCACCTGCAGAAGTTGTGGCACTCAGGTATTCCTTATAACTTTGAAAAGGAATTGCAGCAATTTGCTGCATATCTTGTCTGCTATGTGGCCCTGTTGACTCTCCCTGCAGCTAGGGCCAGTCTCCACAGTACCTGTACTGCTAATTGCCACTGTAAAACACCCTGGGAATTTGCAATTGGACTGTGATGGAGATTCTGCCTATAGTGTGTCCATATGCTGCAGCCTTGCAATTAGTAGTGTGCAAGATGATAAAAACAGGTAACGTTCTGTGATACAGCAAAATGCTACCTGAAGCCTGAAGGTTTTTTTTTTTTGGCATACTTGTTCTAATGAGAAAACTGGAGGCATTCTTCCTGGTTTAGTACTTTGTGATACTAAGCAGATGCCTCCTTCAGCTTGACTCCATTCTACAGTACATGGCTTGTTCAGCCATTCAGGAGTTGTCCTTCTCTGCAACAGAACCTGTCATTATGCTCTGATCACCATAAAATTTCATAGTATTAGAGCCACTGCAAGACAGGGTTGACACAAACTGACACATATACAGCTGTGTATGTATACAGCCTTCCTGCAAGAGAGGAAAGGGAGTTTTAAAAAGGAATGCATGGAATGGGTAAGGTATGTGCAGTTTGGACTTTCCATCCCCAAAATGACCCACCATACGTGCATGCCTCACCAGTGGAATAGGGCCTGTTGATTAGGTTTTTACCATTTTATAAGCGTGATTTGATATTTTATAACAACACCACCCATTTTGGAATCAGACAAGTGTCCAGCTATCTCATTTATGGTGGCAGCTTTTGTACTTGATACAGGCACACAAGCAGAACAATGTATCATTGCTGGGTGCTGTCCCGTGCCTTCTCCCTACCTTCTCCACTGCTTTCAGTCCCTTCCTCCCTCACTCTATATTGATCCTGAACCCCAGGATGCTTCTTAGACTAAAAATAGCATCATATGTATTCCAAATCATCCTTATATTTCAAATCATTATGTACCTACTTGATACTCTTTTCCATTCTGTTGCTGCTGTTGGCAAACAGACTTTAACAGGATTTTGATAAGAAAATTTCAACAGAAGCAAAAAACCAACACTACTCCACAAGTTATTTCATAGGTTTAATATTTATTTTCATAACCATGTTGATGGAGGAGAAAAGATCATTTGGTATAAGGGTTCTACAACAGCAAGACAGCCTGCAATTAAATCTTTAAGCCCTTGGACTACATTCTCTTCCTGCATGTAGGTGGATGAATACCCAACACCACGCTGGCAAAGCAGATCTCACACTCCCCTCTAGTGACAGAGTATGGCTCCCTGAGGCCTCTTGGCATCCCGGAGAGCTCTGCTGCTAACACAGCTGCTCCCAATAGGATCCCACATAATTACAGTTGGGGCTCTCAGTTTTATTTTAAAGTAGGATTGACACTAAGTTAAAATACCTCACTTTAGACATGAAAGAATTTTTGGTGGGCTGCTATATTGCTACTATATTTGCCCCTTGTGCTCATGTATTGTTTTACATCAATTATTAATATTATGAAATGATATGTGATTAGTGTAATTAATGTGTGCATTGCAGCATACATGCACTGAGATTATCATGTTTGTCCACGTGTACTTGAATTTTTCACAGCCTTTTTTTACTAATTCTTTTCCTGCAGTGACCTCACAGTCAGCACAAGACTGGAATTACTATCTTAAAGTGTTCTTCTCTAGATACCATTTTTGTTTGGACATAAAGTACCTTAACACAGTGCCTGAGGGAAAAAAAAAAACCCATAGCTGCTGAAACAGCAGTCTGCTGACACACGATGCTTGGAACATATTTTCTGAGGCACCATTTATCATTGTCATCACAGTGCTCAACAACTTATTACAGTAAATTGTTCTTGCATATCACAACCTTAAAAAGACAATGCCAACTCATAACTGTATTATTAGGAGTTACAATAATCTTAAAATAATTCTAAAAATAAAATCGATACATACTAATGCAGGAACATAATCATCATAAAAACTATTACCTGCCACCTTAATAACTACAGTCACTATAGCTGATTAAATGCCTGCAGTAAAGGAATACTTTGCTTCCTATGAGTATTTTTGTGTCCTTGAAGCACTCTCAGGTGAGGAGAAACAGCAAGGAACGGACTAACTTTGTAAGACCTACAATTTGAGAAACACTCATCTAGCAATTTGTAGAAAGAGGGATGCCATTCTCCAAAAATCACAGCCCTTTGCTTTGCTTTATGCCTATCACCTGGTAATTTATAGTCAAGGAATTTTGTGGGCAGGTAGGGATTCCAGTTTATTGCTAGCACACCCAAATTAGTAAAATATACTGAGCTGCTGAAAGCATAGCACCTCTAAAGAAGGCAAAAGGAAAAGGATTCAGTGCAACTGGGAATTGTCATTCAGCTCAGTTTCCAAAAAAAGTAACATGCTTCTGACCCCTGGGTTTTAAGGAGCTTCCAGAGCAGATCCAAACCTGAAAACACAAACCTGAAAATAGGTAGCACACAATTAAAGCAGCAGAGATGGTACTTTCTCTCATTCAGGAGATGAGAAGATGCAGAACAAATTAAGAGCACACAAAGTTTGGTACTAGCCCAGAGGGATAGGATCTAAATGTAGTCCCCCTAATGAGACACATTGACAGCTGAAAAAAAGGGCAGAAAGAAGATAGCTGGAAAAAAGGTTGAGAAAGGCTGGAAGACTTCAATAATGGTGAAGTATTCCTAATTTAAGTTTAACTAGCTAACTTACTGTTCCTGCAGAGGGCTAGAGTGCAGAACATTTAAGTCTTATCATTACCAACTTTTTTTTAATGCTACATTTTATTTTGTCATCTAAATCACAGGAAAAGGATGGGAGGGTGAGCTGTGTAGAAAGGAAAACAAAACAAAACAAAAACCAAACAAACCAATACACCAAAACAAAACTCCACCAATAAGTCAAATCAAAACCAAATAATTGCAGAAAACCTGTAGCTTTTACTAGGTCCAAGGTCAAATCAATGTGTCTTGTCCCATCACTTATTTTTCTAAAAGGGTTTCATATTGTGAAGTGAAAACTGGCAAATTATCAGCCTACATAACCGTAATGTAAAGAGTACTAGTAGATTTTCATGGAAACTGCCTTACATACTTTTGATAATCCTAATTTTTTCATCACTTCCAAAGTTATTATTTTAAATGTGCATTTCATGGTTAAACACAATTTATTTGAAACTGTCCTATAAGTGACAATTCTTATATATTGACCTAATTACTGACCTGATTCTGTAGATGTAAAAGTTTAATGTCAGAACAACCAGTAAAAGGCAGACTGGATTTAAAAAAGAAAGGAAGGGTAATTGCAGTATGAGATACTTGTTCAGGAACATTCGCATATCGAATGACAGGGTTGACATCACAGCCCTTCTCCTTTCTAATTGCTGTCAACCCTGTTTTTACTAGCATAGCTATGGGAACAGTACTTTTCCAGCGACGTTGGTTCCCTCACCTAGCTTTCTATGAAGCTGCACAAACATTCACAGCACTACCAACAACAAGGTTGCAGTGTTAGGGTTTTCTTAATTTTTGTTTAAGGTAGGTGAGATTTTTAGAGCACTAAAGGTCTGTTAAAAGACCACTCTGTATGATACAGACGCGAGTGCCAGCTTAGAAATCTAGAAAGTCTGACCAAAATAAGAAACAATTGAAGAAAAAGAAGACAAGAGGCCAAACTACCTAAGGCAGCTTAATACAAAATCAGTCTGAGGCTTTAA
>VZSR01003804.1:22230-35312 GCA_013398615.1 Brachypodius melanocephalos | reverse complement strand
TGAGGAGTGGCTGAGGTCACCTGGCCCATTCAGCCAGGAGATGAGACTAAGTTCAGACCTCATTGTGGTCTTCAAGATCCTCCTGAGGGACAGCCGATGAGGGACTTTGACCTCTCCTGCACCACCAGGCACTACAGTTGTAGCAGGAGATGCCCCTGTTGCTAAAGACACTGGTGACAGACCAGACAAGGAACCCAGATGACTTCAGACTCAAATAAGCAGACCGTGGCTGTGGCTCCCAAAAGGGCTGAGCAAGTTGCTCTCCTGCTAAAAAGGAGGAGCTTTTTGGAAAGGGTCTGCCTGGACTCCCTGGAAACATGGCCTATGTCTCCCATTCCCTTCCTCTGCTTTCTCCATTTTCAACTTTTCCTTTGTTAGTTTCATCTTCTCTCAGTCTTGACACCCACCAAAAGCTTTTTAGGGGGACTTACACTGACCTTTGGCTACCCATGGTGATCCTTTCACTCTTGCATCCTCTCAAAGCCTCCATGTTTCTTTTCTTCAACTCATTAAGTTCTGCTGCATTTCAGCTTCTGGCTCTGTGTGGTCCTTTCCTCTCTGGATCCTCTCTCAATGTGTGACAGGAGAAGGACACGCTCTGGGAGGGAACATGTGGGTGAGCAAGTGAACCTTTCTCATTCCTTGAGGATTGAGAGGACAGGACTCTCTGCCTGCTGGCCTCCTTCAGACTCTGACCATTGGAGGTGAAAACAACAGCCCTGGCTACTCCACAGCTGGTCACCATCAGCCCTTCCCTTGTCGTATGTCTTCCCTGAAACGTTCCCCTTGGCCTCAGAATGTGCCCTGTAGATGGTGACCCCAACCTGTGCTGTGCTCATGGGAAGATCTTGGTGCTGCAGGAGACCCTAGAAAGTCCAAAGATCCCCAGGCACACAAGGCAGCTCCCCCTGCTCTGGGCTGAGCTGCGCTGGGGGAGAAGGTTTGGACAGAAGATGTCAACAAGAATGGGAGTGGGAGATAGTACGAGAAATCACCTTGGCTTGAGCCTAGAGCCTCCTCCTCACCTTCCCACCCATCTCAAGAGGGTGGATGTGGTGGTTTTGCATTTATTGACATTTAGCAAGGAAAGGAAAACATCCAGAGAAGTGATTTTTCTAAGAAAAGCTGGGGACTAAGTTTGAATTTCGATATCTGGTTAAACCAGTAGAAAAGTGATACGCCTCTGTAAACACACAGGGTTAAAATCAGAGTAATTCTGAGAATCTCTCTCTTTTCCTTCCAAGCCTGGGAACAGGTAACAGGGCTGCTCTGCCGTGTTGTCCCTGGACCTGGCACATCCTGGCCGCTGCAGCAGTCCCGGCCGGAGCGGCCAGGGGCTCCCGGGCAGGGAAAGGGAAGGAGAGTGGGCCCCGTCCCAGCCGGATCGGGCCTCCAGTGGGTGTTAAACCCTTGCTGCTAAGCTGTGGGGCAGAGGAGGCGGGGGAAGCCATCAGCCGTGGGCACGCTGCTGTGAGAGCCTAGCTGCCCTCTCTACACCGCTACCAAGACCCCAGGGCAGGTCCTTCCCCCAGCCACAGGAGAGACAATGCAGCTGAGACCAGGGGTGGCTCTGCAGCTATGTGGAGTGGCAGCACAGCCCGGTTTTACCACCTTTCAGCCACTGCCCAGAAGAACTATCATGCCCTCTGCAGGCTGTTAAATCTTTCCTTGACAGATGAAGCTTGCAAAACACTGAATCCTCTCTCTGAGTAAGAGAATAGAAAAGAGTGGAGACATGTAGAGAGACAATATGAAGACATCAAAGTCAGTGAAGTGTTACATCTTAGATGGAAGAGATGAGAAGCCTTGGTTTTAGGCTGAAAGTTTTTTGTGAGCCATGGTAATAGACTAATATACTAGAATATCCCTTTAAATCATCGAAAAAAATGCGTTGGGGAGATTATGAGAGTATTCAGATTGCAGATACAAGCAAAGGCATTTCTGGTGGACTAAGCAAATATTGAAGTAGTTATGATTTTATAAGAAGCTTGAACAGAGAGAGAGAGAGAGATGAGATGAAGATCTGCCCCTAGAGAAAGAAAATACCTCTGTTCCTAAAGATGAAAGACTATTTTATAGAGAACCTTTGCTTTTGGAACCGTTCATCTTTAAAATGATACCCCATGAGCTTTATGGCCCATATGCAGCTATGGGAAAGGTTACGTAATATGGGAGGGACTTCACAAAGGCAGAATACCAGGCGGATGTTTTAGTGAGAATTAAAAGCCACAAGAAAACTGCTCTTTTCTTGTGGGGATTTCCATGGCAGACTAAAAGAGACTTCTGTCTCTAAATAAACACATGAAAGACTATTTTATAGGTGGTAACCTGACCAAAGATTCCAAGTTTTGTCTCTGTATATTGTCTGTGAGAAAGAAAAGAAGCTGTTGGAGTACAGAGAAGTGTTTTGAAAATTTTATTCTGATTCTTATTAATGTTTTCTTTCTTGTAGTTTTGTTAATAAACCTGTCTTTATACCTTTTAAGTTTTGAGCCTGTTTTGCTTCTCTACTAATCCTATCTCACAGCAGAAAAAAGTAAATCCATCTAGGAGACACTCAAACCACTACACATAATTTGGTAAACAGAAATTGGTGAACGTGAAACCACTACATTGGGACATGGCATGAATGCACAACATCATTTCTGATGGCCCAGTCTCAACAATTGCAGGCAGTAGGGAGTCTCCTTGTCCCAGAAACACTATCCTCTTCAGCCACAGGAGTACAATATTGAGACATTGCTTCATAGAGAGGAGCCCTGGGTGGCCCCAGAATCCCTGAGAGAACCACTAGAGAGCTTTAAGGTTTCATGTAATTAGTGCTCAGGTATTTGAAGCCAACCCCAAGCATGAAGGAATTGTCAAATGTCTCTCAAGAAGAATATTTGGCCATTCATATCACTGTGGCTGTTTTGTCTAACTAAACTGTGAAGAGGACTGACTAACACTTTATATGAAGTTCAGAGTTATATACTTATGCAGTACAGAATCTGGAAAATATGAAAGCTAAAACTTAGGGCATCAGACAGTTTATTAAAGAAGCCTGGCCACTGAGTCACAAGGTGCCAAGAAGACCCCCTGGCTCTCTAAATCCCATCTCAGAGAGAGGAGTCCAGGGGTGGCTGGATCTTATCTTAGTCTCAGACTATCAGTTTAAGTTTTGCAACTCTGTCCCACAAGTTTTAATAATGGAAAACCAGATATATTTATGAAAGATGAGTTATTAATTAAGACAAAGGGACAGACAAAAAATGACAGATGAAAGATCTTAATCAGAATTACTTACTACAAGGTGTTAAAGAACTAATTGATGACATAACATATAACAGTGCAGTATATCAAGGTACCTATATGAAAGCTAGCAAAAGAAAGAACATTGATTTGGCACAGTGCCAAAAGCTGTTGGTTTTTCACTGGGGTAGAGAAGGCACCCTTCTGTCAGCTGGGATACCAATTTACCAGGATTTTTAGCCTGCTGAAGTGTAAAATCCAAGGATATGGGAGATGATAACTGCTCTGGGCACTTGCCCAAACCCTTTCACACACTCTGTCACTCAGGCACCAGCCACCTCAGGGTATATTTTACTGTTGTCTCACCCAAAAGTTGTCTCCTTTCACACCAGGATGACTCTGAATTCCACGAACCTGACAATAAGCCAACAGTGTTAATTAGCACAGCTGTTAATTAAGCAGCTCAGGTGAAGGTAAACACAGACTTGAGGAGCCTGCAAAACAAAAGAACTCATTTCACTCATGGATGGGAAGAGGGGTGTGTATTCAGAGCACCTATCACAGCTAAGGTTTAAATCATAACAGTCTAAATAAACATCTGAGCTGTGCATCAGCCAACGGCATGCCCTTACACAGGACAGGGGGGAGAGCTATTTCAGGTATCTCTGCAGGTGCCTCTGGTGGTGATCTGGTGTAGGAGGTGATGAATCACCCATGGGAAGTGCCACTCTCTTTGCATGGATGAAGGAAAGGACTGAGGTGAATGCCTTTGATATACCACGCTTAGCTTTTCCATCCCAGTGAGGACATGTGAAAGGAATCACTCTCATAAACCTCCTTTTCATGTTATAAATGAGCAGAAACTGTGCTCCAAGATAGAGCTTGTCTGAGCTAATTGAGAGTTTTCTGATATTTATTTGAAGATATAATTCTAAATAGGAATTAATTGATCTCTTGACCTCCAGAGCAGGTGTCTTCACCTGAGCTATTTGTCACAGATCAGCAGTGGGGAGAAATAGGCAATTTCAGACCTAAATTTATCTCCTCCAAAAGTTACTGTACCAGTCAGGCAAGCCACATTTTACAAGGTTCAAATTTTCTCTCAGTGGTGTTCAAGAGAGTTTAAAGACTAAAAATAACCTAGGGAAAAAAAAAAAAAAAATTAGATGTCCAGGTTTTATTGAGAAGACTTCCACCCAAAAAGACACTGTCTACACTGTCTAAAGTCAAACCAGAAAAATGTTGGATATGAGACAATCACTTTTTGCAACTCCTGTGTCAACTCCAAAGGCTCAGTGGGGTTAGAAGGAGGGTGGTTTACTTTGGTGCTTTGTGTGACAGATGCAGCTAATACGAGCAACCAGTCCAACTTCTCTCCTGCTCCCAAAAACCCTCTCCCTGCCACCTCTCTCCCTAGAATACTTTGGACATAGGTGTGAGATGCAGCAATTAGACAGAGCTGCTGACCCAGGCTCCGATGGCAAGTGGTGGGTTCACATCTAATCCTTTGCTGGAGCAAGTCATGCACACAAGGAAATGCATGTGGATCACAGAATTGGTTCCCACCATTCAGCCAAAGCAGTGGACTTCCTGTTCACATTGGCTTTACCAAAACCTTCTGCCCCCTCGGATAATCCTTATAGCCAAACTGGGGAGCCAAACTGAAGAAGTGGAGTTTAGGGTGGGTGAAAATTCCACTAGATGTCCAGGCTCAGAGGATTCTCACCAGAGCTAAATACTGCATCTCCCACACAGGCATCTTGATCCACTAAATTTGCATCATCAGTGTCTTTATTTTACCAGAAACAAAGGGAAAAGACTCAGAGAAAAGAATACAGAAAGAAATGCCACTGTCTCAAGAGCTGATTTAAATCCTCCTGTTTACTATTTCCTGTGCCAGTAAAAACAAACAAGCCAACAAAACTGGAAAAGCTCCCTAATTAACCACATGGGAAGGATTTGCTTTCCAGTTCTTAGTAAGTGGTGAGAAACATTTCACACTTCATTATGGGCGGGCCATGTGATGCCTTTAGGGGGATCACACATGCTTTAAAACCACTGCAGGCAACCCAAGCAGCGGGAGCTCTGAGTCTACTGATGCTACTGTACAAGAACTTCCTCTGGGAACTCTAGATGGACCCATCTGTGCCAAAATGATCCATTTCTGTATAATATCTCCTCAGGAGTACAGTGAACAGCACAAATTCAATAACAATATAACATCCAAGGGAAGGATAAATAAAGAGGTAGGTAAAGGATGCTGTTGATTTCTTATGAGATTTAACAATTATTTGCATGGCTTTTTCCATATTCCATATCCAGTATTTCCCATCCTTGCTGAGTACCCCTCATTCATCACAGACATTTCTCTCACCATCAAACCTAAATCTCCACCTGCAACACAAAGCCTGCAATCAGGCTTTGAATCAATTCACCCACAGGATGACTTCTTTTCTACTCAGTCTTTTCCAACTTGGGTTCTCACACCCTTACTTCATCCTAGAGCTGTGTAGTCACTCTAGAAACACTTTGGACATTATCCCTGGAGCCCACATCAAAGAGCAGCAAATGGTATTGCTCCAAAGACAGGGCAAGCTCAGCAGCTTTCTTCTGCAACAAGAAACCTCTGGAGACATCAGGTCAGGTTAGGAGACTGGTGCTTAAGATTCCTAAGAGACGGAGTCTCCTGAAGATGTCACAGGTATTTTCTCCATCAAGGAGGAAAAATTACTTGAGCAAAGATCCCTCTGTCAAATTCCCCAATGTGTCTTTTTGTCCTCACCAGTTTGCAGGTGACAGCACCTGTTCTGAAGTTAAAGTCCACAAGGGAGCAGAAGCCTTTTTTCTATCGCCAAAACTCACCAGCTTCCAGCCTTCCTCTCCCTGACAACCTCCCCCTGACCTGGCTGGCCATGGTCCCCGTCTGCCCTGCCTTCCTTGCTCTGTGCACCTGTAGCTCTTGACTCCATGAGACAGGAACCCACCAGGCAGCACTGGAAGCAGATCCACTCAGGGTTTCCATGTGCAAGCTGGGCAGGATTTCTTGGCATTTCTCCCTTGACATAAAGCTAATGCTCTTTTAATCTTTTTAATGTGGAGGATGCAAGAGGCAGCCCAACCTGCAGGGCCAGGCTGTGCTGAGGAACATCAGCTATGAAGATGGCCATCACATCCTGTTGTGATGAGTGCCAGAAATGTGCAGACTCATTTGTGCTCATCTGCACAGCACTGCATGCAAATTTGTCCATGCCATGCATTCAAAAGGATTCATCATCCACCTAAGTGCATCCACCAAGCAAAAATGCCCTTATGTGACCACTCAGGGTTGAATGGGCACAACCCTGGCTGGGCTGGAGCACGCCAAAGCACCTCAAGGCCCCAGACATGGACTGGATGAGGATCCCCAGTCATGGCCTAAAGAGTGGAGGAAGCCAAGCAGCCTGGGAAATCTCTGCCAAGGCTGGTGAACGAAGGAGAAATATTGAAGCTCGGCAGTGCAGTTCAGCTGCCTGGAAGAGAAAGACCAGTAGCAATCAGAAGGTGCTGGAAGAGAGAGAGGGAAAAGGATGGTGTGTCCTCACAAATGGGATCTATTTGGTGTCCAGACAAGGATTGCAGGGCTGAGATGAGCTTGGCCTTTTGTCAGTGGGGTTGAAAACACCATCCCAGGACTGCCCCAGGCCACTGGTCCTGGTCTGTAGAGGATTTCTCCAGCAATAGGTGTGAGTGTTCTGCCCACAATTACATGCTCCTGTCCCAGAGATTTTATGAAATCTCATTCTAACCTCAAAACAAACATCCATTAGGGAAATAACACAGTGTAAACAAGGAAGTGAAAGGCACCAGGAACCTGAAACACAGCCTGTATCATGTGGGATGTCTTACATTTCAGAAGAGCTTGTCAAAAACTTCAGTCTGCTTGGGCAACCTCTGAGCCTGGGGCAGCGCAGGACCAGCATAAAAGCCAATTAAAGTCCTTGGTCTCTCACTCACTTCACTCTCCTTTTTCTCCTTAAGAACTAGGTGAGTCTGTTGTCCCTTTTCCTTCTGCTACTCCTAGAGGATGAAGCCATTACTCAGTGGATAGGCGTTGTGGTTTAACCTCAGCCAGCAACTGAGCATGACAGAGCTGCTCACTCACACTGCCCCAGCAGGATGGGAGAGAAATTCAGAACAGTAAAGGTGAGGAAATCCATGAGTTGAGATGAAAAGAGGTTAACAGGTACAAAAAACCCCAGCACACAAGAAAAGCAGGCCAAGGAATTTATTCATAATTTCCCAAGGCAGGTGGGTGTTTAGCCAACCCCAAGAAAGTAGGGCTCCAACATGTGGAACACTGATTTGGGAAGACAAACACCTTAACTCCAAACATCCCCCTCATCCTTCTTCTTCCACATATTTACTTGCAGAGCATGACACCATATGGTCTGGAATATTTCTCTGGTCAGTTGGGGTCAGCTGTCTCAGCTGTGTCCCCTCCCAACTCCTTCTACAACTCCAGCAGGTGGGGGGACGTGAGGAATGGAGAAAGCCTTGACTGTGTAAACATCAGTCAACAATAACTAAAACATCCCTGTATTTTCAAAGCCGTTTCCACCACAAATCAAAGCACGATGTAGATGGTATGGAATGATGGGTGGAGAATATACTGGTTTTGGCTTGGATATAGTTAAATTTTTTTAGGGTGGCCGATACGGGGCTGAGTTTTGGATTGGTTCTGAAAACTCTGCTGATAATACACCTGTGATCCTCTAGCACAGGAAGCTGGACTTCATGTGGTGTTTAGCAGTGTGGTGAATGGGCTCCTCTCCTTGGAGCCAGCTGCTGCCTGATATGACAATAACCTCTCCTCTCCTCTACTGGTACCAGATCACAGTGTAAAAGTTAGAACTCTGACAGGTGTGAGAGGTCTGAAAAGTGATTCTGTCGCTCCATGACTTGACCCTTTCTCTGGGTCATGGTGTCTGGAAAAATATGAGAAACAGTAAAAGTGCAAAGAAAGGCTCCAGGAAGAAAGCTTAGATGTTTGATCTAAGTTCTTATTGAAGAATTTTCCCTGTTCCCTGCTTATCAGCAAGAACTCAAGGGCTGGGGACAGCAAAATGGTGAGGGCAGGAGGTCTCAGTTCTCAGCTCAGTGTGGTTCCACAGTGCAGTAATGACCTTCACATAAAATTGTCCTACAGGACAACTGTATGTGGCCCCACTCCCAGATTCCTGCTCTCTTGTTCCACAAAATTCCCAGGAAACTCTCCGTTGTGTTGCCCTGGTTCTGGCATCTATGGAGCAGCTAAGTTACATCCTTCCTTCAATTTCCTGTTATCTGGAATCCAAATATCCACAAACCAAAGGCAGAATGAAGGAAAGAGGGGTCTTTGGCAGTTTTAACTCACAAGAAGAAATCAGTAGCTACAGCTGTATGCACCAGACAGAAAAGAGAGTAGCACTGCCTGGTAATGGGCACAGCCGCATCTTCAAAATACAGAATCCATGTTTAGAGGGCAGAAAATTCAAACAGCAGTAGAGAATTTCCTCAGAGACAAAAGTGAGAAACCACAGCCTGAATGAATTAGAAGGTGAGGCAGAGAGGGACCAAGGAAAGGAAGAAAGGGGAAAGAAAAGCAAGTGTGCAATGACTTCAGCCCCATGGCCATGTCCAGGGCAGTGCTTGCTGCAGCTCTTACAGCTCTGCCAGAAGGGCCCAGATACAACCACACTGAGTCAGACCACAAGGATTCCATTCTATTCAGACATACTTGAGATAGGAATCAGGTGCCAACCCCAGCAACAGAGCACTGGGGACAAGTGGGGACCTCTCAGGAGCTGGCAAACTCATATCCCAGTAGAGAATCCCTGTATCCCTTCAGCTTCTGGGCCAGTCTTGGATGAATTCCCTGATGCATCTTTTTGCCCTCACTGGAACAAGTTGACAGCACCTCTTCTAAAGGAGCAGTCCCGCAGGTGAGCTGTACCTGTCCTCACACACAGGAATCCTTGGCTGTCTGGTCAAGGATTGCACAGCTGGAAGGAGCTTGGCTTTTTGTGCCCTGTCAGCTTGCCTGGAAACACCCCACAGGAGTGTGCCAGGCCAATGACTGGGAGCCCTGCAGGACTTCGAATGCAGTTTATGGTAGCAATGACACACTCCTGCAATGGAAATTCTCAGAATTCTCATCAGCCCTCAAAGTAAATATCCATGGGGGAATGAACGTAAATATAGAAATCAAAAGTTAACACTGCAGGAATCTGAATCACAAACCATATCATTAGCTGGAATGTTTTGCAACTCATTTCAGGAAATTATTGCTTCCACAAGAGAAAAACTCAAGGCCTGCAGCAGTGCAGGACCAGACCAATTATTAACTCTCCCATCTATTTGTTGTATGTTAGGGGGTTTTTTATTATTTTTCTCTCAGGGAATTTTCTCCCATCTGTTGCCTAAGAGATAATAACAACCAATACTTAAGAGACAAAAGAAGTGGCCAAGGTGAGGGGGAGGATGCAGCTGCACTCTGGTAGCTGAGGGATTTTCTCTTGGAAGGGCAGAGATACCCTGAGATTTTGGCTGGGGGGTGAGGGAGTGAACTTGGTTCCTGTTTCTCTCACTCTCAGGATTGGAGTGGAATGGTCGAGTTGCTGCTACTGAGGGAAGAATTCACCACCACCATGGAGTCCAGCCCAGCACTGCTTCTTCTTTACCGTGGGTGAGCCTCTGCTCATTAGAGCAGCCAGTGAACTGGGACCTTAGTAACACTTGATTTGCCTGGAAAGGATCCTCACCATCTGTAATAAATTACCATCAGTAATTGTTCACTAAACCGTGTTACAGGAAGTATCTTGTGATCTCATTAAGGTTATCTCTTCAGACATCCGGCAAAGCAAACAAGAGATAAGCAGAACTAAAAAGCTGAATAAACAGTTTTTGCAGTGGTCAGCTACAAAGGCTTCATTCTCAGGACCACCGGACACTGACTACCGGGAAGCAGATAAAAACCCCTCCAACAACACTTCGAGCAAACACAAAAGAAACAGAAAAATATATGTGTTACAGGAAGCTGCAAAGTATAAGAAGCAGGGACTTTCAAGTGGTGGTCGTGAGCCGTGGTGGGAGAGGAGATCCCCCGGCCGCCCAGCGCGCTGTTTTGCTTACTGTTGCTTGCTTAATAAATTCCAATATTACTTAATTGGGCTTGTGTCCAATCAATTATCGGGACTCACATATAACACCATCCACTCAGGTGGCTCAGGAGAAAAACCTGGGACCCTGACGCCCTTCCCTGTCCCACGGGTGCGTCCCCCGGCTGTGTGCGGGAGCTGCTACAGAGAAGCCCAGCTGCTTCTGCCCAGCCCACTGCTTTCTGCTGCTGCCTTGAGCTTTTTTGCTACACTCTGATCCAACACCTCATGTTCTCCTGACCCCCATGGCTCCTGCTAAGGCTGTGGAGTTTTCTGTTACATTTTTTTCACCATGCCAGGGTATGCCTTCCTCTGCCATTCCAGACACTCCTGCTACAACTAATTTTGCCATTTGGAGGGGTACCAGCACCAGCTGCTCCTGTGGGTTTGCAAAGGAAGCCCCTTCTCCATCTCTTCTGCTGGCTGGGCCCGCCATTACCCACACGCAGAGATGAGGCCCCATCCTCTATCGCCAGAGCCGCCATTACCGCATGAGGGAGACGGGTCTGAGCTCGCGCCACAGCGCCCCCTGCAGGCTCGGAGGAATCAGCGCACCCGCCCTGCCTGGCCGGGAGCCACCAGCGCCCCTGCTGGCTGTGACCGGAACTGCACAAAAGGGGAAAGCGCCAGCGGCTGGGAGAAGGCTGGGACTGCGTGTCTGCCTCTGTTGTTGCTGCTGTTGTAGTGGTTTGTTTGAGTTGTTATACACACACGTACTGATAAAGAACTCTTACTCCTTTTCCCCTCTCTGCCTGAAAGCCCTTAATTTCAAAGTCATAATAATTTGGAGTGAAGGAGGGTCACACTTTTTATTCCATTGGAGGTTCCCACCTTCCTTGGCAGACATCTGTCCTTTAAACCAGGACACTCTTCACTTCTCTTTCCTTCATTCTGCAACAGGTAACATGGAACCCCTATTCTCTTCCGCCAGGATGTGGACTTGTGTGAATGAATCCTGGGCTCTGGGCTTGACAGAATGTTCATGGATATGGCTGTTATTTGCAGAGTGCTTGGGACCTAAAGGCAAGGATTATACTTGCCATCCTACATAGAACCTAACTTACATAAATGAGCCTAATATAAGAGCCCTGTGTGTCATCCCACTGCTGGGCATGACTATGTGCTCTGATAGAGGTGCTGGCCTAGCTTGATTTCTTTGGAATCCTTACTACATTGCTCTTGCCATTTAGCCAATTGCATCACAGTGCAAGATTTATCTTCAGTTGTTACACTGGGCCCTACCTCATAAATTAATTCATGTTTTTAGAAGTTGGCAGAGTTTAGGATGAGGTGGGGAGTTTGGCTTTACTGTATCAAACTCCTCTGTCAATGAATAAAGGATGGGGAGATCATATTGAATGGACTCTGCCTCCCTCTCTACCTCATTAGCAAGCCTCCTTATTTTCCAGCTCCCCACTGAGACAGGGAATTTGCAAATTTAATTCTCTTTTCGGAAGAAGTGGTTCAACTAGTTCCTCAAGTTTTCAGCCAATCTCTTTTTAGCATTCAATTCCTTTTCAGCTTTCTCTCCAGCTAGGTATTTAACTTCTAATTTGCAAAATTTTAGTCAAGTAAAACAAAGACTAAATGCTTGGCAACATACTTCTCTCACCAAAATGGCAGCGTGTTTTTTTCCTTTTCTATTACCATGTCCCTGGTTTTCTTGACTATACTGTGCCTCTGCAAATATTCTGTTTTGTCTGTTTCTCAAAATTTGCCATCCTGCCAACTGTTTTGGTAGAGAGGGAGCTTCAGACAGACTTTATTAAAGAAGTCCTGTTGAGTTGTGAGGTGCAGAGATGATATCCTGCCTTTCTAAATTCCTCTTCAAAGAGGAGTCTGGGTTAGACTGCATCCAATCTTAGCCGTAGACTGTCAGTGGTTTAAGTCCCTTTGTCCCAAAGGATTAATTAGGAAAATTTTAGATATACAAATTATTATCAAAATATATTAATCAGAATTGTTTACTACAAAGTATAAAACCTAAAACTATTAGTACAGTAGAGGATATGACAAGATAGTGCACTATATCAAAGCAATTCTATTAAAGCAATTATATTAAAGCTAGCAAAAATAAACAACTATTTAAAGATATATTGGTGCAACTCAGCATACCAACGCTCATGGACAGATCTCTTTTACTTGACATAAAGGAGTATTCTTGAAGGGACATTTTGACTCCAAGGCAGGAAAGTTCATACACATATACAAGCAGAAAATGTTTCTATTATAGAAGATTGAACTGGGCTTCTGTAGTATAGAGTGATTGGCTCAGTCATGTGTCTGTGACTGCAGCTATGTAAGGATGTTGATTAGGGTTTGGTGAGCCAGATAAAGGGCCCCCCGCTCAGTCCACTGCTGAAAGCATGGCACATAGAGCATTCTCCAAGCTGCTTGACCACATTACAGGGCAGAGCATCCTGGTACAGTGTCTGACCATTCCATCACTCCAGGAAGACCCAGGGCTCTGATCTGTGCCTGTCATATCCTCCCAGAGCAAAACCTTTCTCTCTGGCAGCTGGGGACAATGTGGGGAGAGAGAAGGACCACACAGAGGCACAGGCTGGGATGCAGCAAAACTTTAATGAGTTGGAAGAGGGAAAGGAGGTTCTCTGAGTGGACACCAGGTGCTGCAGGCAGCACCAGTGGGATGTAGGAAACTCTGTCCCTTGGCAG
>VZSR01003803.1:66911001-66933020 GCA_013398615.1 Brachypodius melanocephalos | reverse complement strand
TTTTAGAATCTGATTATATGTCACATGAAAATACATTAGATTTAGTGATCTTTTGCACAATTCCTCCCCTCTTTCCATAAGCTCTCATAGATACCTGTAATTTTATCAGAAGTTCACATGACTTCAGATTCCTGGTGTTTACCAGTGTAAAAAACCTTTTACATAACTTTAATAGCTAAAAGCTACTTACCTAAAATTGAGCCATGACCAAGCTATCATCAGGTAACTTAAACAGTATTAGGTTCTTGTTTTTAAGCACCTGAACTGAGCCCTAGCTGTCAGAAGTGCCATATATATATTTCCTATTTTCCTCCCCACTTACCAGCAACTTAATTTGATGTATGGGATTATCCATCTCCCTTATGCTGTGTACAGATTAGGACAGGTTTCCCAGATAATAGTATGAAATAGTTATTTTTATTTACCTTACTAGTGAAAAATTAGTATTTTTGTACCTCATATTGATTCCATAAATAGTTTGCAAATCTTTATTAATTTTCTACAAGATATTTTGTTCTGATTCTAATAAATGCTAATAGAAAGGAATGTGTGTAATGCTACATAAGAATCAATCCTGTGTCTTTTGAATTTGGCATTTAAAATGGCAAGTTCTTCATACCAGTGTTCAGGTCTCTTTCAGCATTGTGCATGAATAAGAAGGGCAGGAAACCAAATCTAATCACTCATGATGAGTGCGAGAACAAGTATTTAAGTCTCTCCAGACAGCTGGCATTATTTCCTTTATAAATCTATTTACATTATGACAGACATGCCACGGATTTTCACTTTTCATCATTGTTAAGGGATGGTGGCAGCAGTGTTAAAGAGACGTGAATAATGTAATAATTAGTCCACAAATAATGCAGCCTGGAAAATGCTTGTGACAAATCTCAGAGTTTGGAAATGTGCTTCCCATCAGTATGCAGTAGAGTCAATGTTTCTCTGAAGGTTATCCAAGCACTTCTGCAGCTCTGCTCTGGAAATCATGTGTCCTGGTTTAAAGGACAGGTGTCTGCCAAGGAAGACGGGAACCTCCCTTGGAATGGAAAATGTGAATCCCTTCCCTTCAAATTATTATAACTTTGAAATTACAGGGTTTTCAGGCAAATATATGGAAGAAGGAATAACAGTTCTTCACTAGTGTGTATATGCATAACAAGGCCAACAAACAACAGCAATGGCAGCATCCACAAACAAAACCAGAACCCCCGTAACAGCCTTCTCTCGGCCGCAGGCACTTTCCCCTTGCGTGCAGTTCTGCACACAGCCGGCAGGGGCGCTGCCGGTGTCCGGCCAGGCAGGGCCGGTGCAGTGACTCCCCCGCGGCTGCAGGGGGCGCTGTGGCGTGAGCTCGGCCGCCTCTCTCCACAAGGAAATGGCGGGCTGGGGGGAGGGAGAGCAGGAGAAGGGGCTTTCCTTTGCAAACCCACAGGGGCAGCTGGTCTCAGACCTGCTTGGGAAACTGAATGGACTGCAGTAGGAACCTTGGAGCATGGGGCTGGAACAGCAAAGGCAGGCACACCAGGTGTGACAAACAAAATGTAGCAGAACCTCCCCAGCCTAGCAGGAGCTGCGGGGCTCGGGCGGACAAGGGATGTGAGTTAAAGTGTAGCAGAAAACCCGAAGCAGCATCAGAAAAACCAGTGGGACTGGGCAGGGGATCACTCCCTGGATAGCTCACTGGCCCCGGCTGGTCTGGAGGTCAGGCTGCTCAGAGGGGTGGCACAGTGGGACATGGCAGGTTCTGGGCACCCCTCACCCCCCAACTCTGTCGGGATCCCGGGCTGACCCTCACACATCGGGATACTCTCAGAGCCAACTGGGGCCGGGCAGAGGGCAATGACCGTTCCAGACACAAGACAAAAAAACCAACAACCAAAATGTGTATGGGATAAAAACCGTCCCCAAGACATCATTAAAACCAAATGTCTTTCCAGACAGCTGGTGCTTCTCAAATTTATCTGTGGAGAAAAGGCAGAAATAGTTCTTTCTGAAAACTGACACTCACAGATGAAGTACTAATTATAATTATAATTTTAATTTTTATTTAGTAAATGTCAGATAAAATTTATATGGCTTGTAAGATAACTGGGGGTGGGACCCAGGGCCAGACTGTGCTTTACACAACACGGCTACTCCACAAAACAAGACCAAGAACATACTGTCAAGGTCAATTTATTGTGCGCAAACCCATTCCTAACTAGGCTGTCAACAGATAAATGCAGAGGAAGGTGTGGTAACACTTCAGTGATTTTTAACTTCTTTTCCCCATGCATCTGTAAAATGTCAAGGAGATTGTAGAAACCTATCCAGTAAATTCTCCTTCTGCTAAGCTGCTCTTGTTTCCATAGCAGTTCTGATTCCTGCTGTGTGGCAGGAGGCTGCTTATATTCTCTGCTCCCTTACTCCTGCCTTGAGAGCAGTTACAAAGATGCTGACGTGAAGAACATGTAGAAGAGAATCAAGTTATGCCATCTCTGAACCAGGTCTGACTGTCATGCCAGCTACTGCTCACCAAGGCAATTAAATGAGGTGCAACTTCTTTCCTCAAAATTAGGTGACATATTTGAGGCTTGAATGATATCCATACAAAGTCTCTCCATCTCTTTCAGACAGAGATAGTGACATCAGCCAAACCCCTGACACAGCTCTGAATATTTACTACCTCTTTAATAAACTGACGGGAAGTCCTGCATGCACTGCAGAGTGCTGAGGGCTTGGGTTTGAAGGAATTTGATTGAAAAAGTGGGGGGTTTAACTTTCTTTTCCTTGAAACATTGAATGATAGTATGTATACTGATTAAAAAGAATTGTAGAAATGCCTCTAAAACAGAAAAATATTTTTCTGTAATATGCAAATCTATTTTACCATCAAAATAACCTATATTTCCCCTAATTTACAGGGAAAAAAAGAATCAAGGAAGATTATTGGGAGGGTAGATCATGCCAATCAAGAGTCACATATATTGTTGGCATCAACTCCAGTTTTAAAGATCTCACTCGCTTCTAAAATTAATTTGTGTCCTAACACTGGAGTATAACATTGGGTTGCATATTCAAAGTTTTTCAACTCTTTCTTATTTACATTAAAATATTACTGAGTCTTTCTAAGGCAGTCAGGTGCCATAACTGTAGGAAAAGAATTCCAGAACTGATTAATTGCTTGATGTCCAGCTACGTCACTAAGCAGGTGAGTGTAGGGAATTTTTCCCTTCTTCCTTATCCCTCAGAAAGCTTATAACTAGAATGTGTGTCAAGATAGACATTTTTCTTCCTGCTGCGTGAATATACCAGTCCACTATTTTGCAGCTCTTCAGTACTGAATTGTTGGCACTGATGTTTCCTTGAAGAAATAGGAAACCCAAAGCTATTTCTTCACTGAAGAAGAGGGAGAGAATCAGAAATTTAATGAGTGCAGGTATAGGAAGGAACCCACAATAATCACAAAGCCTGGGGTTTATGCTTTCAAAATATTCCTAATTTGTAATGTAATTAAGAAACTAATATTTAGCATTCACTCTTCTTGTTTACAAGTGACTTTATTAGCTTGCTCTGAAAACCAGAATTTTTTGCTACTTTGCTGAGGAAAATGGTTACAAACACAGGTCACAGTGTGCTTTAGTGATTAAAAGCTGGGCAGACTGCTGCCCAGAGAAGTAACCACAACTTACAGGCAAGAATTGACAATTAGTTGAGTGCTGATGGAGTTTCTGACCCTTATGGTCTGCTATTTAACCATTTTAAGCAGATCATTTCAGAATAAAAAGCAGCTATAAAAAGAGAATTATATCAAACTACAAAGCCAGCCTGTCAGCCTTCATCATTCTATTCTTGTTTGCACCAGCTGAAGATCCAGCTGTTGATTTTAGCTCCTTTTCAAGTTTTCAAAGACTTCACTACTTGTTTTATTTTGGCCACAAGCCCAGATCTAGCTTTTGGGAAATGAGGTTATTTTCCAGTCTCTAACAGCACAAAAGTTTCAAAGCTTGGGTGTTGTATTGTATTAATTTTGCTATGCTTCAGGAGCAATGAGAGCAGTGCTAAGAACATAACTTTAGTGAAGTCATTAAGGTTCTACTTCACGATCCCAAAGTCCACTTCCACAGATGTCCTACCAAATGCATTGCAGTAGCCATTACAGAATATTTCAATAAAAAGAATGAATTTTCTTTCCTCAAAACTGTTCCACTGCAAACTAACACAGGATTAAGGTCAATAACAAAAGACATTGGGCCCTACAAAACAATGCGAGAGTCAGTGGACAAGTAGCAGGTAAATATGAGGTTCTCCATTAAGCTTGGAGTTATCCACTGTGGGTCTGGAATTATCAGACAGACTTGCTCAAGTCTCTGTCAGGTCTGACTTGAAAATTTGCTATTGACTCAACACTAGGAAGATTTCAGCAACTGAAGATTTAAATGATCATTGACCAACCTGGATATTTTGGCTATGTAAAGCAAATAAATTTCTTAACCTGTAAGGAATTACAAATGAAGCTCACAAGAATTTGTCACTTGACTTTTCTTTTTCATAGCAGACATTCATCATGTGTCACCTTGCTAATTACTGTGTAACACATTCACAACCTGCATAACCATAACCATGCACTTCCTCCTCCTGATTTCTTTCTTCAATTAAATTTCCCAATGTATTTTAAACATTTGTTTAATGAGAAAGGGGAAAGTATTTCTCTTTATCTTTTGGAGTACAAAATAAAGAATAATTCTGTAATAGAACCAAACAAGTGACATTTTCAAAAATCATCTGAGAACTATAAGCCCAAAATGAGAAGTGATGGAAAAATCTCATGGTATGGTTTTTTCATTAGAAGGAATCATTTTCCTGGAAGAAAGACTTTTCAGGGAAACACATCAAGTTTCATGAAAAGCTTAATGCATACATTGATTTTCTCATTTAATTTCAACAATGTCATTTTGTTGCAACCAAGTAAAAATAATTCTTCAACATGGTCATTTTATCAGTTCCATTAAAGTGCTTATTTTTGCATATATAATTTAATATTCTTTTTAATATTAGCAGAAATTTCATTAACTATGTCAATACTATCTTTGGTGGCTTTATTGCAAAGTGTTCCGCAGTCTCCCAAATGACATTCCATGGCTCACACTGTACCACATATAGGGATCATGCCCAAATGTGCACTACTCTCCAATTTATCTGCATATAGTTCGCCACCCTGACCTGATTTTCTCTGTGGGCAATTGAGGAACAGCAAAGAAGTGACCACTTATTTTCCAATTAGAATAATTATCCTGAGTATTTTAATATGACCTATTTAGTTTCCTTAAGATGATTTGGTACATACAGCCTGAAGAAGTCATGGCTAGTTTGGATTATAAGCAGAACCAAAAAAAATTACAAATCTTAAAATGGTGGGATGCACAATCAAATGCATTATATATGATTTATTGCATTGTTTTGTCAAGAAAATTCTATATTTCTAACACAGAAGAAACTTTATAAAGTACCCAAAAAAAAGCAGCATACAATCAAACTGAAAAGTTGTTCTGAAGCCCAAAATTTACTTGATCCCTAGAAAGAAATGTAAGTACTCAAATGCCAAAGTGAGTGTCTTCATATATGTATAAGGACCCTGGCTTTGTCCAGACACTCATTCAGGTGTTGGATTTTATAAGGATGCTGGTTTAGATCTGGCAGCTGTTCTGTCAATCTGTGAATTATGTGTGAAAGGAGCAGAGGTTTGGGAGAACTAGAGTGAGAGTTTTATACCGTACCATGAATGAAACATGCTTATTTTGCTTTCACATTATGCTCAAATAACACAGAAATGCAGCCAATTCCTGATATGGACTCATAGCAACGTTTCCTTGCTTTTCTATTCTGTTTCAGTGATGCAGCTTCCACTCCTGATCTGCACTCAGTGAAAATGCAGAAAGAGTACCTGTAGATTGGCTGAACTCATCTGCAGGGAACCCTTTGCTTTGGGAGGACAATGCTGACCGATAGGTACATAGAGAGGCTACTGGAGGCACTGATGATGTTGGATCTGGCACTGTGAGTCAATTGCCCTTTAAGTCAGGATTCCATGCAGGGCTGGGCAGGGGAACCTGCACAACCTGCAAGGCATCTGGGGCCTTGACCAATTTGCTGACTTAATCTATACTGGAAAAAAATCCTGTCACTATCAGGGAAGAGTTAAGGAAATAAAATAGATTCAGCTTCCAGAAAAAGCAAAATTTGTTGATGAATTAGCTTTTCTGTACCCTGATGGATATTAGTCTTATGAAATTGCTGTCTTTAGTTTTATTTGCATTCAAATCAGTTCTCATTGCTAATGAAGTAGAAATGCAAAGAATAATACATAAATTTGGAGACTTTGTATGTTTGCGCCCCAGCAATAATAAACAAAATGTATTAAAAGGGTTTCCATGATACCTCACTTGATATAGACATGAATGGACACTCCTTTATATCTTGGCTGGAGCAAACATTTTCTATAAAGGAAAAGGAGTGATTGCTTGCACAGAACCAAAGTGAAAAAAATTTTCCCTTCTTATCTGAATTCCTGAGAAAAAAGGTGTCAGAGAGGGCACCATAGTCTTACAGTTTCAGAGGAAAGACCAATGGTCCCATGGGCACTGGATCCTCCTTTGAGCTGCAAAGTTGTCAGGAAATCTTTGACAACTGTGTATCATTATTTATGCACTTCGGAGCATTGTCGTCCAGAATTACCTGGCTTTTCTTTTGTTTAAGATGTCACTTGAAATCGTAAAGAGAATTTGCAGACTGTTTAAGAGCTCACTTCAGCTCTGAACCCAAAATCTCAAATGACTGAGTTCTTTTCTCATTAACTTCAGTTTTTCAGAGGAGATGTGAAGGAGGAGATTACAGTCAGTCTGCAGAGTGGGATGCCTGAATGTGCTCCTGCACACTCAGCATCTGCTGCACCACATCTTAATGCTGAGTAAAACAGAACAAATAGTCATCTCTCATTTCTGAGAAGAAAGTTGTACTCTTGGTACCTATCACCTAGCCTTTACATAAATAAGCATGTTGCCTTTTTGGACAAACCTCAATTAGCAGCATCAAATTGTAGAGGAAGAAACAAGAGGAGAAAGAAGTTTGTTACCAGACTAAATCCTCTCAGAATTGGTTTCTGAAAGAGAGAACAGAAATTTCTTTGCACAAATGTTAATCCCACAAACTTGCTGTTTGATGACTCTTCAAACAGTCACAACAACAGATCAGAGGCACAGTTTTAAGCACTTGATTATAGCCTGTAACACTAGATAGTACTAGCAACCATGGTTTTACAAATTTCCTAGTCAGATTTCTGGGGAGAAATAGAAAGATGTGCTAGACAGTGTTGGAACCTTAGGTTCTGGATTTTTAAAAAAGCAATTTCCTATATGCAGACCGTGGCTGTTCCAGGATAATGAGGATGCAGAGAGTTTGATCTCTGTCCTGTGGTCATTTTTGAGGTAGACCTGACTTTGGGAAGCATCTCTTGAACATCGTTTATTCCAGGACTGGTATATGCAAGCAATAAAACAAAATTTCACTTGGAATATATTTGAATATATTCCTGATTTTTCTTCCTGTAGGGCATCAGCTTAGCAGGCCTGAATGTCTGCAACTGAATATTAAAAGCTAACAGTAGTGGGAAAACAAAACACTTGTCAAAGGAGATGACCCATCCAGCAATATAAAATATTTATCCCCTTGCTCAAAATTAGTTTAAGAACTTTCATTAACTGAATCCAATCTGTTTTCAGAAAGTCCTTTATAAAACCATTGTAAAAAAATCATTCACTCCTAGGTATGACTGCCAGTTGCAGAGAAGGCTTCTAGTTCAAATTAAATTGAACCAAATTCCATGGCAATAGGTCCACAGATATTTGTTCAACAGGAAACAAACTGAGTTCTCTTTCAGATGACATCTTATGAATTTGAAACAGCTAGAAGATAATGTATGAAAATAAGCAGGCTTCCAGACAGTGCTTTTCTGAACATTGTTCTTTTGCACTGAGGAACCTATTGGCCAATATAGATTACACAGGTTATGAGATACTGTTACCAGACAAGGGAAGCTATTAACAGTTTGTAGTAGGTATGAGGTAAATGGAGCAGGAGATTGCAAGTACTGATGTATCTGAGTTTTCTTATTTAAAACTCCAGGTGTTACAGATGAATTTGCAAAATTTTATCATTTTCACTGGAAGAAATGCGTTTTTGCATTATGTTTCTGATACTCTTGAACAGCCTATCCTGAGGCCATAATTGTCTGGAATTGACTTCATGTTTTATGCTGAGAAATTACTGCAGAGTAATATTTTGGCTTTAGCCCTTAAAATTGAGAGTCAGTTGTTCCCAGTCAGGGTTTTTGCTGGTGTTTGGCACTAGCAGTGATTTTCCATGGTGCTATCTCACATGTTGCAGTGGCAGGTAATATGTACAATTGACTTTTGTTGTGGGTTGACTGCGATTCTTACAGCACTAGAAGTTCTAAATGTTTTTAGGGTATTGATGCTGGTGTGACAAGTTTGGGTGGATGACACTAACAATCTTCACAGTGAAGAAAATTGGCTGCCCCTGACATTTCTCTTGGCAGACAGTGAGAAGTGTTTATTATTCACAGTTTCTTCAGTGACACAGTTACTCCATGCTTAAAGAAGAATAAAGTAAGGAGAGTCCTTTAGATTTAGGGGGGTTTTGTTGTTTGTGGAACAGCCCTGAGATACAATGCTGAGAACAAAGAGAGTTCTACATCTGCTGCAGGGTGTGTTGAGGGGCTCACCTTCCCCCAAGCTCACCCTGTGTAGCTGCTCACAGTGGGAAAGGCACCACTGGAAGAGCTGCCAGTTGCAGGACAGGAGTATATGACCATATGACACATGGCATGACCATGTTCATCGAGTCAGGACATTACTTTTAAGAGAAGAAAGTCCTGATATATATCTCTAGCCAACAGATAGCTAGTGAGTAAGAGAGTCTGCTTCACACACTGAGAATTGTAAAAATCTTCTAATAAATGAAGGTGACAGACTTTTCTTAGAATTGTTGAATCATAGAATAGTTTGGGTTGGAAGGGACATTAAAGATACCTAATTTCAAAGTCCCTGCCATGGGTAGAGAACCTTCCACTAGACCAGGTTACTCAGTGCCCCATTCAACCTGTCTTGAAAAGCTCCTTGGGGAGGACTCCACGATCTCTCTGGGCAACCCTGTTCCTGCCTCACCACCTTCATAGTAAAGAATTTCTTGCTAATGTCTAATCTAAACTATCCTTCAGTTTACAGCCAATCCCCCCTGTCCTAGCACTACAGACCCTGTGAAAAGTCCTCTGCAGCCTCCTTGTAAGCCTGTTTAGGTACTGAAAAGTGCTATGAGATATCCCCAAAGTCTTCTCCAGGCTGAACAGCCCCAACTCTCTCAGCCTGTCTTCATAGGAGAGGTGTTTCAGGTCTGTGAACAGCTTAGTGACTCTGGCCTTGTTCCAGCAAGTTTTCTTTCACCTTGCTGTTGCCTCAAATGGTGTCTCTAAATTGCTCACAGGTGTTCCCCACTGTCACCAGCTCTCCACATCTTTCACTTTGGTCAGAAACACTGGCCAAACCCACAGGAGTGACTCCCACTACTGGGCTCCTCCAGGACTGCTGCAGCTGGCACAAACACATTCACAGACACAGGCAGATGAGCACCAAGTGATAGCCACAGCTGATTAAGTTTTGATCACATAACAACCATGTATTTCCTGCTGTTTCTCTCCTTGAGGTTAATACGTCAGAAACAGAGCTTCCATACTCAGTGTGGGGCTCGTTGGGAGAGTTCACACCTGGCATGTATTTGCATGGTATATTCTCACATATCCCATAGTCTCACACCTGAGAAACCATTTTATCTTCTCCCTAGTGGGCTCTTGCTAGAGGAGGCTTGTATTGGAATCTCCAATCATCAATTTTGAGCTTACATAATTTTCTTTGAGGCCCTGGGGGCATTTAAGGAAGGGGTTTTCTATTTGTTGTCTTCCTCCAGAAGTGAATAATTACCCTATATAGTGCAGATTTGCTGATATCCTACTCAGCTTTGGCAGGTTTGCCTCTGCAGCTGTTTTCCATTAAGGCAGAAAACACTCCTCAACTGAGTTCCCAATGTGTAACTGACCTCCTAAGGCTCATCTGATGAGAAGCAGCAGTGTCATTTATCAGAAAGTGTCAGACCATTTTAGAGTTCTTGTTCATAAGTTTACAAAGGAACCCCAGCCTATTCAGTCAGAGGAAAGATGGTGGAATTGAATCCCTTTTGAAGTACTCCTTAGTGTAAGCCCATAGATTTCAAAATTCCAGTCTTGTTCCAAGTTATGCTTCCATCAGTGGTTTTCTATGCTAATGGGGTTCTTACTAAAATTGAGGGAAAGGAGATGGTTGGGAGGGGAAGGAGATAATAAGCTATGTAAGAGCAGATTTTAGCATGACTGGCTCTACTTTCAAACCTGTATACATAATTTGTTCTGTTAATTGCATATTGGCAGTGTTGCCACACTGGAATGTCTTTTTCCCTGTGAATCACATTGCGCAAGCAATACCTGCAATTCCAACTGTGCATGAAATCCCATGCCCATAGCTTTTGATATTTGTCATCCAAGAGCTACATAAAATAAGGAAAATCTCTGATTATAGCCAATTCATTGGAAGAAACTTTTATATCTCTCCCAGGCAGGCCCTGGGCAGCAGGATGTGACCATTTTATCATTTGTGTGGGGTAAAAGCAAACCAGAATAATTTCAAGAATGAGAAATTCCCTTTTTATTTCCTTCCCATGGTGACAGGGTGGGGCAAAAGGTCCACATTTGCCCTTACTACAACATAATACAAACAGAAAGCAGTCACAGGAGCTTTTCAGTGCCCTGCTGCCTTGTGATTTGCTGCCTTCTGTCATCTCAAGCAGCATGGAGTCAAAGGAGTGATCACAGCATCCTGGCACAGCGTGGTCCCCTGCCCTGTGTTCTCCCAACAGCAACTCTGACAACAGATAGCAGGAGAGGAACCCTTTTAATTACATTTCAACACTGCAGGGTGGCCATAAGCTTCTGCTTTGTCTGACTGTAGCCACCTGGATCCATTCACGTTTGGAGTCTGTCTGATACATGGTTTCCCCAGCAGGGTATTAGTAAAGTATCAAGGGTGGCAGAGGTTGATCATCAAAGGGAAACAAAGTAATGTAGAAAAAGGCAAAGGACTTTTTAAGAAATTACTGCCTGAGTAAAAAGCTATCTGGTGACTCCTCAGACAGTGTTTGGCATTTTATGTCCTGTTAGAGGCCTTGCCAGGCCAGTCAGAAAGGTGGGAAAAAGTCAGCTAATTCCTTTTGTTGTGAAGACCAAACATCTGACATGTGTATTGCTACTCTGGAGCTTTCCAAACCCTTGAGCGTTTGTCACTACTTTGCTGAAGTGGGCAAATGTTTTATTTCTTTGCAGTGCTCCCAGTCAATATATCTGACATATGCATCTTCATCCATGTAGATTTCTAAGAGGGATACTGGAGATTTTTTGAAAAGATCTAAACTTCTAAATATTTTCTTTTGGTGTTTATGACAGGTAAATAAGTTAAGATGACAATATAAATGATCTCAAAGCTATTCCACCCTGCCAGATATAATATTCTAAGATGCCGTGGGATCCTCTAAGCTGTGATTGGCACTTGTAGCTTCAGGGTTCATACAAAGTTCAGGATTCATTAAATCTGTGTAAACTGATGGAAACTAAAACTCTGCTTAGAATAGAGGTGGCTCTGCTCCTGATTTTGGTACTTCAGGTGTCATCCTTATGAGTTTTCATGAAAGATTCTCCTTGCATGGGGCTCATAGCCAGATAAGCCTGGAAAGGTTCTGTTTCCTAGCACACTTACTCCAGCTCTGTGCTTCATGTAATTATTTAAGCTAATGCTTTCCAGCCAGAAATGTTCATAGGAAGCATTCATAATAAGCAGAACTCATTCTGATACAAGATACAATATCTACCTGGGGAGAGATGCACACAGCTTAGCTCTCTTCACAGTCTGTGGAGAGCAAGAGATGCCTATTTTCTCTCTGTTTCTTGTTAAAGGAAACTAACATGCAGGCACCTGTGCTTGCTAAGATCAAAAGCCGAGTTGTTCAACTCATATGAAATATGTTGCAGCAGTCCCAAGTTCCCAGTTACTGCCTGCAAACCAACAGCAAGGAAATACGAAACAGCAAAATGTTCAAACCAGCAACCACAGCCAAGTCACAGGCAGTGACAGGAAAGGGTCAGCAGAGGCTAGGTGTTTTAAAAGTTCCTAGACTGCTACTCAAAAGGATTCTAGCATAGGGATCATCAGTGTTATATATGGCAATATTGCACATGTTAGCAGGAAACAGTGAAACAGAAAGCGGCTTTGTGGGATAATTGACTGATATTAATTCCTGAGCTTGTGCTTTTGCTGTATAACACAGGAACTGAGAGCAACTGCATTCTACTATAAGTCATGCACCACAGAATAATAGAGCTCTTTTTGATGGAAACCCAGTGCCAACAAACCCTATAATAAGAGATGGCCTTAATACACTCTGGCTGTTTAAGTTCCCTTGCCTGCACAGTGAATATTATAGAAAGCTATTCCTCTATTTCAAGCTATTTCTTGGCAGTGAGGACAGAGGTGGATGCTGCACTGCACCACTGGATAATTACAAAATAAAAGAAAAAACTAGTTAACTAGTTAACTTCATTGTCCATGCTTTCATGCTTCTGTGTTTTTTTACATAATCAGTGGTAGATTAGACAAAGCTCCCAAAGATTATGGGTCCTGTTTTGAGTTACTTAATATTATTTTCTTGGTAGTATGTAGTGATATTCAGCTATTTCCCATTTTGCCTCTGACCCAGGTGTTGCCTAGCCTTTTAAATTGTATCCAATGTATATGCTGCTTATCCTGATGTCCACTGGGATATCAGGAGGGTTGGAATGAGATGATCTTTAAGGTGTCTTCCAGTCCAAGCCATTTTATGAATCTGTGTCCAAGGGAATTTGTGAGACCCAACCAAAGTGGTGGCTACTAATGAGTCCACCATAAATCTGAATTGTAACTAACTTATTAGCTTACAAAGACACCATTTCACTCAGCCCTTTGTCAAAACACTCTAGTGTCCACTAAAGCAGGGCATCACAACAGCTCAGTTAAATGCAGCATAAGCTCACTTTTAGTTTCCTTCTCTGTCACTGGCTAATGCTGATTCCCCTCTGTGCTTCTTTTCTTGAGGGGATCATCTCACGGCCATCAATAAAACGTTGATTAAATAGCTGTGACAGTGAGGAAGGTATATTGCCTGCAGCCTTAAATTGACACAGCTGAGATGTCAGGTTTGCAGGCACTAGGAATAAGCTCATTCCTTGAGATGAAGAAAGCACCTAAATTTCCAGACTTTTATTTCTGTAACTTACTACATCTATTGTTTTAGTCACATTCTCACTGCGAGGTATCACCTAAAAATGGCAGTAGACTCATCAGGAACATAAAGGAATGACAGGTTTCTTCATCAGTGGCATGCATTGGGGTATCTGCTTTATTACAGAAGGGAAAAGGTTGTGGGCAGCTCCTCTGCTCCTCTCTCGACTGCCGTTCCTGCACCCATGTATGGTCTGCAAAGCTGCTTTGGCTCCAAAGTGCTGGCAGAATCAAGTTTTTCCTGTTTAGAATAATGTGCCATTTACACAGAAAGTTTTGTGAGTAGGAACAAATTGTGTGGGATGGTTATTTGTGTTTTCTGTTGCTGAGGGGGTGAGAATTGCAGACATGTTCATCAGTAAGACAAAGGCCCTTAGTCATGCGTCTGCTACTGAAAATGCAACTCTGCTCTGCAGTTGTCATGACAACGCTGGTTATATAAAGAGCTATATCAGAAGAAAGATCATTTGCTCTGTGCCCTGTATTTCAGTGTAGCAATACATTCTTTCTACAACAGCTTCGTTTTGTTATAGACAAAACCTGTTATTTTTGTCAAGATAAGAAATGCTTCAGAAAGCTGCCTGATGACACAAAAGTTTATGGTCCAAAAATGGCTTACAAACCAATGAATACCTCACATGAAGGCTATTTCCATAATTTGAAGATCAGTGGGAGCAAGTTCCACTGAATGTGGAGGTGATTCACAATATTCAAATAAATTTCAATTGCAAAGATACTATTTTTGGGAATAAAGATTATCCCTGACTTAGCATCACAGGATTTAATAAAGTGAAGGGGAAGTGTTAGTCTCAAAAGGTCTACGAAACCGCCTCACCTTAAAGTTTCAGCAGAATCATGTGCCAGGCCTGAAGCTGCAAAGCACAGACCTTATCTACTACTCAGCTAAAGACAGAAAGAAAATCAGCCTGTGACTCTGCAACCTACTTGCCTTGCTAAAAGCCAAAACTGGCAGGACAGTTTCATGCCTGTGTCTGGTCTAGTGGTATTATGTTTAATAGCATTTTCAAAGCAAAGAAGGCTGGGGAAAAAAAACAGTGAGCTACCCCACTAGTTTCAGAAATCTCTCTTCTTCCTGCAATTATATTCTTCATTATTGCAGAAGTGTTTGCAGTTCTCAGAGAGGCCAACAGTGATGTGATGTGATGTGATGTGATATGATGTGATGTGATGAACTGTAAATCTGTAAGTCCCATGCGAACCAAAAGAATTGCAAGTAAATTTTGAGTCATGCAACTCAAAATGTAGTCATGTAGTCATACAACTTTGAGAAGTCTTTTCAGGTGTGCACTCTTTTCCTGCAGTTAATCTAGCCAAGCTGTGAAGCAAACATTTCACTAAATTTTCCATCAGCAACAGTTCCTCTAACAGTTGAATCAGCGCAAGTTCTGTGGTCTCACTTGTAACTCCAAAGGAAGGTATCTAAGATTCCAAGGTGTTGTGAATGAAAGCCATATACCCAGATCCAAATGGTATTGATAGGAGTAATTTTATCCATCAGCAGAAATATATTGTTCCTTCAAAGTCCATTATTTATGTAACAACTGAATTTTACCCAAAATCTCTAGGCATATGAAGGATTTAGGCATCCTATCTCAGTCCTGAATTTCCATCTCTTGCCCCATGTTGCTATTTTGCCATGTGGGCTGTCTCAGAAATTCCACATCTGTGCCCTTTTCAAACCACAAACACAGTGCCCAGTTAGTTTCTCTGTGTGGTTCTCTCCACGGTGACCACCTGATATGCCCTTTTCTCCACTGTTTATTCCTGAAAGGCTGGCAGAACAGAAGGCAGAGCAGGACAATTCCATGTAAAATGATGAAATAGGACTGCAGGGCACTGCCTTGATAGAAAGAAAATGGAGAAGTAATAAATAGGTTTGGAACACAAGTAAATACATTATTCCCTTTAACTTGACTGAATCAATTTAACTCTTAAAATGAGAAACCCCCAGCAGGTTTCATAAGGTAAATTATTAGAGACTCAGTAGAACAAATTGTGTGTTTGAAGAGTGAACTTCATGAACTTGCCTCTCTGCCACACGTACTGTGCTCAGCAAACAAAGGGATATTTTACTGCTAAGGCTTTAATGTACACAGCAATAAGATCTCTAGGACATATTTAGAAGCTGATGGACTGCAGTGACTCTAGTGTTTTTTCTCTGTCTATCTCTAATAATTCTTCATGTCATATTAAACCACTTCATGGAAATGCAAGCCATTAACTGCACAAC
Source organism: Brachypodius melanocephalos (assembly GCA_013398615.1). Lineage (NCBI taxonomy): Eukaryota > Metazoa > Chordata > Aves > Passeriformes > Pycnonotidae > Brachypodius > Brachypodius melanocephalos. The sequence continues at coordinate 66,917,321 of VZSR01003803.1, read as the reverse complement.
ATTCTGTGGAAGCTGGCAGGATTATCTGCTCCCAATCTAGTACATGTGAAAAATTAAGCACAAATAGTAAATGCCCAGGCATTCAAAGGCTCCTTTGAAATTCAGGTACTCATAAGGAATAAGAAATTAGGAAACGAAATATGGTCTGGGCCTGAAAGTCTATTCCAGTGTTAAAAAACAAGCTTTTAGGAAGTCCCAATAACCAATTTGAGGAATCTCAAGAACTGTCTGTGTTCTTAACAAAAAATCTTTCCTTTTTAAAAGAAACCCATACCTCCGAGGATTTCTTAGTAATTGCTCTTCTCTTTTTATAGTTTCCAACTCATATCATACATTTCTCTGACAGTATTGCCCACTTTCTATCCTGCAGGAATGGAAATAGTGACAAAATAGCTTATGTTTCTGCTGTGATGAGAGAGAAGGCTGTTGAAAGATTTCCTGCCTATCACCTGTGTGTGGAGTCTTCTCTGCTTTGAAAACCACAGGCCAAGATTTTAAAAAGTCACGAAATCTTTAACCACAAGGTGAGGCTTGCCAGAAGCATTTCACACAGCTCTCACTGCAAGGATTTTAACTGTTCACCAAAGAGAAATACCAGACAAGTCTATGGAGTGGTGTCAGTAACTAACTTCTCTCATTCACCTTCAGTATGACCCTCTGTATTATCATAAAGGGTGCCCTAAGCTCTGTTATTACTATAATGGTGCCTTAATGTTATAAAGTGTGCAAGAAAATTATGTCTTAATCTTGCAAGAAATGTGGAGCTTAATGGCTTCATTCACCTATACTTATCAATCTAACATAGCTCTTCATTTAGAATTATTTAAAAGGGGAATAGAAAAATGGGAAATATCAACTGTTTCATGCTGAAGTTAATGTATTTTGTCTCTCTTGAACAAAAATAAGACTTAACTAGAATACACTTGAGAAATATTAGAGCTGTAAATGTAAACCTAATTTTCAAGATAGGCAGAGTAAGATATTAGGGGAAAAAAAAGGCAAGAAAAAAGCAACCTTTATCAGAATGTCCTGAAGATATGGAAAAACCCTCAGACTTTCTGGGAAAAAAATTATATCCTGGATTCAAATGTGCTTTGTTCTCATTACCTTGAACCTTTCATCTTTCATTAGGCTTCTGCAAAGTGAAAGAAGAGTTTGAATGAACCTTTTAAATCAAAGTAGTAACCTTTTACATACACGTGGAATAGCTGTGAACACCTGCTAAATTACTGCAGACACTGCTTTATTATTGCCACTAAGAAAATCAGAGCAGTTCACTGCATACGCAAATCAATTTAGCAATTATATTAGGAAATGAAATCCTGTTGTTTCCATAAATTTTCGTGCACATTAAAGCATCAATTTCATTGCTTTCTAGATATTTCCAGGAAGAATAAAAATAAGAGAGAACTCATGCAGGTAACCATTTTTCCATTGTTCTTGAAGTGAATCACAGTACAACTTAGTGATTTAAACAATAAAGGAAATAAAAGATGTACTGGAGTGCTGTGGGAGTCCTTGCAGGTCATGTCTGAGCTAGCAGCCTTTGTATGCACATCTCAGTTTGTGATTTACTTCCACACTGTACATTGCTAAATCTCTTTTCGATGACCAAGTTTTTTCTGTGATGACCTGAAGTACAACTGCTGTCTCTGTGCCCATTGCCTCACAAATCCCCATGGCTTACCAGGGTACAAGGGGCTGTAGCAGTCATGACCATGTCAGCACCCAGCAGCTCCACTGGCCACTGCCGCTGCTGTTGCTGGTGACTGGATGACACCTGCCTCCAGGTCTCCACACACACATGGTGACAGCACTGTGTGATACAGGACTGCTTGTGTGGGGACTTCTGAGATGAAGAACAAAATTGGTGTCTGTCCTACCCTTCCCTAGGTGTCCTATCCCTCACAAACTGTTGCCATCTGTAGATTTAATAAGCATATTATCCTTCATCTTTCAGGCCATTATTCAAAATATTAAAAAAGTACCAAAAGGTCCAAAACAAGATACTGCTGAGGATTAGTCTGTAAATAGAGTTTTATACCTAGGCCACAGAGGTTTCTTCTAAGCCATGGTTCTCTAGACTCCTTCTGAGAAGGATCTCCATCTGAGGAGCTGTATATTCAAAGTCACAGGACACAGGATTTACTTGCCTTATACTGCTGTAGCAATACACGTGTCCTATCCGTGTCCTATCCATCAACGTAGTTTACAAGCCCTGCCAAAGTGCAAGCCTGACCTTCGGTCTTCTTCCATGGATTGGTATTTCCTGAAATTCTGGGTAGATTATTTTTGTATTACTGAATTTTTTGCTATTTAATGCCTATTCAGTACAGGCCTTGGAAACTCATGTGTAGTGGTTTATTTCACCTATTTTCATTTCCCAGCCAATGCACCAATTAATTAGAGTTTTGAGTGTCTACTAGAATTATTTACTCTTTTTCTGCAGTGAGATAGGATTAGGAAAAAAGCAATGCAGGCTCAAAACTTAAAGACTATAAAGAAATTTTATTTACAAAATTACAAGAGAGAAAAAAATTATTAGAATAAAACTTTCAAAACACCTCTCATCTTCCCCACAAGCTCCTTTTCTTTCTTACTGACAATGTGCAATGACAAAACCTAAAACTCAAGATCATTTTACCATCTCTAAAAATAGTCTTTCATCAGTTCTTTTAGAGAGAGAAATCTCTTTTGACATATCATGGTAACTTCTCCACAAGAAGAACAGTTCTCTTATGGCTTCAATTCTCAAAAAGGGCAGCCGCCTGAGCATCTGCACTTGTGAAGTCCCTCCCATATCGCACAGCGTTCCCACAGCTCCATTATGGGCCATGTAGACTCATGGGATACTATTTTAAAGATGAACAGTTCAAAAGCAAAGGTTTTCTTCTCTCTCTAAGATCATCTTTATCTCTAGGAACAGAGGTCTTCTTCTCTTCCTGTGAGGGCAGGTCTTCATCTTTATCTCATCTCTCTCTCTGTTCAGGCTTCTCATAAGATCACAGCTACTTCAACATTTATTTACTTTAACACAAATACTTTTATTCTTATCTTCAAATTGAACACCCTCATCTCCCCAGTACAGTCTTTTACGCATTAAAGGGACATTCTAGTAGGTCACAGTCCATCCCCATGGCTTTACGAAAGAATTTCAGCCTAAAACCAAGGCATCTTCTTGTTCTCTTCCCATCTTGGATGTAACTCCTCCTTCAACGACTTTAATGTCTTCATGTTTCAGCATGTAGAGAGACATATTTCTCTGTCCTTTTCTCTCACTCAGGGAGGATTAGCGCTTTGCAAGTTTCATCTGTGCAAGGAAAGTGTTAATGTTCTTGCCCAGGTCCTGCAGAGGTCATGATAATTCCTGCTGCCAGTGCAGAGCCGCCCCTGGTCTCAGCTGCATGATCTCTTGCGCAGCTGGGGCCACTCCCTCGGCAAGGCGTCTTGGTAGTGATGTCTGGAGCTGTTTATAGTAGAAGATTCTTCAAAAGCCACACTGGGTGCAAGCAGCAGCATGCCTGCGACTGGGCTTCCCCCGCTTCCTCTGCCCAGCAGCTGCTGGTGGCCTGGCCTGGCTGTGTTAGGCCTTGAGGGCCATGATGGGGGAGCTGACACAATGTGACACGATGTTAACAGCTACCAGGGGCTGGATCTGGCCAGGATCCTTCCCTCCCCTCCCCTCATTTTCAGCATCCAGGGTTCCAACACCACAGCTTTTCTTAATCAATGTGAAACCAGCACATCATGCTTTTCTAACTCCATATACAGTGGAGGTCTGTGTTTCTGTATAGCTGTGTGTACATTAAGATTAATACATCATGAAAGACATGTCCAGGGGTCATCCAGATCCTATCTATCTTTGTTCTGCAACCCTCTCCTCTTTTCACCTATATTTCCAGGACAAAGTAGTCCTGGCAAACAGGACAGAAGAATGTTAAAATTACTTCTACCAGTTCCTTGACCTGGAAAATCAGAGGTCTAGGATCATATAGGACTTCATAGACGATGAGTCTGGATGTAATCCCTGGGTATATACCATGGAATAAACCCTATTGTGCCTATTCTGTACAAACACATGATAAAAATACAATCTCTTCCACAACTTTATCAAAAGTCTTCCATCATTTTATTTTGTAACACACTAACAAGAAAGAAGTATGTACATCTATAGCCTGCTTTTCTTGCTGCAATTAATTCATAGCTTTTTTTTTTTTTTGTGCTATTGGATTTTTTTCAGCTCAGAGCTTGAAACTTGAGTCCTAGTACCATTTTTTTTTCTTTCTAAAAGCACATCGTCTGTAAGACAACAGACATCCCTCAGGATGAAAACTGCCACAAGTGGTCTGATCTCTTCCAAACCTTTTCCTGCAAGTAATTTATTTCAGATAATTCCTTTTTCATCTCTTACAAAGCAGAGGCAGTCTGCTTTTAAGGGTCACCCAAAATAATGTTAAACTGAGTTTTTCAGCATTTATTGATGTGTAATGTAGCAGACAAATGACTCCACTAGTCTCTGCTGGAAGTGAATGCCCTTGAAATACTTATGCAGATGCATATAAGGACCCTAAAAAACAAGTGATGCTGCAAGGAAATCCTGGGCCAGCCATGGGAAGGAGGGCACTGAATAGATAAAAACAGCTATGGAAAGGATGACACTGAATAGATAAAAACAAGTATGAAAAGGGAATTAAACCTCAGCTTGAGCAATGAGAATTTCTTTACTAATCAGAATACTGAGCTATCTGACAGAGATCTGTTGGATTTGGGTTTTGTTCTTGTTGCTGTTGCTTGTTTGTTTGAGTTTTGGGTTTTTTTTTTCCTGAAATATTTATGAATTGAAACTTCTTTGCTGTAGATAAGGTATATCTTCTACGAGGAAGGTCCCAGAGTCTGGGCTTTGTTCCCCACTCAGATGGACAAGGCTGGACACACTGAGACCAGTGGGAGGGATCTCCAAGGTAGCATGAATGATCCAGCTCTGCAGCTGGAAGCCATAGGAACGTATTCCATAGAAGGCACAGAATTCCTCTTGCTGTGCTGCACCTGGGAGCTGAGGTAGCACATGTAGGGTGTGCAGGTGTATCTATGTAAACAATCCTGGTTGTAGCTCTTTACAAACCAGGACTAAGCCTCAACCTGAGACAGGGAGGTCATAGAGAAGTTATAGAGCCTGTGTTCAAGGACTCTCAATTTATCTCTCAGTTCTTTTACCACATCTGCTCATAGTTTCAAAGACAGTTTAGTGCGCTCAGACCACAAAAGACTGACCAGAGCCAGAAATTTATGATAGTTGTAAGAGATCTGGGACTCCCCCTTAAACCATGTCCCACTTCCTGGCACTATTATAGTACTATTTCTGACACCATTATGATACTATATTCATATTTCTCACTTTAAAAAAGCATATTTGTTTTGCCGTAAGAAAATGGATGAGAGGCAATTAGTGGACCTGTACTTTTGAAAAAACTTGCTTTCATTTTAGATATTTGGAAAAAAAGACAACCAAAAATGAAAACAAAAAATGCACTCTTGTCTGCATGTGATGCCATACTGAGAGTAGCCCCTCAAGCCATCTGCCTCATGGAAGAATGGCACAAAACTGCCTGCAGATCTAAGCTGTTAACACATGTGAATGTATATTGCATTAAACTCTCCAGCCACAGAGAAAACATCCAGCAAAGTCCAAAACCTGAGTTATTAGTTTGATATAAAATTAGTTACACTTTTATAGTTTTTCTGTTTCCATGTATTCATCTTACTAACTGTCCAAGGGGAGATTATTCAGATGGTTCCCAAGAACTTGTTCTGTTTTTTGGAAAGCCATCTTCACAAGAGCAGAAACACATAGTTGCTGTATATAGCCAAATATAACCAGCCCACTGGTACACAGGAAGGAAATACAGGAAGACACCTGCCAAACCTGTATGATACATAAAGCAAAAAATGCCTTCTGTTTTTTGCAATTCCCTGTAACTGAAGAGTTGGAGATGCATGAATTAATAGGCTTTGGACTCGTAAAAACTTGCTAATGCATCAGGAAGACTCAAAAATACCTTTTATATTGATCACTACAAATAAATGTGAGCTTGTTGACTTTCCTCCAACAGAGGACTACTGCAGTAAAGACAGAAACAAGTTACCATAATGACCTATTACACACAGGGAAAGCAAATTTCCCTGCAATTATTTTTGGAGCTTTCTGTAAGTCTATGTTGTCAACAGAACACTAGTCTTGAGACCAGTGCAGGCTTCTCACTTCTTCATTGTGAAATGGAGGTATGTCTAAGATTGCATTCTGATATTAAAGCTCAAGCCTT
>VZSR01003803.1:66848392-66909340 GCA_013398615.1 Brachypodius melanocephalos | reverse complement strand
AGTTTAGATTAATTTGCTTTTTCTTTTTCTTGTTACTTATAGAATTTATTCCCATATGTTGCTAGGGAACTAATTGCTGGATACTTATGTGTACTCGAGCAGAACAAAGGGGGCCAAAAAAGAACCTGGCTACACCTTTTGTATCTCTGCAGATGTCTCGAGGGGAGAAGCAACATAAGTGCTTTTGAGGGCAGAAAAAAGATAGAGCTGGAGGCAGCTTCGGCCCTTCCTCGTTTTGCTATCTGGGCACCCATCGGAGAGGACACAGACAGGCTGTTTCCCAGTCCCGGGAAAATTTCCAATCGTCTGCCCACGTGCCTGGGAATTCTGAGCTCTTCAGCCTGCCTGCCGGAGCGGAGCCGGCATGGCCCTGCCCCGCCACCGCAGCTTTTCTTCAGCATTGCTCTTCTCTGCTCTGGTGAGACCTGCCCTCCCCCTGTCCTGCCTGGACGCCCACCCATTCTCAGCTGCCAGCCCATCCCATCGCACTCTTCCCAGCTCCATGCAGCAGCCACTGAGACCACCGAGCCATCAGGACCACACTGTCCTTGGTTTTGGGAGGCAAGGTTTTTGGGGTTCTTGGCACTACTGTTTAGTTTTTAACGCTGTAGCTGTTTTCTTTTGTTGTTTAGTTTGTTATACATACTAGTAAAGAGCTGTTATTTCTTATTCCCATAACTTTGCCTAGAAAAAGCCCCTTTAATTGCCTTTCTTGTCTAAATTATAACAACTTAGAGAGAGGAGATTTGAATTGTCTAGACAACTGTCTTTCAAACCAAGACGATGTCGCATGAAAATACGTTAGATTTAGTGATCTTTGGCACAAGTCCTCCCCTCTTTACATAAGCTATCATAGATAGCTGTAATTTTATCAGAAGTTCACATGGCCTCAGATTCTTGGTCTTTACAAGAACTGATAAGAACAGTCATCCAGCATGCTTTTCAGAAAGTGCTTAGTTCTGAATTGATGTTGTAGGCTGCTGACACAATAGAACATGGAATGGGCTTTCTCCTCCTGGTTCCTTTGACATCTTTAGCAGAAGAGGCACTAGGAAGAAAAGGGCAGCTTGTGTTCACCCTTCAGAAAGAGCAAAAAGGTCTCATAATCTCTGTAGCTGTTCCCACAGGGATGTGAAGGTTGATGCCAGACCCCTAAGAGTCACATTAAAGGGTGCCTTCATGTAATGCTCTCTTGGTATTGAGGGGCAGTGTGGCAATTTATTCACTGGACTTTTTAATTCTGCCATAAGCCAGGGGAGTATGCCTTGGCCTCCTGGACACAAAGATTCTGTGATCTTTCTTTTTTGGGAAGGAAGCCAGGCCCTTTGGTAGCCAAAGCCCAGTGCCCACGGGTGACATTACAGGGTTATTTGTTGCATGAAATGACATGCAGGGCTGCTCACATAACTCTTTGCAGTTGTTGCTCAGTGTACAAACAACCTTCCTCAGTAACACCGAGGGAAAGGGAAACCTTTTGTTGTATGGAAACCAGCAAAACCTCTGAGTCTGAATCTGTTTGTACTGAGTCAAAATCAAACAATATATTTATCCCTCATCCTTGAAGCAGCAACATTCTGCTTTCCTGATGAATAAGCTTGAATCAACCCCTTTTTAGTCATCATAGTTAGTAAGCTATTGCCCAGGCCTCCCTCCAGCCACTTCTCAAAAGCTTAACTTACCTTGCAAAAAGTGGTGATGATACTGATAATCCAACTTGAAGACTAATTGACTGAGGAGAACGTTTCCTCTAATGTTATGGAATTTCAGAAACATTTAAATCTGGTACCATAGACATGTAAAATGTACTCTAAACTGAAAAGACTTACACACTTCACACAGTAGAAGTGAAAAGACATTTATGACATGTTTCATATACACAAAAATGTGGAGATTAAAGTAACCCTAGGGCAGCAATTATGCTCTTTGAAGCATATCTAACTGATCAGCTGAAATTCTTATCTGTAGCAAACACTGGTGCCAATCTGGATGTCTTGTTACAATTATATATAATAATGGTGTCACGGTAATGAGGGGCAGTTAAGTTAGACACATCAGCCGAGTTGCTGGAGTGTATGATTCATTATATTGGGACTAGAGAACCCTGTGAACATCTTGTATTAATTTTAGTAATTTAGAATTTCTCCACATTAAAAAAAAGAATTTTTTGAGCCCTGATATAGTCTAATGACCCTTTCAGTAATTTCTGGATTTGCTTAAAAGGCTTATTCAGCTGCTCTGTGTTTCAAAGTCTACATGTGTTCAATTGAATGTGAACCCAAGAGCGAGACCTTCAGAAAGAAATTGTGACTTTGATGTGTAAGTGAAACAAAATTCAACCCAGTGAAGTTATTTCTCATTCACACCTCCTTTAATGTACTCAGAATTAGGTCCTCTGTCCTTAAAATTTAATATAAGAAAGTGAAAGAAGTCAGCCTTTGGAAAAAAATATTTTTATTGAAAGAAATAAGGCTGTACTTTAAATTTAACCTTCTCATCAGTAACAGCTTCCTGACTGTGAATTTCTGGGTGCTCGCCTGGGCATGTGATGTCTATATAACCAGGCATGATTTGCCCTTAAATGAATGAAACAGCCTAAAATTCACAGTCCTCAATGAGGGTATGTCTCACCTTCCACTCCTGGGGGATTGCTTTAGGTTGGGTTTTAGCTTGCTTTTATTTACACATCAGAAGACCATGCAGCACTGATGATTCTGGGTTTGTGCCCTCTTGCCCCATGAAACTCCCAGCTCTGGTGAAACTTACCAAAACTGGTGCAAAGGTTTGGGACGAGACAGGTTCCTTCCTCATGCCAATGAAGAACGTATGTCCTTAAAACTGTCCTGTTGTTAGATAACTGCAATGGTCTAATCTCAAAAGATAAGAAGATAGCCTTCAATTATTTCAGCATAATTTTATATGTCCATTGATATTTGTGACATCCACATGGGAACAAATTTGATAAATAATCTCTGGGAGATTTGGATATTTCTGGAATGCCACCTGGGAAAGATGTAGAATAACTTTGTGTCTTTGATATAGCACCAGAAATTTATGTGGAGGCAACTGAATCTTATACATGGGTTAATAAATAATAGGGTTACATTGCCTCTACTATTTGTTTTGCCATGCAGCAGAAATCTTATACAGCATTTCTGAGTAGCATGGGTAGAATTCCTCTTCTGCTAGAGGAGTTTTAAACTAATTTCCCACATGCCTTAAGCATTGGGATACATCAAGGTCTTAGCATAATGTATGCCTGAATTCCCTAGCCAAAGTTACTGCATTCTATTTTATTGGCCAGGGATTGATTGTTGGCATATGCTACTGCGCATCCAGTGCAATATACCTCAGTGCAATACCTCATTACAGTCCATGTCTCCTTGGAGTCTGGCCATCTGCCGGAGCAAGTTCTTTGTGACCTGCGCCTTCTTCAAAAACCCACATTGGCTGGAGTGCAGGATTAGTATGAAGGACACCTGAAAAATAAAAGAAATGGGAAGGTAGTTTACATTCTTTCATCTAATAGCAATTTCAGATAAAATTCTTGAAATCCCCCCAAACATGAGAGTGGAGCAATGATTAATAAAATGGGCTGATAAAAGCCTCACTGCTGGGTTAGCAAAGTCAGATGGGCAGGTGACATAGTGTATGTTCAAACCTCTGAAGAAGAAGTTGGTGAGGAACTCTGAAATATCAGTGTGAGAGTGACCATAATTTCTAGGCTGAAGAATATCCTTTTGTCGAGTCTCAACATTTTTGTTTTGCCCCAAGTCTGACTGGGAGGGAGCACAGATGTGTAAATCTCTGAGTGAGAGGTGACTTAGGAAGCTACTGCCTTATAGGTGACATGGCAAAAGCAGGAGTGATGTAAACCTCTGTTATTGTATTGTATGTGATAAACTACCAGGCACCCAGTGAAGGCACTGAATGGTGTATCTCACCTAACATATCTTTCCACACTTCTGGATTTGGGGTGATTTCAGCTTTCCAGCTCATGGCTGAACACAAGACTGAGATTCCCAGGTATGAGTTTAACACTGAAAAAAAGTGAGGCACATCTCTCACATGTCTGCTGCCTTAGTAATTTTACTTTTTGACCTGTGCAGAGATGTCTTTGTGCTGTGCCCCCTTTTTCTATGCTGTCTGATGCCACCAAACTACTGAAAAAAAAAAAAAATAAAACCAAGCTGAAACTACCCTTAACCAGGGCTAATCAAACTACAGGGAGACTTAAGGTCTATGACATCTTCTGCTTTGTTCCTTTTTGTGGATGGTTAATGTGAATACATAAATTTAAAATTTCCTTTGGTTGATTTTTAATGAAATCCATCACTTTCATACTGAGGACAGGCAGCCATGTTAGTGAGTTTGGTAGATGGTATATGGCCATACAGAAAATTATCACAGATTTACAGATGTTGTCTACCATTACAAAGTCCAAGACAGTCTTCTCTTACATATGGACTGAAACAAAATCCTTTTGGTGCTTGGGCAAAATAAAATGTGACAGAGTAAAGAATTCAGTTGTCAGTGGGGTCCTTTAGTGGGATATGTTATTGGCCTTTGATTTCAATTCAATGAGGGCTTTTTGTTCTGTAGATACAGTCTTCATCAGTCAAAACCTGTATCTTCATAGATACAGAGATACAGAGTTCTGAGGCAGTAACATAACATAAATAATATGAATTATAAAATAGCCTTTGGAAAGGTAAGTTTAAAAAATCCTTCAAAGAGCAATATGTATCTGAACATATAAAAAGTCGCCTAGAAATGCTTTGTTGGTCCAGGATCAAGAAACTTGACCCCAAATCCATTGGAGTCAGTAGGACGCTTTCCAACAACCTCATTAAAGCATTTTAACTTTAACTTTGTGTGGAAATAATGGTCTTGAGTGAAGAAACCACTGATTTACAGGACCAGGAAAAAAATACTTGCAGATCTCCCTTGTTTAAGCACTTATTGGCAGACAGTCTTGGATAGGGCCATTGCCATGTTATTTTGCAATTAATTACTTGAAGCCAGGGTTCATGTCACTGTGGTTTCAGCTCCATTAGAAGACATTTTTATAGACATCCAATTAATTGTTATACTTTATCTTAGAAAAAGCAACTGCATTTGCAGAGGATTTCTGAAAAGACCTTTAAAAAAATACCAGATAAATGTGAAAATAAATCTAAATCATCAGTTCATCTTCTTTAAGCAGAACTCCTTGTGCAGATCAGTATACTAAAAACACATTTGAGCTTCCAGTATAAGCCACCTGTTTTAAAATCTCATATTGAAAGGGAAGGTTACATTGTTTGTGTATATACATCACATCACATCACACATGAATTGTAAATCTATTCAAAGTAGTGTGATTTAGACATATGTGAGGAGTAAAATATGCTCGTGGGTGTGGAAAGAAGAGCATGTAATGAGAGGTTAGGATGATCATCTCACGTTTCAGTTGTGTAAAACATTCTGGAATTGTCACAGATGAATCTTTCTTCTCAGATACTGTGCCATATATACCCCAGAAGAGATCTCAAAACCTAAATGTGGTATGTTTATGTCAGCTCTTGTGTGTATTCCTGTCATCTGTGCTAACATACCACTTACAAATCTCCCTTCACTCTTGAACAGGACTTAAATAAGTTGTGAGGCACTGCTCAAATACACAACAGACTGGCCTCTTTCCCAAACCATCTGTCTAATGTGTGGCCTACATTCATCTCATTTAACTTAGGCTTCTCTATCCAGTTTGGAAAGACTGACACATTAGAAGACAAAGAATGGTAGTCACATACAAAGATCCAAATTCCAGCCACTTTCCAAGAAATCAGCAACTCTGTTATTATGGGATGAGCACGAAATGCTGCCAAGCTTTTCTTAAGAAGTGAGCATGCTGCAACAGGGCTCTTGCCTGCCTAACCTGCCACTTCTCTGGGTTTTTTCAGCTGTACGTATTTTATTCATTGAAATGTGGAATGAAACAAATGCAGAGATTTTTTTTTTTCCATTAAATTAAACTATTCATTTTTGTCCAGGTCTAGAGGAAGGCAAGAGAAGGCTGATTTGAAAATCTAGTGCCCTTGAGAAAGGAGATGAATAGGCATGTTACTGGTTTGGACAGATAGGGAAAGGATGGATTTCAGGGGGTGGAAAGGAGGCGAGAGATGACAAATGACAGGGGAGTAAAAAACCATTGCAGCATTTTTTTTATGCCAACAAAGAACAAAAGTAGTCAGTGGCATTTTGCACAGCACAAATCTGTGAGAGATAAGGTCAGCAATAACACTGAGTGGCTTAAATATCAATACATTTTCTTCTTCAGTTCTACCATAACTTGAGCACAGTCCCCAGAGAAAAATCCCTTCATTTGACTTGTGAATAAGGTTTTTGTCCTCAGGATTTGAGTACAGCTTAAACGAAGGGTGTGAAACAATAGAAACCATGATCTGAATTGCAAAAAAAGAAGAAACAAACAAAATCTTACTTTTCTTATGCCAAAGAGCAAGACCTGTGTCTGCCACTGATTTCCCAAGCAGTTTCTGCCCTCTGAGGAGTCTTATGGGTATCAGTAACTCTTGCACAGGCAAGAAGATTGCACAGCAAATGTAAAGCCCTGAATATTTTCAGTGAACCAAATTTCTGATGAAAAGAATCTGTAACACCATCTAGAGTAAATTACAGCTGTAGTACTGAAACTGGTGTCCATCTTCTACTTTGAAATGTCAATGCAAAATGAATCCAAATTCAAATCAAGATTTTGTTTAAAAAATCAAAGAATAAGGGAAAGTGTTTAATGACATTTTGCATTTGGTGATGCAAAGCACAGAGCAAGTTTCCACAGATGGCAATTTTCTAGATTGAAGTATTATCATTATAGAATTTTTGACCCAATATAGGGTCTTTTTCTTTAAAATGTAGCTTTAGGTACTATCCAAGGAGACTAAAAGCATCCAATGCTCTCATTTCCTTAGGTTAGGACAAGAGAACCTGAAAATGAAAAGGATGGGTAGAAAAATCATATTTCAGATGAAGCAGAGATGGCTAGAAGGGAGGAAGTAAGACATGAAGTCATTGATTTCTACAGTTGTAGTTTGGACGTTGAAATGTTACTTTTTGGGACTTTTTGCCAACTCCACAAAACAGCACCTCACTTGCCTGTGTCTTCTTCAAATATGTGCAACTGACAAAAAAAAACCCCAAAAAACGAGAAACGAAAAATGAAAAACAAAAACCAAAACAAAAACAAAACAACTACAACAACAAAAAAACCCACAAAAAAACAAACCAAAAAAAAACCCAAAAAACCCACAAGTAAATCCCTAAGACTTTGAGGAGAATAGCTTGATTGAACCACAGTGTGGCAGGGGAGGCTGCAGAGGAGCACTCTGCCTGTCAGAGCAAAGTTCTGCATCTGTGTGCCCCCAAAATTGCCTTTCATGGGGAGAGACTCTTTTATAAGTATTTTTTAAATTCCTTTCTTTCCTTACTAAGTCCTCATTGCCATTTGAGTGTCTGGCAGGACAGTGGCACTTATTATCCGTGTGCTCAGTCATGAGGCACTTGTGAGGGAACAGCAGGCCTTTCTGCAGTTACAAAGTGTTGTTTTATCCAGCAATTCATAGCAATTTATACCATAAACACACGACTTTGCTCTGCCCTCTGTTCCCTCTTTTCTCTCCCAAAAGGTCTCCAGCCAGCTGGTGGGGAATAGAAAAAGATACCAGTTAGTAAGAGACAGGAGACCCAAAGCAAAGGTTTTGCAGATGCCCTGGAAGACGACATATGCTCTGGCAAATATTACCTGTAGAGACATCACTAGCTGAAGATGTATTACAGTAGAGAAAAAAGAAAGATTTCATTTTGCAACCATCTGTATGATTGCCAATAGCACTCTCTGTCTCTGAAAGCAATGCTGGGAGTAGGACCCAGTTGTCCACATACATGTTTGAGAAACCCTAGAGAACCCCAGGTGAGCTACACCTGCCCTTCCAGGGAACAGAGAGTCTTCCTAGGTCCTGTGACAAACCTGCCAGCCTGTGCAGGGGTCTCAGACATCTCACAGGGCACCAAGTCTTGTTTGCCTCTTGGCTCCTCTCATGGTCCACATCCAGCAAGAAACACAGCTGCCTGGTCTAGATAGCCAAAGACACCAAAGATGTTTCAGGGTATCACAGGAAGGTAGGTATGAGAGTAATGAAGACTCACACAAAAAGGATTGGTCATCTGTAGACCCTCTGTTCAGATTGAACTTTTGCCTTGCTCTACCAAAGAAGTACTGGGTCTGTGCCTTGTGGGTGCAACTGGCCACAAGGACCATTAATTTAGCCCATGGTAACTTGTGTTTTGTTCCTAAGCTCAATTCAGAGAAAAACAAAAGACCGTGGGCACATAAAGTGTCCTGGTGGCAGCTCATAGCTGTTTCCAGTCTTCCTCCAGGCTTACCCTTCCTCCATCCACCGCTATGTGTGACTAACACAGTTGTCTTGCACAGTCTGCAGAAAGGAGGCAATTCACAGCTCTGCCTCCAGGGCTGTGCTCCCTCACTGTGAGCATTTATCTAGCTCAGGTCTGCCTTGGTGCCAATGTGAAGTGGATGTGTAGCTTTTTACACCCATCTGTATAAGCAGGACTCAGAGCTACCTGTTGAGGTTGCCAGGAAAGTGTCTTTCTAAATTTATTACTCTTCTGTAAGAGCACATCAAGCATCAGATATTTTTTTTTTCCTGAAATGACACAGGAAACTTATTCCTAATTTACCTTAGAAAAGTTAGTGGAGGAGAAGGAACAGAAATTTGGGAACTGGAAAAATTTAAGACATGGTCTATATATGTCTCATAAGTGTCTCGTATAAAAAGAGAAAAAGAGGTGTTTTTAAAGCAATTTGAGATTTCCCTTATTCACAAAAGAACAGAATTTCCAAATTATTCCAAAGAAGAAATATTAGCAGTGAAGGAAGAAAATTCCTTGGCAAAACTGCATTTGTTGTGCATTTGTTTTCGTTTTTAGAAAGCAATGACTTTTTATTAGACAGTAATACATTCTTCCCTACAACAGTCTTACTAGAAAACACTTCAAGCAAATGACTAGCCATGAGCATAAGAAATATTTCATGATACATGGCATATTATGCATAGTGGACTACCTCTCCTGCAAATTAAGCAGAGACCAGGAAGATTCCTAGGTTTCATAACTCTCCACAGCAAAATTATTGCAAATGTACATTGCAGGCTTATAACCAACCTAACGTCCATCAGGACCCCAGAGCCATTTTCTGAAAAGCTGCACTGAGCTGATCAGCCCCCAGCATGTTCTGGTGCCTGGGGTATTTTTTGTTATTTGCCTTTGTTGAACTTCAGCAGATTCCTCACTGGCCAGCATTCCAGTCTGTCAAGGTTGAATCTGCTGCAATGGTCACTCCTGCCAGATTTTCATCATCTACAATCTTTGTGAGATGCACTCTGTCCTTTCATCCAGCTCATTAATGAAGTTGTTTAACAGTATTTTTCCCAATATTGACCCCTGAGAGGCACCAATAGTGTGACTGGTCACTGCTTGGACTTTATGCTGCTGATCAGAAACCTCTGAGCTCAGCAGCTCAGCCAGTTTTCAGTCCACCTCACCTATCTGTGTATCTAGTCTCTACTTTGTTAACTTCCTCCATAAGATGGTATGGGAAACAGTGGTAAAACCTTCTAAAATCAAGGTAAACATCCGCTGTTCTCTTCTTGTCCATCAAGCTAGCCAGGTTGTCAGAGAAGTTTACCAGGTTGGTCAGCAGTGATTTTGTGCTCACAAGGGCTAACTAGCTACTGCTTCTGGGCCTTCCTACTTTTGGAAGTAGTTTCAGATTTTACCTATCATTGCAATTGTTGCAGAGTGAAGTGGTTCTGTATTTAGCAATGTTGCCTGAAAGAAGAGGATCAATGAAATAAGAAAGCCATTTTGGTCAATAGTATCACAACTACTGTGGAATTTGGGGAGTTCAATAACAGGTCATTTGTAGAGTCTGTGATTTAGCAAAGCAAATCCTCAGCACTTGTGACAGCATTATATGTTTTCTGCTGTAAAACAGTCAAGTGGAGCCTGAAAACTAGCTCTAAAACCTCCCAGGAGTGGGTGCTTCTGAGTTTTTTCGTGCATGGTGGGATATACCAGCAGTCAGAGTGCCTTTATTCTGACAGCTTGTGGAAGCCAAGCCAAGCAGTGAGGTAATGGTTAGTGCTCCCACAGCCAAGGCAACACAGGGAGCAAACACGAGGAATGCAGCAGTGCTTGCTAGACAGGCTTACTGCTAAGCAGGGGAAGAGTGGACACACTCCAAAGTGCTCTTGTGTCTTCTGCAGCTGACTCTGAATAACTTTTAATTACATGGATCCTCAGTTTCCCCATAAAATATGGTGCAGACTGCAGGAAGGCAGATTTGCCTTCAGCTGAGGAGGGTGTGATTTTCAATGTTTAAATGGGCATGAGTAAACAGTGTGAGCTGGACCTTGTGTGCGTAGCACAGGAACAAGGATACACAGGCTTCCTGCTGTGGAGTTTGTTTTTGATCAGAGGAACAGCACTGATGATTTAATCCATCATGTCAAAAGTCTTCAGAGTCAATGCAGAAAGAATAGTAATTTAAATCTGTTCACTGACAACTGCCCATTTTCAGCTTTAGCCAACAGTGCATCTTAGAAAAGAGAAGGAAGCTGTAGCAACATGAAAGGAGATGTCTCCTGTCAAATCGTGGTAACCACCTGTCTCTCAGTAGAAAGGACTAATATTTGTTTTCAGACATGTGTTCACCACTCCAGTGACTAATGTAGATTTAATTTCATCATTTCCTTTAATAGCAAGTGGCTGTATTTTCCTTGCCATGATAATACTATTAGAGCTTGTTCAATAACGGAAAGACAAAATGGACCAGCTTGGAAGAGTTTCTAGGTCTAATGGGATTGAATTTGATGACAGAAGAGTTTGTAGTAACCTGCCACTTTCACTGGGTAAAAGCTGAACTGTTGATTAAGATATGTCTGTTCAGCAGTCAGCTCTGTGACTGCACAGATTGCAGCCAGAGCTAATAATTAGCTAGATACAGTCAGCAAAAGCCATCAGTGCTGCTGTATAGACACCAACATGGTCTAACTGCCCAAGTGTGTGCTCAGGATGTGCTCAATCTTTCCCACAACACTGCAGTTTCCTGGCTATCACCACTCCAGGATGCTGGAGCTAGCTCAGATGTGATCATCAGCAGTCTCACCAGGGGTGAGAGCACAACCCGGCACAGACATTTGGCAGCCTTGTGCTCAGCAAGGGTTTAACACCAGCACTCCATAAAACATTTGAATACAGCAGTAAATGTTTTTGAAAACAGTAAAAGCCTTTGGCTCAAAACCTTCTTAACACAGACATCAATCAAGAACTACTGCCAGGCAATGCTGGTGGCCATAGAATCTACCTTCTGGTCTGGGTGTTCTGATTGTCTCTCCAAGACCTATGTTTCCATATGTGTGAAGGAGGAATGGAATTTACTGCCACAGAGCAGTAACTTAATTCCCCTGAGAGCTGTGAGCTCTAGAGGTGCCTGGCGAAATCACCGCAGAAATATGGTTTTGTTTCTGTAGAGTATCTGAATGATACTATCAAGCAGGGAGATATTATCTGTTTCTAGTCTGAAAGTGAAGAAAGAAAGAGTATTAGCCAACAGCAAACACTGATTTAGCAGCAGGCAGCACTGCCAAAAATTTGGCAAATGTAAGTGTAATGAAACTAGTAGTATGTTACCTAAATTTACAGAGAACTAGGTCATGGTAGAAAATAAACCCCTTACTGGCTGTTTGATTCTTTAAGAGCACATCTTTTACATATGTATCCTTCTAGTTATATGACCCAAAATTATTTTCCTGCAGAGAAGTTTTGTAAGGAGCAGAGATTACTTTCATGCCTTTTCTATTTTTTGTGATTCATAACACAGTTTAAACAGTTTTTTCTTATAGAATTTCCTCTGCCCCAAGCTATAAAGGCAGGCATGCAGGGCATGTTCAGGACTATTAATTCTGAATGCCAAAGTGAAGTGGTTCAACATTTACATGGTATATATTTATATTTGGCAAAGTATTTTAGACAACTTACATTAACCATCCTTGTTACCTTACTATCCTCCAAAGCAAGAGCTTTTACAGAATAAGGTATAAACCCTAGATGCAAGCTCAGGAATATGTTATCTCTCTTGACTTTTGTAGATGAGTCAGGGATAGCCCTGTCAAGTCAAAATCTTGATTGTGGAATCCTCTTGAGGGGGAAAACACAAACTGAGCACATATTAATCAGACAAATTTAATATTACAGAAATAGAAACAAAGATGTTTCTCAGTATGAATGTGTGTGAATTCTCATCACATTCTATGTTCTCAGTCTTTTCCACATTAGGCTTTTCTATTTTCAGATTGTTTCTGAAAACAGAGCTTTTACAAGGCTTTAAAATATGTCCTCAGTCTGCAGATGGTGTCCTTAATACAGCTCTAGGTACTGAGTGTAAGCTGGACTAGACAAGTCTGAAAGTACTGAAAACAGAAAAAGAAACACAGTTTTATGACATGATCTAGAAACATCTTCCAACTTTTATGGACGCACAGTTCTGTATTCATGGAGTAAACTGCTCTAGCTGTACCGAAATCTGGAACAAGTTTCATACAGTGGATCACAAATTATTTATGGATCAAACTTACCTTATGATGACAACAAACTGACCAAAAATAGTTTCAACTTTCATTATTAGAATATAACAGAACTCTGCAGAGATGCACATACTACCCTGTGAAAATATCCCTAATACAGTCCTGGAAATGGAGTGAAACATGCACATATCACTACTGTGTGCACATAAAGATTATTGGCTATAAGAAGTATTTTAGTTCCTCTACGACTGATATATGACTATTTTTTAATTTTTTTTTAATATATGCAAGATGTAATATGCTACTACAGCAGGATGTACAGCAGAACTTGCAAACCTCACTAGGTCCTTGCAGGTAATACATGGAGTAACGTGAGCACACATACACAAGGTGGTGCTGCTGGGCTGACACAGTGAATGTCCTGCTACTCCACTCACAGACCATTTTGTGAGAGAAATCTCACCCTGGAAATACTTTGATTTTACACTTTCTGAATACTTCACCCTTCGCAGATGGCCAGGAAATGGTGGTCTTGTTTCAGAGAGATGGTGTAAGTATGGCTTTTGCCTTCAGTTTTTCAGTATTTTTGGCATTATTTTCAATTGTATCCTAGTCACCTGTTTCAGTGGACTACAAATATCACACAGATCTTTCACCAAAACTTGGGTCAGAATGATATAAGGTAAAATTTCAAAGTGCCTATGTGAATATCACAGGCTGCAGGATGCATACCAAAGGTCCAAATAGCTTTTTTCTTAAATAACTGAGGTGTAAATTCCTAAGCCATCTAGATACCTTTCAAATGTTATGAAGTCTCTAATTTAATTTCATGGGATCAAAACAGGAGACACCTTAAACCACTTTATCTCTTGAGGATGGAATTCACACCTGTGTTTTTAATAAGCAATTGCATAATGCACACTGAGATTTAAATACAATAAAAGATTGAACAAGCCAATTTATTTGCTACAAAGTATTAATACAAGCAAATATGGAAATGTAAGGTCTCACAATGCAAACATTTGTGGAAATGTTATATATGTGGACATGCTGAATTCTTTAAGTAATATTATTTCTTGCCAACTGAATTACTTGCCATAGATTTTCAGATGCTAAGGGTTGAGTTCTGTAGGTTTATGTTGGTGTGAGCTGAAAGAATTCTTGAGTTTCTTAAGGCTTACAGCAGTAATACAAATCAGATAGCCAAATTGTTAAAAATGAAAATTTAAAATTTAAAAATTAAATGAAAGCACAAATCAGAATAACAATGAACATGTGTAGAATGGCTCCTTACCTTAAGGAGAATTCTTAGCAAAATTTGAAGTACAGAGGGAATCTTGGAATACAAATTATGTCCTGTAAAGTGTAGGTTTTCCTCCATCATTTTTTCTGGACTGACTGTACTGGCTCTATTGCTGAGTAGTCAGTCTGCCCAAACAACCTTTATGTCTCTTAAGGATAGTTAGTGTTTTGATAATCACAAAGTAATTAAAGTTTGCCTAACCATCAAATGGATGCAGGTTACTTATTATTCTTTGAAGACACAAAAGTTGCTGTACTCACAGGATGGTTACATACACTGGCAAAACTAAATTAGCATCACTTTGCTGGAGAAAAGGCTCTGTGTTGCCTGTCATCAGCTCAACACAACTTGTTTGAACATTTTATCACAAGAGCTCTCTTCCTTAATTAGCACAGTGTGGCAGGGCAGGACACTTGCTGTGATTGTGAAGAGAGCCTCTCCTCTTTCTAAAGATTTGAACATGAGTGGTCAATTTGTGATCACCGCAATGATGGCAAAAAAAATCTGCAATAATCCTTCAGTGTCACCAGGATTCATTAGGTAAACCACTGTTCTTATTCCTAACTCACGTTCCTGATGATGAGATCAAAATCTGGATCCTAGCAACTTTATCTCGAGTTTTGGCTGACTGATTATGCAAAATATATTTCTCTCCTTCACTGTTTCTCCCCCAAACCAGACTCTCTTGGTGACAATTGTCACGTTATTGTATAATTAGAAAGACAAAAAGTCCTGCTGCTTTATTTAAGCAGCAGTCTCTCTTGCTTTTTGAACTACATTTATATTTTACAGAGATATTCCTTAGTAACTTACTTACTTCTCTGAATTGTGTCTGCCTTTTAATTTGTTGTGTTTCAACACCATGTGGTTTTTTTAATATTGTGTTGAGTGCTAAATTCCCTGTTGACTCTCACTTTGAAATATTGGCACCTCCTTTTTATTTTTGAGGCTAAGAAATAGCAACAATTAAGAAATTCTCTTTATTTCCCCCAGCCTTTGCATTTTCCCACTGTCATTGGGTTTTTACTGCAATTCCTACTGTAAATTTCCGTTGTAAATCCAAACACGTACTGGAGATGGAGCTTTAAGGTTTTTCCAAGAAGAAATCCATTCACTAAGCCACAGAGATGCCCCAGTGACAGAAAGAGGGGAAGACTCACAAAAGATGAGTCAGGGAGTCGGGTGATGCCACAGGTATGTTTTTGATTTGGATTTGTACTCTTCGAATTTGCCTCTAACAGGTTGCACAGAAAACACAGACTCAGAAAAATCTTGTCTTTGTCCTCTCTGTAATCCTCAGAAAATACTGAAAGATTGATTGGAGGTCCCCTTAGAGCAGGGAACCAAAGTATATCCCACAGAAAGGAGAGACAATTTTTCAGCTGGTGTGCTGAAAGGAACAACATGGCCATCACAAAGCAGAATTATAATGTAATAAGTGAAAAATATTCCTTCAAACCACAATCTATGTGAAAGTGAAAGGTCAATGGCAAATCCTAATTAACATAGCATTTTAAATGGGATTAGCCCTAGCCATATGTTTCAGCAGCAGATGCAGTCTTACAAAAAGAAACCTGAAATGGGCAAGAGGTTAATTATGTAGGTAGACATCACTTTTAGCAATATCCAGAAAAAAAATACTGTGAAAGAGTAAAATTGTTCTATTCATTTAAAGGTGTATTTTTCCAATTTCTTCCTGTTTAGTTGGGAAATCCAGAGAATCAGGAGCTGCTGTCTTCTGGGAGAGTGACAGTGATCCAGGCTACCGTAGCCTGTTTCCTTCCCTCTCTACCCCATACACCGCACACATCCCACTTTCCCTATAGCTAACAGTCCTACCCTGTGACATGTAGGAAATAAGTACATCTAGAAACCACGAAAACTGAATTTAATCTAGGGAGATGATTTCATGCTGAGCAGCACTACTGCTGAACAGGCACTGTGGGTACTATGGGATGGAGAGCAGAGCAGCTCAGTGGTAAGGGAGGGCTGTATCTTGCTCGTCTGTAAGGTGTGGCTGAAAATAGTTTGAAAGCCCAATCTTGTCTAGTGTGGAGGCACAGAGATGAGGACATTGAGCCCTGAACTGAAATGTCTCCCAAAGCAAATGAAAACTGATTAAGACTTTTCTCTTCTTGCCTTTGCATACAGTAGAAAAAGTGTCTCTGCATACACCAGAAAAACTGGATTCAGGCTCATCCTTGCCCTCGGGCAGCTCACATCCATATCTCTAACTCTCAAAGGAGCAGATAGTCAGAGGCTGTTTGGTGATGAGTGCATCCACCCTCTCTCCTGTTGTATCACACTACAGCTCACCTGGGTTAGAGAAAAGGGGAATATGTCTGTACTGTAGTGATGTAGGGATTGACTGAATTCCCTGCAGCCATGGCTCCATGAACTGCCTGTGAATCTTTATTAGCCATACTACTGCATCAGCCCAGAGACCAGAAGCCAGTGCTCCAACAGAGCCTTGTCACATATCAGAGCACTGAAAGACATTTGTGTTCATGGAGCTGGGCTCTTGCAGCCCATTTCTCCAGCAGGACCCTTGTTCTTGCCCACTGCTTTCACAGCAGCAGCCCTGGCACCCCTGTCAGGTGACCTGACTTTTACTCCCAGCTCACACTGAAGTGATCCAAACCTCTGTGGGGAATGCTGCAGTCAGCTGGAGTATATAAATTTAGCTTACATCTATCTTCCTTATTAATAGACATTTTAATAAATTGCTGTTGCCAGCTGGAGCAAGACCATCAGGTGAACAGGCTGTCTAAAACAGTATCTCATCCCTACCTGCTGCCTTCTGTTGGGGTACATGTGTCTATCTATTTATGTCTGTAACATGCTGGTAACACTAATTAACCCTCCATAAACTATTTATATAGGTGTTACTTTTATATAGGAGTGTCATCTGAAATCCAAACACAGGTTTATCACTCTCCACCACACTCGTGGCATGAAACAGCCCATGCCTCAAAGTTTAGGCTGTCAGCTGGTCTCTTTTTGAGCACACCAGGGCATGAACCCCCCCTTTCTTTCAAGATTATTCAAGTCACACAGAGGAAAGTTTTCAAACCAACCCCATGGGGCTGAGAAACAAAGTGGTAGTTTCTATGTGCAATAGGTACATTCATTAAATGTGTCAGGGCATAATGAAATTACAATGTCAGTGAGAGCATTGGATTAGGAAAAGGATCTGTATGAGTCAGCCAGTACATTATTCTAAAGGCATTTTTATCTGGAAAACCCCTACTCTTCTCAGATTTTGTAATATCATTAATAGTACCCACTGCAGCTTTATTTGCAGTTAACACAATTTTTTTTAGCTCCCGCTCTTCAGAAGCAGGAAAAATCTGATAAATTAGATGTCTCACTTTCTTACTGGGAAATGTGGTCTCTATTTTATTGTTACCTGTAGAATCTACAATGAAAACCTGTATTTTCCTGAGTGTCTAAATGAGATGCGAGATCAACTTATTTCTATCTGTTAGATGTAAACACTGTGTAACATCTTACCAATGATCCACTTTAAATCACCCTCATCTTCTGAAATCCTCTTTATTCAGCTTACTGCACAAGCATGACAGAAAATACAATAAAGTAATTCTGAAATCCTTCTTTGATCTACTTTCAAAGCCAGTTTGCAATGTTAGCTCCAAATTGATTTCAGAAGTTAATCATCAAATAGGCAAACAACATCAGTCAATACCACATGTTAGAAAAACTTCCCAATCTAATGGTTAAAAAGATTAAGAGTTCAGACACAATCTCTCAAATATTTTTTTTAATATTTGACATTGTGAATCATAAATCATAATTAAAAATAAACTATAAATCCTACTTTTCCACTATAAATAGGAAACTTTATAACAGGAACTTTAAGTCAGAGTTTGCACAGTGTCGAGTACACACCAGAAGACTGCCAGTTCCTTTTAAAAATGCTGCTTCTGGTTCTGATTTTTGGTTCTCTTCTGCAGTGCTAATTAGACAAAGTCAACTTTTCATCTTGATGGCACACACAGCCAGACAGTTTTTTAGCATTACCTGGTTAATTGTCCAAAATGCAGCTATGATCAGATAATTTTGTACCAACTTTGAGAGGGCTTTACAGGTGTTTAGAGTATGTTTATTTGTGTGAGTGGGTTTTGTGACCTTGTGGTTTTTTAATATACCAGTACCATCTGCAGCTGCAGCATTATTCAAAAAAAAAAAATGCAACTCAGACAATGAAGGATTATCTTAACAGCAACAGACTGTGCAATGCAACATAGTGTAAAGAAAGTGAGATATCAGAGACTCCATCCAGCCACCCTTGTAGCACTGAACTCAGGGCTTTAAGCACCAGTCAAGATTTTGGCATGCATTTGTGAGACTTTTTCTCTGGCTCAATTTTAAATAAGATAAGGGTTTCTCCTACTTGTGGCCTGTGTTTTGTTATCTGCCTAGCTGATAGACCAAACCTGCTCCTTTTAAAGTCTACATTGTTCCTCTCTCCAAGGGGATGGTCTAACCAAATGACATTTGCACTATCATAATATCATGTGGAATGATACATATCAGATTATGCAATAAGAGGAGAAATAGAAAGAAATTGTATGTTAGTATCACACACCAAGTGCAGACTGGACTGTGTGGCGCTTCACATACATCTGGTTCTTCATAAGAAAAACAGGAAGTAGCTCCATCATGACTAGATATATTTCAATTTTTTTTAATGTCAATACAGTGTGTTCACTGCAAGTTCTTACCCTTGATGGACACATGGCAGAGCCCAGCACTGCAGTGCCTGGCACTGCCTGTTTCAGCACCACAGAGAACGCTCAGCCATGCACTGGGTGTCTAAAGTTCACAAAATCAAACACCCTAACCCATGGGTATATCTGGTATCCCATAAGAAGGCTTTATCTTAGATGGTAGCAAATGGAATAAATGAGAAAAATGATCTAAACAAGAAAAGTGGCAAGCAGGAATGTAGCTGCCAGGGCTCATGGCCCTGCCATGGGGACTTGTGACTTTGCAATCCAAGACAAATCTGTACATTATGCAGCCCTGGTCACAAAACACAGCTGAAAGAGAGAAAATCTTTACAACATTAACCGAAGATCTGGGGGATGCAGCTGGACCTGTGCAAGACAACACTCAGGATCAGAGCCTAATTCTCATCCATAAGCAAGACCAGGGTTTCATGGCTGCAACTTTACTAATGAATAAAATTATCTAAAACTTGGCATAGCATAGCTCCAGAGTCCATACTTACACTCTTCAGCCTTTCCAAAGACAGAGTTGCTACATGCAAAATGTGTATGGATAAGGTCCTTGGAAAACCAACTCCCTGTCCCTGTCTAGTCTGTCAGCAAACTCTTGTCCAAGTGAGTAGGCATTCAGGAAAATCTGGTCCTAAATTTACCCTGCTGATACTTACTAATCTGCTGCTGTGGAAAAGGTTACCTCTGGTCTCAGTCAGAGAAAAGGACTGTGCAGATGCCAGAGCCTGGCTGCTAGAAGACTCACATGGAAGATGAGGTTTATAACCTCTCACTCCCTTAGAGATGAAGTTATTAAGATATGAATATTAAATATGACTGTTGCATATGAGATATTTATCTTAGCTGGGGCTGAGCCCCAGGTCTCACCTTTCCTAGCTGGACATTCTGACTTCACTTACTTAATGTTTTGTTAATAATAGAGAAGAGACAGGACATGGACAATTCCATACATTATATATGCAAACTCTTAATAGGGATGCTGAATACAAACACATTATTTTTGAGGCACCTGAGAATGAAGTTAAGCCACATGAGTTAGAGAGTGGGTTACATTGGTTAAGAATCACTCTTGAGCCACAAAGAAGTAATGAATACATTGGAATGACCTCTAAAATACAGCTTCAACATTTGAAGCAATTAATGCATTCTGTTTATGAGTTCTCTATATATATGTCACACGTTCCTTTCACATCCTTGTCATTGCTAACATGTTAGCTAAATGCACTCAGTTTCCAGTAGGAATGTTCATTCTTGTCAATATGTTTTTGCAAGCTCAAAAAAGCACTTGTTTGTGCCCAAATAACTTATTCTAGATGAGAGAAAAGCCACAAAACCTCAAAAGCTAGAGTCAAATCTCCAAGAGAGAAGCTGTTTGTTTTCTCTAGATACTAATGATTTAGCACTGCCAAGCAATGCACAAATGGTTTCAGACCCAGAAAATATAAAGGTGCAGAACAGAGAAAACCAAATGTTTCTTAGTTTCTTAGCACACACACATATGGCACATTTTCCAATCTCTAAATTTATTGCAATGATTTACAGAACAAGAAGTAACTGTATGTCTTCTTTATAGTTTCCTATCTTTAATAGAGATCTCTACTAGAACAGCTTTTCCCAAAGGTAGCTTTCCAGTGGGATGTACGAAGCTTGGATAATAATTCATCTGCTTTTTACTACATATGGAGTTTGGTGTCAGAGCTTACAATGGGCTTTGATTTGCAAGGTAATTCCTGGCTAATGAGCAGTAACACCTCACTTGCAGCACAGGCAAGTCACAGGGCTGTGGGTGACTTGCTGCACAGCTCAGAAAGGATTTCCAAATAAAACCTACCACCCCACTACTCAGTGGGAGGGAGAGCCCCTGCTTCTTTTTTTTTTTTTTTTTTTTTTTTAAGGAAGAAAGTGTCTTGTCCCACATTTTTCTGGAGAAAGGGGGGTATTCTCTCTACTTCCCCTGTAACAGAAGGTGAGGCTGTGCTGCCTTGGCTATGATTTGGAGCAGGCTGATAACTATTTCTTTATCCTTGTGTGTCTTGCTGTGGTCTGTGTTGCCTGGAAAAAGAAAATTGGTCATGCAATGTTCTCATACCTTCTATGTGGGATTGTACACCTCTATGAAATGGTGTTTCAGGACCCAATAATGGAAAAAAATTTCAAAATCTGCTCTTCCAGTATACTTAATAGAATGAGCATTCCTTCACCGGCCAGAACCAACGGGACTTGTTTTATTCTCCATCCTATAAGTGTTCATTGCCTTCACTGTCTGGAGAGCTGCAGATTAAGAGTCCAATTACAACCTCATGGAAAACAAGCAAATTTTTACCTCTCACTCCAGTGCATGCTGTGGATCCCAAATACTTTTGAGCTCTATTTCACAAGCTTTGTATTGCAGGCAGTGTTTCTCAGTAAATATTTGACCAAATTTTCTGAGCCTATGAGCATTCAATAGCCACTGTTTTGGAAGCTTTTTCTTTATCTTTAAACACAGAGTGAGGATCCCAGTTTTTAAGAGTAATTCATTGAAAGAACATAAATGACAGCATCCCTACCAACACACAGTGATTCCAACACACCACTCCTGCCATGGCTTCTGTCTCATGTCCACTGTCTGACTGATAATATTAGTCATTCTCATGTTAATAACATAATGCTCCCTAACCCTGGCACATTCTCTCACAACTACAATTTGGGAAACTCTTTCATTTGACTTTTAAAAGGAGAGTGGTTGGAAAACCCTCCAAGTAAATATGTGTCATTTCAGCCATCAGTTTAGGTACATGATAATATCTGCTAAATTATTATTATTATTGTTATTATTATTATTATTATTGTTGTTGTTATTGCTATTTTCATCATCGTCGTCATCACATCAAAATTGCAGACTCCTTATTGCCAGTTTAAATACCCTTCTAGTCTGCATTTACCTTAAATATGAATCAGTAGCAACCTTTACCCCTTCTTAACCTGTGACATGGACTCTATTAAAGCAGCTGTTCCTACCTGTGGAAGTGTTATATTCCATGGCATGCATCTAACCTTCCTTTCTCAACAGGAAAATCCATGCTATGCACAAATCCGTGAGATTTATCTTCTATGCTCAATTTATTCAGCCAAGTGGACGTTCTAGCACATTTCAAGTTGGAGCTGTAGGATATAATGTGAAAATAATATGCTGGTTTGCAGTTAGTAGGCATCTTGTAAAGTCCCTAATAGCTTCTGGTTTAACCTCTTTGGAAAACTGCAGATAGCACCATTCTTTATGAGCTTTCCGCTGTAACTAAAAATGAAGAAAAGGGATAAGTTTTCTAATAGATCCCAGTGAATTTAATTTTAGGTATATTGTTACAAAGGGAATTAACTAGAAGAAATAAGTACATTTATCTTTTCAAATGTGCTTTGTAACACGCATTCAATATATCTAACATAGAGACAAGATCCACAGAATGTGTATGTATATTATTACAGCATATATATATATGCTGTAATCTCTATTACTTTAATCAAGGACTGGAAAATTAAATAGGAATCCACTGCTATTGTGTCTTTTTGGACCTGACTTACAGACCTGGGTATTTTCATGGAATCATAGAATGGTTTGGGTTGGAAGAGATCGCCCCATTTCAACCCTCTGCCATGGGCAGGAACACTTCCCTCTATCCCAGGCTGCTCAGTGCCCTATCCAGCCTGGCCTTTCACACTGCCAGGGATGGGGCATCCACAACTTCCCTGGGCCACATTCTGTGAGCAGTGGGTAGAGGCAAAGGGAAATGTGTGTCTTGTGCTTTAGATTAGACACATAAGAAGCCATTCACACATGTCTTCTATCTTTCAGATTTCTCCAGTAGCAAAACTCAAAGCCCTCCTCATTCTCAGTCACCTCCCACAAGTCCATTTTCTATGTCTGCTCTTCTTTGCTACCCCAGAAAGGGCTGTGCTGATTATTCAGGCATTGGGAGCAGTCCCTTGGCAGGAAATGTGGGTACTGGCCCTTGTCTTGGTAGCTGTGACATTGAGGGCTGTCATTTCCCTGTTGATCATAACAACACTGATGGATTTGAGGCAGTTATTAGAAAACAGCTCTTTGGATAGACTTGACCTTACAAGGCGACATTATGGATCTTCCCTGCTTAGCTAATGCCATGCTAAAGAAAATTTACTCTGGCATAGTTGATATTGGGACATTGATACTATGATTAAATGCAAAGTCTAAGCATGAAAAATATTTCAGATGTGATTATGGAGTGACATTCATCTACTGTGGTTTCCATGAGCAGTCAGTTAGGTTCATACAGCCCTCTTCTGTAATTCTCTATGAATCAGTGTGCTTAGTCAGCCTGAATAATTAGAAACATCAAGCTTTGTCCAGTCTTTGCCAGGTGCACTCAAAATAGCGCTTAAAAGCACATTTCCTTAATTAAAATATTTCCTAGTTAAACACTAAATATTTGCAGGTCTTATCAGACTTCAATATAAATATTAATGAGGTGTAAATTTTGAACACACAGAATTTCAGAAAGCAGTTGTGACTTTCAAATTGCCCAGTGCACTGTCTGGCACACAATGCTGATGTATTCATCTGCAGACACTCCTCCTGGGTTTGCAAAGTTATTTCTGCATCTAATGAACCTTTAGAAGCTTAGACCATATGAGCTCATGGTAGATACATCCTTCATCTTCTTACATCCTTCATCTTAAGCCTCACCTTAAGCCAATACTGCAGTCCCTGGTTAGTGTGCTGTCTCAAGGTTACTTTACATGATCTGTTCAAAATAAAGTGCAAAATCCCGACTCCAAAAATTTCCTACGAGAATTTACTTAAAATTAAGGACACTCAAATACATAAAATGGTGTTCTCTGAATTCATTTACTCTCCAAGTTCCTAAATCACATTATATCTGTTGCCTGTTTTCCTACTGTTTCAAAGACATCTGGAGTATAAAATCTGTAACGTGGAGCACACATTATAGGAGAAATCACTTTGCTTGTTGAGAAAGACTTTCTGCCTGAATTCTTTGCTTTGTTTTGTTGTGTTTATTTTTTCCCAAGACTTGTGAAGAGAAGAGAGCAGATTGCAGTCACAATCTGGTGGATGTTGTCAACTCATCTGATATTTTTTCCACTCACTGAGGGAAATAAAAGTGATTAAAACTTGCAAGCCTGATTTTGTATAATAGTGATCCTGTTTGCAGAAGTGTTTTATTCCAGAGTGCTGTAGGATTCACATTGGTGCTGCATGGTGTGGTGTAGCTCATGGGGTTGGTCATGAGGCACTTGTGTTCCTGTGAAATTCCACATTACCACATGCACCATATTCAGATGTTGAACATCATGTGCCACTGAAGTCATGCTTTGCAGTTTTCTCAAGTGCTGGATAAGTTCAACAGAGATATACAGGTTTAACCTGGCACAAATGGAACTTTTAGGGTGACATTGGCACCCCATGGCAGACACTCCACTCTCCTTTCCAAATCTACCATTTCAGATGTGTCATCTCTCTGCTGCCATAACCTTGCACCTCCTGGAGGGGAAGTCCCACTGAGCCTCCCTGCCCCCCAGAGAAATGATGAAATAATTTTTTCAAATGGTCAGTTTGTTTTTATCTCTAGCCTGAAGAAATTAAAAATCATAATTTTTAGTTAAACTGGCTTAGCAGTCCATTGGCTGGAGATTTGTTTGATGTGTCACATCCCAGCAAGTCACCTACAGTTTGATGTTCAGACATTTTGTCAAAAAAAGGAGCATACAAATGGGGAAAAACAAATGGAAATTGTTGAGATGAACATTAGAATTAAGTATGAAAATGTCCATAACTCTGCTTAATTTCACTTTTTTAGTGCTCTTCCAATAAAAGATTTATATCTGTTTTCAATAACAAGGTGAGTCCAGTTATTCTTTATATCATATTCTGGCCCCAGTCAACTGTTCAATTGTGAGAGCAAGCATGACTTTTCAAGCTACTTTGCCTCCACATCTACAAGCACAGTCCTAACCTGTAGAAGCTTGACAGTGTTATGTATATTATTTTTAAAAATTAAACCACCTAAAAAGTCTAGCTTAAAAATCTGTGGCTGTAAAATTCTTATCAAGTCATAAAATATAAAGTATAACTTTTTTTTAAAAATTAACTTTCCACTGAATCTAGGCACAGACACTGAGCATCTTCAAACAGGAGGATGTAAGAAGTTATGAATGTTGTCCCCAGACTCACAAACCACATGCATGTCACACAGAGATTTGAGGTGCAGCAATCCTTGTGTACTTTCCATGCCCAAATCAAACTTGGTTTAGCTTACCTTCCAGTGAAAGGTTTAGCCTCCAGTTACTGTGTGTTTTCCCTGAGGTGGGAGGCGTGGGGTGGTTCAAGGCATGTTTAATAACTTCAGACCTGGAAATTGGAAAAGATAGAGATTCTATCTATCTATTCTATGCAGTGATGCATCCCCAGGTAAATGTGTCCCAGCTCCCAGCAGCACCTGATAGCAAAAGGCTTTTGCAAGTCAGAAGTGACTGTGACAAGTATGTCACTGAGAAGGCATCTTGAGAAACTACCTGCCACATAAAAAAGCATTTGCCTGCATAAAAAATTCCCCCAATGCTGTCTTGGATGCTCACCCAGGTGCATCTGTGCCTGTGCAGTTTTATTGGAAAGTGATCTTATCTTTTGTATCTAGAATTCTAAGGAGAGATTCACAGAATCATTCGTGCTGGGAGGGACTTTGAAGGCTGGGAAGTCCAACCCTCTGCTCATCGTGGTAAAACCTAGATCAGATTTCTGAGAGGCTTGTCCTGTCATGTTTGGGAGTCTCTGTGGGGAAGGTCTAGGTAGTGTCTGGCAGCCCTTGTGGTGCAAAATGCTTCTTCCTGCCCAGTCAGAATTTCTCTTGCTGGAACCTGTGCTCACAGCCTCTCATCCCACCACCCAGCAGAGTCTGGCTCAGTCTTGTCTGTAATCTCCCATTAGAGGGTTACAGGCAGCAGCAAGGCCTTCCCACATCCCTGACCCTGCTCTTAGGCAGACACAATGAACTCAGCTCTCCCAGGTTCTCTGATAACCACAAATTTCTACTGTCCTAAAAGCAGAAACCTGTACTGAAATACCTTGGCTACAGTCAGCTGGGCACAGCAACACACTGTGTTGCCACAGCAGCTGTAATTTCTGCTCAGCACCATCTTCCTTTAAGCAAGATGTTACAGAAGTCAATGTATGTTTCTCCGGAGGATAGAAAGTGGAAATAATTCAGCTGTGCTAAAACCAAGCAACAAACAAGATAAAAAGCAGGTATAAACAAAAAAGAAATATCCAGCTGTCACTGGGCACAGTCCAGCTCTGGCTGAGGTCTCTATCAGGTCAGTGCTTCAGGCTCAAATCTGCTCAAGTGTTTACACCTTAGATGTATATTTTCTGTAGTAAAGCAGAGGTGTAATTGAAGCATGGCTTGGATTTGCCAGAGTGGGAGGAAGCCTCCCATTCCAGGTACATCCACAGCCCAGCTGTGAGTGCTTTATCAGTGTTATTTGCTTCTGTGCAGGGAAAAGTGATAAATTAGAGCCCTGACAAGCCCAGGGGTACCTTTAGCATTGTTGTTCAAACACACACACACACACACACACACACACTTTGTCACACTTGTCAGACTTTCTGCCCTATTTTCTTCTGCAGACTCAAGGGCAAGCAGTCGAGGCAGTTCAGAATCCAGTAATAACTTCTTGGTGCTTAGGCTGGCTTTATGTTTGTATCTGTGGACGCAGATGATGGCTGTTCTGTACCTGAGCTCTGCCTAGGATCTGAGGCTGCTGGAAAAGGAAAGGGAGGGGTTGGCACGGCTGCCAGTTAAAACAGTGCCTGCTCACCTCAGAAAGGCCAGGCAGAAGAAATGTAGTCATGCTCCTTTTCTATTTATCACTAGGAGTTGCTGCCCTTAAGGGAGAGAAAGCTGTGTCCATCAGAGATCTTTACCATTCTCCATGGGCTGCCAAAGTAGGGCTTTGCCTTCTGACATGCTGGAAGTAGGAGCCTGCAACATGTATTTGACATAGAGCTATTTTAACAGTGCTAGCAGTAAGAACCTCTTAATACCAAAAATCAGACAAGTGAACTCAGTGCTCAGAGCTCTTGAGTGTCAAAGGAGAATCACAAAAATCCATCAGCCTCCTGGATGCCCTGCCATGGTCCATGTGGCAGCAGCCACTTCTCCCAGTCTGTCCCTTGGGCCAGCAGAGCTGACTGCCTCTGCGCCGTGGCCAGGAGCCTCTGGGCTCTGCAGGCTCCAGAATCCGAAGCAACCACTGCCAAGGGGATCACCTGTCTGGGAGCCAGGACACTTCATCTGCAGATTTTAGCAAGGTTTTTCTAGCATTTTTTTAAGTCTTTTTTTTTTTCCCCCTCTTGAAGATTTGTCTACAGGGCCCTAATATGAAACAGGAGGCATTGAGTTTAGGTGCTTTTCAAAAATTATTTTTCAGTTTCTAGCTAGTCTTTATTCAGGACCGAATTTTTATCAGGTAATGAATAATAGAGTAAGACAATATGCATTGCTGTCATTTTTATGAGTGAATTCCATCTAGCCAGCAACAAAGTATCTGAATGTTAATGCATCCTTAAAATCTTCAAATCTGGTTTTCCATTAATAATCTGTATCACCTCCTTAATCAAACATGTAACATTTTATTGTCTTATTTTACACTATAGTATAAAATGAGCAGAAAGCACCAAGACAGTAATTGCCATACATGGGAGAGTATGAAACTACCTTTGACAGCAAATATCTCTCCTTTCTGCACTCCTGAGTTGTAATGTGCATTTACATTTTGTGGCACAAACAACAGTGAGGTGAACTGAGTGTATAACCATCAAATTAATACAGTGTGTTAACATGGCCAGAAATAGACCTGTGTCCCATCCTAGTGCAGGAACACTAGTATCTGTTTTCCAGATTAATATTCCATGCTGAACAAACATGCACTCCTGGTCAGTGCTGGGGCTGGACTCACTCTTTGGTAGTTCTTGGATCTATATTTTTGTGACCAGTGACACTTCTCTCTAAATGGCTGGGCAAAATAATCCTGGTAGTGATCCTCTGTATTGGTTTTTAACCTCTATTTCAGGCTATAAAGCAATTTAGTGAGAGCTTTTCCAAAGTGTTCCAACAGTGATTCTCAATAAGAGCTGTCTAGAAAAGGGCCAAGTTTTATGTAGGGATGAAAAAACGTTTTCAAGAGTGCCTATGCTTCAAATTTTCCAATGTGCCCATGTAAATTAGGCATCCAGGGCCCTTAGCACTTGGAAAGTGAGATTTTGGTTTCAGTCAACTTTGCAAAACTTTAAAACATATTCATTTAAAAGTATTTTCCTTCATTATCCCAACTCCAATCTCTAATCTCCAAATGACACCTGGGCACTCCTTAGCACAAGAGATTTGGAAGTTTATTTTTTTTAATAGTTTCCAAAAGGGCAGCTGATATAATCTTTTTCTCAGTCACACCTTTCACCAGTTCATCCATTCCTTTCTGCAGTGTTTCAGGACTGCTGGCTCGAATTTCACCCTGTGAAGTCTTGCCTTTGCTATACTTTAAGATAATTTTTTTGACTTGGAGATATCAAGATTTCAGTCAGTGTATCTATTTGACACTTGACCCAATCTCAGCTGGGCTTCCCAGGTGCTATCAATATTTCCAGCTACTGCTCCATGATCATCAGATTGGAAGAGAGGTAAGATCAAGGAGTGTATAAATCTCCATAGTCAGGTTGCTTTGAGGAATCACAAGCATACAACCCACACCTGAGCATTGCCTTTCTGAAATGGGAAAGTTCACAGTCAGAGCTGGATCACTGGGAATGACTTGCCTGCATTTCATGCCTGGCTTTCATTCAAAGAGATGCTTTGCTAACATTTGCAATAAAGCATTATTATTTATATAGCCCAAGTGTTTAAAAACACTGCTCACGGAGCAGGACTCTACTGTGATAAATGCTGTACAAACAAAGATAGGAAAGAACTTAGATCTAGCCCAAGGACATTGTAATGTGGGAGAAGTGATAATATAGAAATGTAGACAGTCTGGAGAATACTAAGATAAAATAAGTAAATATTGGTCAGCACATCAGACAATAATCCTAGCCCACTGGTGGTGTAAAATACATCAAGCATTTCTGGGTAGTTCCAGACACAACAAAGAATTAAGTAGGGATTTCTAGGAGAAAGTATTGCTTAAAATTGTAATAGTAATAATAGTAGTAGTAGTAGTAGTAGTAGTAGTAATAATAATAATAATAATAATAATAATAATAATAATAATAATAACTGACTTAGAGAGGCTCAGGTACTGAAACCATCTTCTTAATCCACAGTGAGAGGTGATAGAGAAATGAGGGAGGCCAGAAGGGACCTTTAATTTTGGGTAAAAATTCTGTTCTCTGTGTCTGAGAAAAAGCTGCAGGAAATAGGGCATGTCCCCCTCTACAGAAGCAGTGATTTGGTTCTGGGTCTTGCCCAGGTCCTGCCTAATCCTGGCAACCTTGACCACGTCCCTTATCTCATGTTCTGTTCATTTCCAGCCCTCTGCACCTTGGCAGGTTGGGCAACAAGGTCAAAATATGGGGTAAAGCTATTTTTGCAATTGCATTTCTGTGTGCACAGACAGAGCAAGGATGGGATGTAAGAGCAAGGGAAGCATCTGCAGATGCGGGGAAAAGAGAGCAGCATTTTCCATGTGGGTGGGCACCGGCAGCCAAGTTCAGGTGGTTTTCACCAATGCTGAAATAAAGCTGGGAGTAAGAAGCTCGGGTGAGATTTGGCTTAGGAAGGTAGCAGGTAGCAGGAGTATCTGCTGTAATATAATGACAGAGAAAGAAATTTTGGAGGAGGACATGGGAGGAAGAGGACAGAGGCTGGATTTAGCCACATTGAGCAAGAGCTAATAACTGAACATCCAAAGGATCAGAGGGACAAACACTGGAGATTTTCTTCAGACATGTGAAGGCAAGCCTAAAGCTGAAGTTTAACTTGAACTGATCAAACCATCAGTAAGCTACAAAACATGTTTTATATCCAGGCAAAATTCTTGAAATACTAATTATATCTCTTTACTAGAAATCAAATAATTCCATTATTCCCTGGAAGTAAATTACCTTGCTGGAATTAACTTTCTGTGTTGCCTGTTCTTTCTTCTGAGAGTAGTAACACATGTTTTTAAGCGGTTTTTATTTCAATGAAAATGCATTACCTACATCAAAGTGAGGTTCTATACTCATGTCCTGCTGTTATTAATTTCTGTCTCAACACTTGCTCATCTGATCCTCATCTTTTTATTTTCTTAATTCAGTGAGCAGAGAGGATCAAACGTGTTTGATTGATAGAATTTTGCTCACTTGAAGAAAGTCACATTATGCCTTGTTTATTAGACTTTGTTTCAAATGAAAAATGTATTTTAGTATCCTTAGCCTCAGTAGGCACACTGTTGAGGCTTATTTTCCTCTGAGTTAGTAGAACTATAAAATCATGGAACAGGTCAGAAGGAATCTTGGATATCCTCTGATGCAGCCTTCCATGGGAAGGAAGCCTAGATGGCATCATCTATTGCCCTGTCCAAATGCATCTTGAACACCTCCAGTGACAGGGTTTCTACCACACAGCTGGGGTGGTTGCTCCAGCCAACGATTGTTCTCACAGTAAAAAAATTCTTTCTCATATTGAGGTGAAACCTTCCCTTGGACAACTTCTACTGTTGCTCCTTCTTTTCCCCATGTGGTGTCTTTTGTATGGAGATCCTCCATCCCTTTTGTGTGGTCCCCTAAGTACCAGAATTCTGTAGCTGTACTTTATAGTACAGAACAAAAGCAAGAAAAGCAAAGAAAATTAAACTCTTCTTCTTATATTAATCCATTTTGCAAAGAAACCAGTTGTTGCTTTCCTTGTTAGGAATTTTACTATGTTTCACCTAGGTATTTTATACTTCAAAAAATTTCTGGGAAAGAAAAAGTTTGGAAAATCACTGTATGACTCTTGAAAATATTTTGCTTTACATTCTCAAGTGGGAAAATTATGGTTGGTTCCTATTGAGGAAACATTTTACCTGGATTCATGCAGCTGATTCAGAAGTAGGCACAGGCATTTTCTTTGAAACATTACCTTCATATTTTTTAATAATAACTTACTCCAGATTTTTAATTGTTATTATCTGCCAGCAGACAGATATTCACAGACATTTAAGTATAATCTGAATTTCTTACCACCTCAAGGGAATGTAAAGTGAATTCAATCTTATTTCTTACATGGGCCAATTGTCATGACACAGGATGATTTCTGGTCCAGGCATTTATTTAGGATTTGTAGTTTTCTGAGGAGGGGAAGAAGGAGAAAATATTAACTACTGATAGAAGATATTCAGATAAGATGATATTCAGATAAGATGAAATTCTGTACATTTCATTATTAGCATACAAAGGATGAGTGAAATTGTCATCCTATCCTGCTCCCTCTCCCTCTCAAAGCACAAGGTAAACAGATATTTTACAAGTAACTACTCAGACAGGGAGATGCCACAATCTGTCATCTTAGCTAACAAGCAAGGCCCAAGGGTAACTCTTCTGTAAGCATTTCACCATTTAAGCATTGCAGTGGCTAGGAGGGCTCAGGATTCACATTTCCACCCAGTCAGCCCCAGCACAAACCAAATGGATCGAGTCCATTCCAGCAGAAGGTTCATGCATCACACTTGTGCCTGCTGAGCACGGAGCACAGGTGTGGTGGGTACCAGGGAGAGAGGGCATCTGCTGCCACTGCCCAGCTTGCTGATGGTTATGGAGCACTGCTGGGCACTGCTGGTGCCAACAGGCTCAGACAAACGAGAAGATCATCACTCAGATGAATCAAGCCTGCTCTGCACTCAGCTGTATACATTTTTGCCAGTTATCAGAAGGATCAGAGATCATTTTCAAACTGGTACAGGTCTGGGAATGGCAAACATGTGATGGAGATTGGGCATTTGTACAGGTAAGTGGGTGTTTAAGGCATCACTATGCATTAAATCATCACACACTCAGGGAAATCATTTAGAATACATGTAACCATTACACTGAGGATATGTGTGGGTGTGCATAAATAAATCATAAAATTACAGAAAGATTAATTTTGGAAGGGATCTCCTGGGGTGAACAAGTCCATCTGCCTGCTTAAAGCAAGGCCAACTTCAAAGTTATGTCAGACTGCTTAGTGCCTTCTCCAAGTGAGGTATGCAAATCTTCAGGAAGAGAGATGACACAGCTCCACTGCCTAAGCTGCTTCGGTTTTAAGCTGTTGTAAACACTTTTCTCCTTATATCCAGATGGAATTTTCTCTTGTTGCAACCTGTGAGTTTTACATCTTTACCATCCACCATCCTCTGTGCCATTCAAGAGGCAGACTACAGCCATTCCTCTTCCTCAGCCTGCTCTTTTCCCTAAGCTACACAAGCTCATTTCCCTCAGTGTCTCCTCACACATCATGTGCTCCTGTTCCCAGCCAGTCTGCTGTGGGATTCTGTTCAGTGTGATGACACACAGGTATTGCCCAGGAGGACACTGTGGGGTGGGCACCTGGAGCAGCTGCTGCTGGAGATTGAAGCCCCACTTCTTGTTTGTGGCCAACAGTTGTGCAACATTTTTTTTTTTTGCCCAACCATGTCTGTAAAGGAACTTGGGCAGGAGCTGAGGTTCTGTGCTAAGGCAATGACCTGGCACCAGTGGTGTTCACATCCACTCTGCAGCCACAAGAACCCTGAAAAGCACATCCCCTGTCTCTGAAGGGTGCCCTAATCAGAGCATGTGCTGAGGACAGCATTGAGCACTGTGAATTTCAGTCTGTCCTTTATGCAGCACTACAGGTGGCTGATTTTAGACAGCTTAAATTCTATCTGATGGGACACAACATCCTATTTCAGCTAAAGCTAAATCTGGGGATGTTAATACCAAACAGATTAATTCAGCTTAATTATATTCTGAATTTCTTACCTCCTCAAGGGAGTGTAAAGTGAATCCAATTATGTTTCCTACATGGGCCAGTTGTCGTGACACAGGGTGACTACTGGTTCAGGCACTTATTTAGGATTTGTAGTTCTCTGAGGAGGGGAATTAAGGGAAAAATATAAACTGCTGATAGAAGAACATATCAAGAGCTGTAATATTATGAACATATTTCAGGTCTTTTTACAAACCAGAGAGGGACTTTTTTTGTCCTCTGAATTTAAGAATTAAAACAGACTGATGACAATATTCATCCATCTGCCAGACCTATTATCAAAATAAATTCCTTCCACACAAAGTTAACAGAGGAATTAACCTGCAGCAAGATCTGTGTCTGACCTCTGGTATATAATGAATATGGAAAAGTTTAAAAAATTTCCTGATAAGTCAACTTTGGCTATTTTTTAAGGCTTGCTGTGCTTCTCTACAATTCCTAGTGTATGTGCCCCCTTTAAGTATTCTGAGGCTGAAGTGGACAATAACTGCTCTTCATCTGGAGAAGGTGATCTGGTATGGGGCACTCCAGTCTCTGCACATGGCACCCAGCTCACAGATGCCACCCAGCTCACAGATGCCACTCAGCTCACAGATGCCACCTGTCTATCCTGTCTTCAGATTGGTAAAGCATGTCTGTTGCTGCAGGGCACAGAGGAAAAATGCCAGAGTGGCTGGGATAGATAGAAGGAAATGGATCCTCTATCTGAACCCAGACATCCAATCCAGGCAGCCCAAGGGTATCTGAGGTGCCTGTGCTAAGGCAGCAGATATGGCAGAGGACATTTATGGTCTGTCTGATAGTCTGGAGCAGCAGGCAGAGACCTCTCTGGACGTACGGTCTCAGGTGTCATGTGGTCTCATGCAGCATCTCAGGTGGCATTGGACAATTTGGTGTAGGCAGCTGAATCTCATTCTGTGTCACACAAACCTCACAGACCACAGCATTTGCACAGGTGTCAGGTGCTGCTGTTCTGATTGCATGTCTGCAGTGCTGATCTGCTGCAGGGTGGGAAAGATTTGCACAGGGATCTGGACAGGCCTGATCAACAGGCTGGGGCTGGTTGTATGAGGTTTAATAAAGCCAAATGCCAGGTCCTGCACTTATCACAACAGCCCCATGCAGTGCTACAGGCTGGGTCAGAGTAGCTGGAAAGCTGCCTGGTGGAAAAGGACCTGGGAGTGCTGGTCAACAGCCATGGAGCCCAGGGTGTGCCCAAGTGGCCAAGAAGGCCAATGACATCCTGGCCTGAGCCAGAAATCGTGTGATCAACAGGGTCAGGGCAGTGATTTGCCAAGTGTACTTGGCAGTGATGAGGCCACACCTCAAATCTTGTGTCCAGTTCTGGGTCCTTCAGTACAAGGGAGACATTGTGGTGTTGGAGCATGAGCTTGTCCAGAGAAGGGCAATGGAGCTGGTGGAGGGTCTGGAGCACAAGTCTTCCATGGAGCAGCTGAGAGAGCTGGGGATGTTTAGCCTGGAGACAAGGCAGCTCAGGGGTGGCCTTATTGATCTCTGCAATGACACGAAAGGAGGCTGTACCAGGTGGGGGGTTGGTCTCTTCTCCCAAGCAACAAGTGATATGATGAGAAAAAATGGCCTCAGGTTGTCCTAGGGGAGGTTTTGAGTGCATATTAAGAAAAATTTCCTCACCAAAAGAGTAACAAGTGTTAAGCATTGTAGGGGACTGTTCAGGGAAATGGTTGAGCCACTGTCTCTGGAGGTGCTCAGAAGACATGTAGATGTGGCACTTAGGGACAAGCTGGACTTGGCAGTGCTGGGTTAATTTGGGTTCATTGAATGCAGTCACTGTCTGTGTCTCTGTGCCAGTGGACATTTTTCAGAGATGCCAAGCTATCTCTGACTTGTGCAGAGCAAATATCAGTTGAAAGCCAAAGAGAAGAAGAACTGTCATTGCCGCTGATGTGGATTTTCTGTGGCTTCTGATCCTCACAGATAGCTTCAGAACCTGATGCTGCCTGAACACGTCTGCTCCATTGCCAATATTGAATTGACAGTTTCTGACCTTCTTTAATCCTTTAGGTTTAACTTTATTTACAGTTCATTTAAATTTAATGGCTTGAGGCAACCACGGGCAGTCATGCCTTACTCTCTTTAGAGTTTCTGTTATGTGTAAAGACTCTCTGTGTCCCACTGTTATGAGCCTTCCAATCCCAAAGGCTCCTCAGAAGAACCACGAGTTCTGACTTCAGTCAGAGCCACTCACTGTAGCCACAGTCTGGAAAAATACAAAGTAGCTCCAACCAATTTAGCCTGCACAGATCTGTGTTTGTTTTTTAATGGACTCTCAAGCTTGACTACTCATCCTTGTCATTGACTACCATGAATAATGCATGTTGCTTGGACTAGGTGAAAGGAATTCCCAGCTGCACTCAGTCATCATCTACCTGCTCCATGCCTTGGAATATAAAACATGCTCATTTATTTTCAACTATTCAAGACAAAGAACAATACAATTATATATGTAGAGACTGGTGATTCATTTGCCCTGATTGCCTATATTAATGGAGATGGGGGTTGCCACTACTACACAAAGTATTGTTGGCTGAGAGGGAAGTCAATGCCAAAACCATCTTTTATCAATAGAACTTGAAATATTGCTATTAGGCTTTCAATCCTGGGGCTGGTTCCTAAGCATTTTGTACATTTTTTGAATATTTGTAGATTTCTAAGACATGGCTGTAGCTCCAGTACTTTTCCTACCATTTTCTCACAGATTTTAGAACAACAAGCCAACTTTGTAATACATTCCTGAAATACAGGTTGGTCTTATTGTCAGGAAGAGGACCTACAAGAATAACATTCTGTTTTCCAACCAGAATCTGAGAAGTCATAACAAGAAGAGGGGGCAAAGAAGGCCTTGGACCAACTCCAAGGTATTGACCAGGGGTGGGATACTGGTGGAATCTCCTATTTGGTGTGCCTGTTAGAGATCATAATTAATTACCCTATAAAATTGTAGAAAGTTGGTGCCAGCTGTCCCATCACCACTGGGACACTTGGAAGCTTCCAATAAAGGTCTGTTTTTTACTTTATTATTCTAACACTGCTGCAAGGGTTTTTTCTCTTTTGATTTTAGGCGACAGGGCACATGAGAGCCTCTATGAAAAGCCTACAGCCTGAACCTTTCTGGGGTGGCTCATCAGCATCAGGGTCCACCTCTTTGGGGGTAATCCCTTGTGCCACTCCCCAGGGGCATCTGGTTTGGGGTATTCTGAGTATTATAGACACCAGCATGTACACCTTTTGGTGTGTTTGAATACATATGCTATTTAGGCTACATGGGGCTGTAGTGATATATTCAGTGTGTGTGTGTAGATCCACATGTTTCCACGGCAGAGAGAGGTTACTGAAGGGAGTGCAAGAGTAATACTAGAAATCAATTCCCTGTGACAAAGAGAAAAGGGTGATGCAGTGCTTCTATCCTTTCAGGAATACTGTAGGAGGTGTGATAGAAATCCAAGAATCAGCTATCCTTTTGGTTCCTCTGTGGGTTTCAGTTTGTCTTTCTTGCTACAGATCAATAAATGTGTTTTCAGAACAAGAAGGTCCTTTCCTTTATAAGTTTTCTGCATTTTTCTATTACTTTTCTGAGTTGGTA
The DNA here is from genome assembly GCA_013398615.1 of Brachypodius melanocephalos. Lineage (NCBI taxonomy): Eukaryota > Metazoa > Chordata > Aves > Passeriformes > Pycnonotidae > Brachypodius > Brachypodius melanocephalos. The sequence goes on along the minus strand of VZSR01003803.1, from coordinate 66,873,002 downwards.
GTGGCAGGTTCATAGCATATTTCATTTGCTGGTAGATTAGCTAGAGACAGTAAGAATATTTTATAATCCTCTAATTTTTTACACAGGACACTCTTACAGGCAGCAACTACCAAAGATATCAGTGAAGCTGCTGTCACAGGACCTCCTCTCAAACCCTGGCATAAGTCGGGGTTTGAGACTTTGGTGTGTTAGAAAAAGATGCAACAGCTCCCAGGACCCAGGGAGCCAAAAATACCAAAAGAGAGGCTACAGTCCTCACAAGGTGGGTCTCAAATCTGGCTACAAGTGCTCTTGTTTTGTCTGTATTCACGACCTGCAAGTTCATGAGGAAAATAAACCATCATAAATTGAGAATTGCAAGGTAGAGGAAGGAATGAACAAGAGGAATGGATGAATCCTTGAGCAAAAAGTGAGCAATATTGGGGTATGATGAAAGGCAGTATTTGGCACAGAAACCTTCATAATGCCCAGCTCTCCCTGGTCTGGAGAGGACTTTCTACTCAAATAGCAGCAAAGGTGAGAAAAACCCTGACTGTTTCCTTAAAAGCAGGAAGATGATTTCATGGTAATGGTTTCCAGTTCACAGCAGTGCTTTGAGCAGCAGGGCAGCTCTGAGGGAGCACACAGGCTGGGTTGCAGTGCCCTGGGAGTGCAGGGGACACAGGTGTGATGGCAGAGGCAGGGTCAACTGTGGTGGAGGCAGATACAGCTGAAAATGATCCCTTGGCTGTGATGTACCAGGGTGGCTTGGCTTCTTCTGGGGCTTCATCTGTGGTGTGAGCCCAGTCTGTGCCTGGGGTAAGTCGGAGCCCGTGAACAGGGCAGCTCCACTGGAACACCCCATTTTCCAGCCAGCATTCCCGCCTAACTGACAGGATCCCATCAACACAGGGCAGTAACTGGGTAGACAGTGGTGGCATGCCAAGAGGGAAGGCTTTCCAAGAAGAACAGCAGAGACATTTTCCAGATGACTGTGCTACTAGCAAACCTGCAAGTTGAAGGTCTGACTGCCTTAGCATCACTGCAAAGCAGATTTCCAGGCTGTCAATAAATGAGGAGGTGGAACCTGCAAGAACATTGACCCAATTCCCCTGGGGGCAGTGACTCCCCCATCCATGCCTGTGTCCCATTGACTCTGGGGTGCCTGCCAGGTCAGACAGTGAACAGTTCAGGATGAGGGGAGTCCTTTCTACTCATCCTTCGCATCAAGCTATTGCTTTCTTCTCAAAAAATGTTTCATGTGGGAAATCATTAGAGGCAACTTTGTCAACTGTATGGACGATATCCTTATTCACCCTCTCCAAGCTTGGAGTCCCTTTTCAGTAGCTCAGTGCAAGTGCTCATTATTTTCACAGGTTCTGCCAGTTATCTAACAGCAGGGACATCTTTCATCTTCAAGGATCTCAATTTGTTGTGAGATCAAAGGTATTTCGACTTCAAATTAATGTAGGCTCAGGAAAACTTTTCCAGTGAAAATAAATTAACTGGTTTATGTATTGAGTTGTCACACAGGAGGATTCAACCAGTGCTAACAGAGTTCTGAAAACTCTGAATCTATTGATCTGATCTATCTAGACCCACCTGACAAACAGAATAATGTTTTTGTCTGCTGTTTTTCTTGCAGGCCATTTTCTTAGCAATGCTAGTGTTAATATATGCTTAGTTCTGAAAGGTTCTGCCTCTACAAGAAAATGAATTTCAGGATAAATTAATGTGATTTCTGTAATAACAACTAATAAGATCTGACAAAGCAAAACCAAAATGCACAGATGACGGGATGAAGTGTGTCTGAAATATACTCCAGTGTGTCATAACCACACTCTTAGAGTTTCACAGGAGTGAATTTGTGCAGCATTGTTTATCTTGTGGCTAAAATGCTGTACTGGGCACAGCTGCCACAAAGTGAGCTCTCTGTACACTGTACTGCAAAGTGTAAGAGGGATGCATCCAAAGGAAAAGTTTCACTTAGATATAATTAAATTGAATTTATCCAGACCCCAGCTGAAAAAAGTATTTATAGAAGAAAATATTTTAAAACGTGTTAGAGTTTGTCAAAAAGTGACAAATGGTAGAAAGCCTATTTTTCTGAGTCTGTGGAAGACCATGTATGCAATCCATAGAAATTAGTCATTTGAGTTGAAAGGGGAAGTGTTTGGCACTGGTGTGGAATTTCCCAACATGCAATGCACAGGCCTTGGGGAGGTGATCCCAGGTCCCTCACGTGGCCTCAAAAATCACCATGGAGTATCACATTTGTCTTAAGCCATTGCCCAAAGATTGCTGATATTTCCTGACATGTTATTCACACAAAATGCTCCACTTTTGATGTTAATGCATTGTGATGCTGACTCCACGATGTTAACAGGTTGGTTAACTCCATCCTTTGGAGCTCAGTGAGTTTGTAAGTCTTTCCTGGAGTTGTTCTCCACCAAAGACAGGATTTTGTTCTGGAGAATAAATGATCAACCATGGGGTTTAAAAACACTCATCATTAAATTATCCTTAATATCATCGTCTAGGTGGGGCCTTGAGGAGAAAAACAAAATTTTCAGAGAAGAGAAATAACTTCCCAGTGCTGACCAGTAGTTTGCTGGGAACTCAGCAATAGAAGACATCTTACTCTTATGTAATCAATACACCAGTCAGTGTCTATACCCTTAAGTATGTGCATATACAATAGTAAATATTACCATAAAAATGTGCTCATAGACCATGTATGATTTCTATCCTTTTTTGAGAGAAGATATCACAAGTTATTAAATGCACTTTTGATTATTGCCAGCACTTACTAGATTTATAGGGAGAAAAAAAAAAAGTATTTTAGAATCTTTAAAATTGCAAATGTTGCCCTAACGTCTTCAGTTTTTCTTTCATAGTAGCAGTGTATGAGTACCTTGCACTAACTGTCACAATATTAAAGAGTCTTGTTCACTTTAAAATAGCAGATAACTATTTTGGCAGGGGGCTACCTGGTTACAGTGCAAGCAAAACTATTTATAAAGCTAAACAGTGGCAAACCACAGGTGTCTGTTTGGTGCTTTGTTTGCTGTCTGGATGAGTTGTGTGAAGCAAACTGAGCATTTGCCCTAGTGAATGGGGACAGGGGTTCATGTCACCTGAGTCCTGGTCCAGGCTCTGCCACAACATCAGTCCTTACCTTGTCCTGACCTTTGACTTTTACTGTCTTTCTTCCATTCAACTCCAGTGAGAAGTTCCTCTGGATAGGAACAACTATAACACATCAGTTCATTATTCAGCAAAATAAACATTTGAGTCCCAGAGACCCAGAGCTGTTTTTCATGTTGCAAAAGCACAGCATCACATCTCAGTGCTGAGGCACACCTTCATGGCTGCAGCCACCCAGCCTGACAGTCCTCAGGACCAGGGCCTTGCAGAGGAATGCCCAGCTCATTGACAGGCACACACTGGGCTGGTGGATTTGTTTCCTCTTCTCTCTCTATGTCCAGGAACCAGTAAGCCTCTGTACCCAGGAAGACACTACCATAGCAGATTTTTATCTGCTCACCACTGTTGGAGGATTCAGGTATTCCTGTTCCTGTACAGATTAGGGCTCTCTGATTTGGACACAGCAGAAATGCAGACATGCCTTCCCCCATCTCAAAAAACCCCAAGTGCACACAGAAACCTTTCTACCAGAAGGCATCCTTTGTCCCAGGCATGCCAGGAGCTCAGTACTAGACTCAGTTAAGCAGACTTCCAAATCATCTGTCAGTGGCAGGAATCCAGAGCAGCTGGATGCTCTATTTAATTGAAACTTTCCAGGGAATCAGTACTCCTTTATGGGTGCATTTTTCTCCTTAAGAAGTCAAGGAACCAAATATTGTTTATGGATACATCAGCATTTTTTTATAAACATCCTTTGAGAATAGTCAGCCTAATTTATGCCATTTCCACAGCTGCCTTATGAAGAGGCTGTGAATCCAAATCTGCATTCATCTTGGAGTAGAGGTGCCTTTATCTCCATCCCTCTCTAGCCTCAGGAGTAATGCCACCGGAGTCAATTGAATTGCAACTGTGTAAAGCCAAGCACAGAATGCAAAGTAGCAGGACTCACTAGCTGGGGGAGCAGACAGATGTGCCAGGTGTAAAAACTAGCAAGGAATGAAGAGCCATGAGCTGATTCCCAAACCAGTTTGGGTGGTGGGAACAGCTTGCTCTGGAGCAGAGAAAATGGACCAGAAAGGAGCCCTGTCCTAGGGCAGCTGGGCCACTTCTGGTACTCTGTGACATAGCTGGGAGCAGGCTGGGGGTCCCTACATCAGCTCTGCCATGGATATGCCACAACAGCGAGGTGTGAGGGGAAGTGAAGCAAGCTTCTCTCCGTGCTGGGATTCAGGACTTGACTATCTTTTTTTTTTTTTTTTTTTCCAGTTTTCTCTATGTATCCAGAATGAATGATAAGACAAAGCACATTCCAGTCTTCAGGGCATCTTTTTTTTAAGTATCTGCCAGAGTTTCTTCTGACCTAGAAAGTGAAAAAGAACAAAATAGAACTAACAATCCCCACTGCACAAGACCATAATTTAGTTGAAAGTATCTCTGTTCTCAGGCATTCAGCTGAGAATAATAATATATGAAGTAAGAGAAATAGGGAGAGAACACAGCTTCTCACATCTTTCACTATATGAAACTCTGACATTTTGCACTACATTTTTAATTAGCTGGCTTTCAAATATTTATGTTTAATACCAGATCTGGATTTTGGAACAGCTCATTTTAAAATGAGCCTCAAATTACCTCATAAAATAAATAGTGATTTAATATAAATTCTGCATCTCCCTGAAAGTTCTTTGTAATTTTGTGGAAGAATCCAAACATGTTCTCTTGAAAAATGCAAAATTTGTTTGTTTTTGGAAGGCAGAAACCCTCTCTGCCTATTAAGGGATCTTGTAGAAACACTTAGACAATGCACATGCTCCATGATGGATTATGCTACTGCACCAGGGCATTATCAGCTCCATGGAATTTTGAGAATTAATTAGTACTGTAAGACACTGGCACTTAAGTGCAGATTTTCCTTTACAAAAATGAAGGTGTGATGCATTGCTCCAAACTATGGTACCAAGAAGGATATACTAATTACAATTGAAAGTATGTGAGGAAGAAAGGCCCTTCATGAAGTGCTAATATTTTCTGATGTATCTTTAACTTCCTACTCTAGGAAGCCTCTGTAAACTGCCAGTTTCCCTGAAGATATAATAAGCATATAACAGAGCCAAGTCAGGGAAGAGAATATGTTATTGCTCTTGGCTGGCATGGTTCATATATTTTACAGCAGAGAAAGGAAAAGAAAAAGTTCGAAAAAAGGTTACCATTTCACGCCTGTAAATGAAAAAATTAATTGATTATGCATATGATCATTTCACAATCTGTACCGTGTGTTTAACAGAAAACACTGTCTTGGTGGTTGCCAGCACTGAATGTCTGCCTTTCAAGGATGAGATGGCTGCCTGTAGTTTGTCTGAAATGCTGGGGTGAGGTGGTTTCAGCAGCATCAACTTATCTCACCACCAGCTGCTTGCTGGAGAGTTTTAGTTTCAGAGTCTTTTATTTCTAGACAGACTTCAGAAGCTCAGGTTTTTTTCTGGGTTAATTCACATTAAAAGCTCCAACCCATCAGCCTTTATGTAGTTAAAAGGGTTGTGGGACAGTGCAACTAACTTTGTTGAGCTGTGTGTTTCAGAGCAGGCTTCCCCCTGAAGAGTTAGCACAGTAACACTATTGAGGAGACTGATCAGCTGCCCAAGGTGTTGTTTTAATGACTAAGACAAGATGAATAACTGGGAAAGTGTTATCCTGTAATAAACTGTATTGGGCTACATGCTGACCTCATGCTGCTGAGGAATAACCTGGGGAATAGCAGGGGAACCAAACAAAAAATACAAGTGCAACACTGTAAAATTTAGGTCTGGCCCTCTTCCTTCAAGCTGGAGATGATTCTGAAGGCACACCTTCCCTGAGGAAACAAGAAATATCTTTTAGGAAGAGCTAACAAAAGATGCTGGCACTCTGTATGTGTGCAGCAGCAGCCTGGCCAGTGGTTGACATGTAGATTTTTCACCAGAGGAAGGAGAAGGGAATAATTTCATCACTAGTCCTGTTTAGCTACTGTAGGTAGAATATGAAGGAGCTGTGGATTCAAAGTTCTGTTCAATCAATGCTTATGGTTTCAGGGAAATTCCAAATTTGCAGCCAGGCGAGATTTCTGTGTTATTGGATAAAAGATATGACACAGTGCATCTAGACAGATGGCAGAAGTGTAGGCAGAGAAATGAGCTCTACCATGGATGGCAACAAGGAGGGAAACCAGCACTGTGATGCTGAAAGCTTTAGTAGTAGACAGCCAATGTGCCATGATTCCTGGGCTACAGCTGGCATTAGATGGAACCTGATGGAAGAGCTTTTCTTCTTTCTGAATCAAGAATTAGATACTTTTTTTCCTTCTGGAGTCCGGACTGGAGAGCAGTGTTGCAGCCACAAGTGGCTGAGCACAAAATATCTTGGGGAGAAGGAGAGCAACCTCTTCTAGCCCCAGCTGTGGAAGTTTGCGAACTGCATGGATGTGCAGGGCAGCAGAGCGGTCACCAAGAGAGGATGGGCAAGGAGCTTGGAGAGGACCCAAAGGGCACAGCCCAACAGAGCTGTTCCAGGCTGCAGAGGCTGACTCAGACTTGAGGAACAAGGAAATTCTCCTGTCTTGGTTCAGTCATGCTCAGGGAATAGAAAGGATTTTGTAAAGTAAGATACTTCCTCAAGAAATCCCTGACAGCTGTTAACTTCCCAAGAGAATCAGATGGGACACACAACAAAAGTCAATAAGTTACGGTATCATGGCACTTGGTAAATCTTCTACATTTTAGTAATTTTTACAATATTAGCTTTTGTGTTTTCTAGATGTGTCTTTGATGCCACAGCTTCTGAAACTACTTAAAGCACTGGCTGCCATGATTACAGGCATGCTTATAGTGTTATGCAGCTTGACAGTGAATTTAGGTGTCAGATTTTAGTTTGTACTAATTGACAGTGTTCTATGGAAATCAGGGGAACTGCACAATTTTGCACAACTTGAAAGTGTTGCCCTTTAGTTTCAGTTTTTAGTCAGAAAGAACAGTGCTCTGGTATGAAAAAATGTCATACATGAGCTTTTTACTTATCGCTTTCTAGTATTTTAGAAATATATAGTAAGGCAAAAAATATTCCTAAAATAACCAAGGTTATTTATGTACTCTAGCATTAAAGATTTGACAGTATTGGGAAATGCCTTTTTTTCTATAGTAATCAAAACAGAAGTCTTAAGGGAGAAAAAAAACCCCATGAATGATGACATGCAAGTCCAATTATGCAATGAAGTCCCTCTGTTTACCATAATAGAAATATAGAAGTCTTAAACTTATCTGTGTGCACAGATCCTTTTTAGCAGTGCAAGGAGCTAATCAGGGAAACCAGAGAGACCCTTTCTCCTTTTCAGTGAGTTTCTTATTGAAAGTTTTATTTCTAGAACCAAGTTTTTTTCAAACACTGTTGGTATCTTCCTGAGGATACTGATGCCTTGCCAAGAGAATTTGCTTTGATGTTGCACCAAGGAGAAATCTGGTCCATAAGGAGGAACACTATTTCATAGCGTGTAGCTCAGCAATACCATGCTTGTACATGCCTTACCTGCTCTATAAAAAACCTGCTTTTCAAAACCTCACACATTTCCCCTATGCCAAGAATCAAGGTGTTCTAAAACAGTTCTGTGGTAAGGCAAAAAAAGGTACGCAAACCCTGAGTACTGCTAATGGACCTAATGGAAAAGATTGTGAAATTCTGCAAACAATGCATGTATCCTATAGTTCATGGACTTGTGTGAGGAAAATTTAGCACAAGGAAATTTATTTCTCCAAAGTATAAAAACATATTTGATATGGGAGCATATATGTCATAGGGATTTCTACGCTGCTAATTCAATATTATTTTCCTATATAATTTTTAGGATAGTGTATTAAAAAGTTGGCATCTGCCTACCAAGTTTCTACTCTATTTCAAAATAATCTGACATGATATCAGAGAAGAATACCCCATCATACCTATATTTCACAAAAGATAACCTGGCAGGGTGGTATAAATTAGAACCCAGACCTCTTTGAAATGCCAGTGAGCTGTTCTTTTTATCCAGATCAGTGGAACAGTCTAATTAATTTGGCAGAAGTCTTGTGTCCTCGATTACAACATCTGCTCTGCTGTGGAATGATCCAACACAACCATCTGTCTTTCACCATGCAAAGCAAGTGGCTGAGGGAAGATTTAATATTTTTTGACAGCAAAGGTTAGAAATGAACACAATATCAAATTTAGAGCCCTGTTCTTCAGACAGCCAGGGTTAACTCCTGGAGTTATGCACAGACCAGCATACTGGACTGGGGAGAGGTGGTTTGTGCCAGCACGTCATTAGAGAAGGATGGGCAGCACAGGAGCTCTATTGGAGCTCACTGAGTTCATCACTATTTTTGTCTCCATTAGCTAATCAGCATCAATCCCAATATTATGCCTGAGGCATCCTTTTTGAGGCTCTCTCAAGCAGAGAATAATCTTGCAATCCTAAATGTGGTCTTCACTTTGAAATTAGCCAACAGCTCAGTATCAATGAAAACAGCAGGGGGAAAAAACTTCCTTCTCCCCATCGTGACAGCCATGCCAGCAAAACCCACAGTGTGTATCAAATTATGCAGGCAGACAAGTTGTTCTGTCAGCTTAAATACCCTTGTTTAGAGAGACAGCTTTACCTCTACCAGTTTAGGGGGATGCTCCTGCAGCTGCCAGAGCTGCATTTCCCAGAAGAGCTGCATGTCCATAGAGAGAACCTGCCTGAGAGATCAGCCTGTTCCCCTCATGGCTGTGTCCTCCACCAGGCTGTGCTTTGGCTCCCTCACAGCCCGCTGTGAGTGGCCAGGTGTGCAGTTTAATAGCCCCTGCCAGAATGAATCTGTGTGCTTAGTTCTTCTTTTAGAGGCACAAATCCTGGTTTTGGGGAGCTATCGAGCATTTCCAGTGGGAAAGTGTTGCTTGCACACTGTCTGGAACATTTTATTGTAAAATTACTGGTGCAAAACACCTCTCTGACTGATGTGAAATGTTCTGCAGTGTGTAGGGCTAACGTGGGGTGGGTTCATTTTGCTGGTAGGAGATGCTGACTGCTCAAAGGGCAGCAGCATCACAGAAAAGTGTTCTGCAATCATTCTGTGACTTGCAGCTCCAGTTTGGCACTGGTTATGTAAAATGCATTAGCCATATGAAACTGCATCTTGTTCTGCCTGTCCACTAAGGGTAAACAGAGGCTTTAGCAATAGAGCCTATAATTAATAACAGTGTCTTCTTACCACATCAGCCTGATGATAGCCAGCTGTGAAGAAACTCTGCTGGGATGCCAAAAGAGGTAAATTTGGGTTTAAGATAAAACAATCTAGCATTGTTCACTGGTGTATCCATACCTACCATAAAGTACTGATATGGAAGGGCAGCCTGTGGTCTGTTTTGTCCATAGATTCAGTATTGCAACCTGTTCTGCAGGAATATAAATCCTGTGTCCTTCTCTGTTTTTTTTTCCTGTCACACTCAATTTGCAGCAGTGAGAAGTTTTATCCGTGCAGTTCATTGGACTTTTTCCATGCATCTCATTTTCATCCCTCTTCTTGTTTCACAGTTGTGTGCCTATCGGTATTTTACTCTCTTATGTTGTGAGAGTTCTTTGGTTTTGCTGGGGTTGTTGGAGTTTTGTTTATTTATTTATTTGGCTTCTAAGGAGTGCCAGTGGCTTTCCTCAGTGGCAGCATTGGAAGCAACATGAGAAGATGAAGGCAGTAGCCTTCTGTGATCACAGAAAGCCACTGGGTTTATTCAATATTCAGTCCCCCACTTTCATATATGCTGGCTCCAAAACAGCAGTTCTGTCTGCCAATTGCTGCTGCCCAGACTAAAGAGGGAGAAAATCTGGCATTTACAGTACCTCCCTAATCACATCATAGATGTCACCCAAAGCCCACTGAATTCAGTTCCTACTGAATCCACTGATCCTCAGGGAACATGGCAAGTCTTCACACCCAGCAGCAGGTGTTGTGCATATACCCCCTACATAATCAGCCTCACTTTTTTCCTCCTCTTCCCAGCATGGGGAGACTGTGCAGACCTTGCTACATTTTAAAGCTCTGAGTTAACATTCTGTGGTAATTTGTTTGGCTTGAAAGGTAGGTACAGTAAATGTGTTAATGGGAACATGCTCCTTTTATTCCTTCCCTCCCCAATGCCTCTGTAAAGCTGTGGTTTGCACAGACTTTAATTAGAGAAGGGGAATTTTGCATGCTCTCCAGCTGAGCTTTCTTGGATTTAATTGTCATTTTAGCATTTATTTTTATTGAATTTGTAGCAAAACAAATTGGCGTAATCCTTCAATCCAAAATAGACATAATCCTCCAAACCAAAAGGGAATGTAGTAATGGAAAGAGAGCTATGATAAAAATAACCCACTTCACTCTGGCAAATACCTCAATCAATCAACAGAAGGTACCTGCTGTCATGAAGACCAAAATTCCTTATTTCCACAGCACTATTTTACTTTCTTGAGTTTCCAAGTTTACTAAACCTGTTTGAATGACACATTTTATCTATTGTTTAATTTTTTTTTTAAATATAATAACACTGGTTTCAGTCCAGAGTTCAGGGTCATTGCCGGTGGCCACAGACTTCAAAAAGAATAGGACTGAGCTGTTTTCTTCATTCTGAGGTAATGACAATCCCCCTTCTCCTGGATGATCATTCATCTTGAGCATCAGGCTGCTCTGTGCAAGGGTCTGATGTCTGCATCAGTGACCCATCTGGCAAGAATGAGTAGGTTTCATTAGGGACCATCATCTGACAGGTGACATGCCAAAGCCATGACACAGAGATTACTCGTGGCCAGTGTCAATTCTTTACACTGCCAGCTCAAATTCGTGTCCTCCTCGGGATGTGGGTGACACACATTGACACCTGGCATATGGCAACAAGGCTTCTGCATCTCCAAGGAAGGAAAGGTGAAAACATTTTTGTCAGCTACAGTGGGGGTAATCAGAACTGTTGTGACAAAGTGAATTAACTTGTTCTTTGAATGTGGATGACAGACATAGGTTTAGGCACAGAGGTTAAGATCTTGCTTAACACAATCTCCCCCTGCAGTGGGGCTTAGTAAAAATTTAGTCATCTAGGCCACAGGCAGCTTTCCAAACCGCCCTAAATAACCCCCTTTATCTGCAGTGCGCCATGGTGCACACACTCACACACTGTCATCGCTCTGTCTGCCTCACAGCTCTGGGTGCTTGATATCCCAAGTTCACGTGAAGAATGTCCTCTGTCCCAACAGCCTGAAGCCTGTAGACTGAATTTCTGGGTGTGGGATCTGAGCTTGCTTTGGTTAAGGATCACCTTGGTCATGGTATCACATGCCTCACAAATCCTGCAGTATCCCCACCAGGGTATTATGTGAGACATCATTACTGATACAGATTTGTTCTTAGGTAGTCTCTTATTCCCCTTTAACCTGCTCTGGGTCCTGAGAACCTGGTGGCCACTGATGGTGACCTGGGCACATGTACATACTAATATCAGGTAAGAAGGGCTCTGGTGTCACTAGGGACACATCAGCTCTCCTAACTGGTGGTAGGTGTCTGCATCACCTACAGTGGGGCTACATCCTAAACACTGGATATTGTACCACCTGCTGCTGCTGCCGCCAAGGCAGGAACCAACGAGACCTGAATTTTCATTTACAACAGCCAGTGGTTCTTTCTACGGTCCCACAAAACTAGTAAGAACCAAAGGCCTATGCTATTGGTTCCTGCACTGCCTGGGGCTCAGACAGGTGGAGGAGTCCAGCTCATTTTTGGGGTTCAGTAGCTTCTGGTCTGTGAGCACTCCAGGGACTCTGTACCATTGTTGTGTCCAAAGCGAGGGTTGGGGATAGAATGAGGATGATGGCAAGAAAAAAGTGGAAAAGTAACCTTGGTGCTGGACCCTGAATGTTCTGCAGGCCTACTAAAAGATGTAATGATGTAAATGAGGTAAATTAAATAACCTTGAGAAGGGGTGGGAGATAAGGCAGTGACACAGTGACACATGTCAAAATCAGAGTGTAAGCTACCATGAAATGATGACATAAATTTGTTGACCAACCATCTACAGTCTACTAAGTTTGGATGAGATTATTTCTGGAAACAAAATACTTTCATTTAGATATCTGGTGAAGTCATACCCGATGTTCACCGTTTGACTAAGAATTTAGATTAGTTTAGCCTTAGGGGCAACAGGGCCAAAGAATTTTTGATGGATTTTGAAAGGCCTGCTGAGACAAGGTGGTGTTGGACAGTGACAAATACAAGTAACTTTTGGTTGGTTCCAAGATATGGCTAAGACTGGAGCTGGGGGTACATCACTATCCCCATCCTGCTTTCAGGCAGTAAAGGTCTGCAGGAGGCTTGGAGGCAGGCCATGACAGTGTGATTGAATTGCTTAGGTTTTTGAGGATGCCTGGCACTTGTCTCTAATGTTAAAGGTAGATTTTATTTGGGACTAGATTAGACTCTGGACTAGAGAAAAAAAAAAGCTAGGTTTGCAGCTGGATTACCATGGAAAATGGAAAGTGGGTAAAGCTAGGATGAGGTGTGGGTGAATTAAATGGTGTTAACAAGAGTCACTGGAGTGTTAAAGAACAGGTCACATGTAGTGATAAAAAGGCTGAGCCACCAGATTTGTCACTGGTTTTCCAGTGACAGATGAAAAGAGCTTTGTGTTAGGTTGGTTTAATGAAAGGTCAGCCTTATATTTTTACATCTAAAGTTAGGACTAGAGGGAGGTTTTTTAATGGCAAAGACAGAAGATGTAGTGTTATATTTGGGGTCTACATTGTCCATTATTGTGTCTGGGTTTAATAAAATTTTATCGTATTAAGTTGTGGGGGTTTTTTGGTTTTATTTTGGTTTTGTTTTTGGTTTTTGTTTTTGGTTTTTTTTGCAAGGATTGCCAGACTGATGTTAGAGGAAAGGTTAGATTTAGCTTTAAAAGCAAAGGTTTAGACCAGCAGAATTGAAGAATACAGTTTACAGCTCGCTCCCAAGAGAATTGATCAGCTGCAGTGAGATCCTTTCTGGGTGAACGACTTCACAGCCATTGCAGGATGTTGTCAGGTTTTGAGAGAGCAAGATTTGCTACTGTTACCTGGCAAGGCAAACACTGACAGGTACAAATGGCATCATCTTAGCACTGAAGATAATCCTTTACTGGAATGTAAAGGATAGGGTTGGTTTAGGGTGAAGGCTTGCTAGAAAAGTTGCTATCAGGGGAATTGTGAAATGCCAAGTTGGGTGCTAAATGTGGATGATGGTGAGATGAACAAACATCCAGAATCTGCTAGAGGCCACTGGATTAGAATAAGCACCAGTTGCAGTAGGATCAACTGGTGCAGAAATAATTTTGAAGCTGTTGAATTCATGGTAGATAATTTTTTTAAGTTTTAATATCTGAAAAAACCTTAGGATTCAGTTTTATTGTTGTTGGGGGGTTCCTAGAGCATTCACCGGGATATATTGTATATAAGCTTATTACAAATGAGGTTAAAAAGCAAGGTGGTTTCGTGTCTGCTAAGTCTCTCACACTACACAAAGGCTATAACCTCAAATAAAACCTACCCTAAGACTAACCATGGGACTTTGTTAACTAACCTACTCACCTCTATCCTGACTGGAGCCTAAAGGCTCATTAGATATTTATCCAGGGTCTCCAGACACCTATTGTCAGCCTCACAGTGTCAAGGATTTTGAAATTATCTCAGAATAACAAGTCTGCAAGATCGTATTGTTTTCTTTTTTTCTGGTGGAATTCTGAAAGGTTGGTTGACCAATGATATCAGCTTTTCTCATTTTTTTTAATAGTGTTTCAAAGATACTAAGCCTGGAGCCTTCAATGATTTATGGCTCTGTTTCTCAATTCAGTCCACAGAGGTTATAGCACTGCTTTTTACTGAGAACATTTGAAACTAGTACTGCTATTACCAGGCATGGGAAAAATGTCTTGACTTTTGTGGGATTTAGGTCAGTGTTCAGGATAAAAGGACTTGAAGAACAATTTCCTTCATAACTCCTCAAACTCTGGCAGTATAACAAATTGAATAGTGTTGGGCTTGAAGTTGCCAACCAAAGAGTAAAATTGCAAGATTTCAAAATGGACAAACAGGGTTCAGCACAAAGGTGTTGAGCCAGATTAGGGTCTGTACCTGAACGCTGTGATTAAGGGCACTCTTTGAGAAAGCAGCTCTGATTGTTCAGCATTGTTCAGTCCATTAGGGCAGGCCAGGAGACTAGTTTCCTGCAGCTCATTATAGAAACTTATTTTAGGGTGAGGCAGATTTCAGATTCATGTTTAGAATTGGTTTTGTTTAAACAGAACACATCTGTATTGTTTGTGACAAGGATGAACAACGTTTTGGTAACCTGGCATTGACCATAATCTTGGTTTTGCATCTAGGTTTTGTTAGTTTGTTAGAACTATGCTACTAACCCTTGATGGCATCATGTCATGTACTGCCCTGGTGATCCTGAACACTATCCCTAAACCTGAGTCCAGTGGAACTGCAGGCCTGGGCTGATACAGCAATACAATTTACTCTTCAGTTTTCTCTTGCCCTTAAAGCTTATTCTCTTACCTCCTGCAAAGTCTAAAAATAAGGCTAGGCTTATACCTCAATTTTCTTGATTTTAGTCCTAATCCCAAAGATGACTCAGTCACACAATCCACTTCTGCTGCAGAGCTGCCCATCAGCCATTCTCCCTCTCTATCACCAAACTTCACTCTGGCTTTGCAGGACTTCCTAAACCAAATAGCTGCATGGTATAATTGATATCAATACTAAACCCAACCCTAAACATAAATTCAAACCTGACCCATGTCACATATATGATAGATTAATATCTGCTGCATTGGGCACATTAGCATTTCATATCAAGTCTAGATTTTGACATGCACCCATTATTGCCCCTTATGCTCCTTTCCCATCAGTGGTAGTGTGGGAAAGGCAGTCTGAACCAGATTGTGGCCAAAGCCTGACTATAGATGGACAGGACTCCACTAGGCCAGATCTGTAATAAAAAACCCATAAAATTTTTTAAAAATCAGAAATAGACATGAAGCATTCCATCTTTCTTATCAATTAAATTCCAGGAAAGTCACGGCCCCTGTTTAAGCTCCAGTAATTTTTTGGTGCCTAATAGTCTTGGAAACAATATTTTCTTTCTGCCTTATAAAGGAAGATTGGATATTGGACAGACACAGAGTGCAGCCTGTGAGGAACCACTCAGCAGACACCTGGATGAAAATGTGACATACACATGTAGGAGTCCCAGCATCTCATGTTAACTTCAGGTAACAGTGAAGGACAGGTCGGGAAGAAAAAAGGTGAAGGAGAAGGAGAAACAGAAACCTTCCAGGTCCCACAGGTTCAACAACACTAGGATGTTTGAGGTCAGTTCAGTGTTTTCCTCGTATCCAAAAATGTAAGGTGAAGCTACTGGGAATTTCCATGGTGCAGTGCTTGAACAAAGTTGGTCATATTATTTTGAAAATGTTATTCTTTCTCCCAGGATGGAAAGGGGAGAAACTTTGAAAGAGAAGCTACATAAACCTTGCTGCACATCTTGCTCAGATGTTTTATTCCAGTGTTAGACGGCTGCAATTGGCAACACAGCATTTGCTGTACATGAATTAATTTATATTTTTGGAAGTGCAGAAGATGTAAAGAGAAAAAACCACAATAACTCATGTCAAAGATGAGAGGATTTTGGGTGAGAACTGGTGCAAAACCCAAGTCGGGTTTCCAAAAAAAGACAGCCTTGCCAAAAAGAATATATGAAAACTTTCTTTCCATCCTATTTTCGTAGCAGTTAAGTCTTGAATGTCTGTTGGCTTCTTTGTGTTACACCATCCTGAAAATCCTTACTCCCTTGTGCATGTATAACCAACACCAAAACTTCCATTTCCCCCAACATATAATTTGCATTGTAAAGATGTATTTATAACTAGTCCCTTAAGACCAAAACAGGAATGTATTTGTGGATCCTGTTGTAAGCATCCTGTTAGATAATGCTTAAGAAAGACCTTTGCCTTTCCACAGAATAGGAAACTGTTCAAGGATGTAAATGAAGGACATGCTGCTGCTCCTATCTAGCCTGGGTCCTTGTTTCCCATGTGGATAAGGGGTTGAATCATTGTTCACATTGCCTGATGGCAGCTGGGAAACAGGCCTAGGGCCTGTATAGTTCAGCAAATATTTCAATTTTCACCCAATTTTTGGGACAAATGACTGGTGCACAGCTAATGCGGAGAATCTTCAAGAAAAAGCTATTTAAGTGCTCTCCCTGATGTGCAATTTTTGAAAGCCCAGAGGGAGTCCCGGTGAATTGGAGACCGGGCTGGAGTGTCTGGCAGCCTTGGGGTATTGAAAGAATATGTATGATACCAAGAGGGACTGCTTTCCTGTGTCTTTCAAATGGAACCCTCAGTGCACACTGCAAACGTAACACATGACAGAGAGCTCTTCTTAATCCAGTTCATATGCAGGAGGATGTCAGGTGGGTATTTTCTTTCCCCTGAGATGCTTTGCATTTTCTCTTTGCTTGCTAACTTTATGACTTTGAAACCAAGGCTGTATTTTGTTCTGCACATCTCAGACAGGAAACAATACTGCTTGTGAGGAGTCAGAGAAAATCTCTCTGGAGGACAAGACCTCATCCTCTCCCCTGTGGCCTTTGTAGCAGGCTGTGTGCTAAGGGATGGTTAAGGGTGCTGCTCTTCTGGCTGCTGCTGCAGTGATAAGCTGTGCCTGCACATAATTCACCTGGTTCATGGGAATGTGTCTTCCTCAGGGATACTGGGAGGCACCAGCAGCACACTCTGCACACACCAGCCTCTCTGCTACCTCAGACAAGAGCAGTTTGTGGACAAACCATTGTGCCTTTTCCTGCTGGTGGTTTAAGCTGTTGCACACCACCTGAGCTCCTGCATGGTGGGAAGCCAAATAATTCATTATACAATTAATGTAAGTCTGACACTCATGGGAGAAATGCTGTAATTAATTTGGAGTAATGTAACTGTTATGCTGCAGAGGAGAAATTAGGAATGTTTTGTCACTGAGTGTAAAGAATTATTGGAGGGCAGCTTATTACCATACTAACTGCTGTCCTTTAGTTATGAACTCACAATCTGTCTGCAACATGATTTAGACATTTTCTGCTGTAATGTCCCACTGTCCAGATGCCAAATACTCTTTTGAAAATTTTTAGACCAAATTCTTCAAAAGTCCTCAGATGATCTTATCACTGAGACTGTCAAACATTGTTTTCTCAAGATGACAAATTATTTTAATGACATATTCTCTGACTAGGAGAACTAGATCAGAGTTCAATTTTATAAAAGGGATGCATTCACATATTGGCACAATTACAGCACAAAAGCAGGCATTACTCACACCCCACCTTTTCTGGATTTACTGTTCCATGGGTAGTTAGGTGAAGACATGGATATTTCATCACATCCACAGAACCTTTCACTCCCATGTATTACTTTAACTAGCCCTGAAATGAAGTTTATTGATATGTACAGTAATGCTGGCATGGCTGAAGCTGGTTGTGACTGATGAGAAACGGCACAGCTCTGTAATAAGTGATGAGTCAAAGTGAGGTCAACTCACCAGCTCTGCAAAATAGGTAAGGAGAAAAACAAAGAGGAAGGAAAACAAGGGGTCCAGCACACACCACTATGCACAGCTGATGGTGAGAGCATTCCTGTGTGCCACCCCACTCTCCCCTGAGACATCCCAGACTGCTTCAGCCACTGGAAAAGCTTCTATTGGTTGATAAGATTTATTTGTTGTTCTTCTGGTTATGCTCTTTCTCTCAGTGAAGACTTTAACAATATTCAAACATCTTCTGATATAGGGAATATTAGAGAAGGCAGAAGCCTGTAAATGAATAAATCCTTGCAGACAAAAGCAGTGGCACTCAGTCCTAATGTTTCCACTTGATCACCATGGTATCCTATCGTGCCTAGTTATTACAGTGTGTCAATAGTGTCTGCCAGGAGAACTCTAGCTGCTGCAAGCATGAGCATGCTACCACACTCTTGAAACACCTTTGCTCCATATGTTTTCTTTGTATTTTTAAAAGACCATTTTTCCTCCCTCCTCATAAAATCCTGTGCAGGTAGAGACCCAGGAGGTCAGCTGGCCTGTAACAACACATAATTTCTCACAACTGTCTTCAGCTACTTGTGCAAATTCACTGCTCTGATTAGCAGTGCTTGAAGCTGATGTCCAGATACACAAGGCATGATTTAGTTGCCAAAACATGGTCCTCAGGGTGTTCCTGCCTGACACTTAATGCTTCCCTCAGGAGGACATGGGTGTCCCACATGCCTTGTGTCATGTGACCCCATTTTATGCCACAAAATCCTGGATACCTTGGCTCATCTCCAAGGGCAACAGCCATCTCCATGTAGGCAATGGACTCCTAACAATGGTTTGGTGTCCCTGGGCTGGTGATATCACAGCCAGGAGCAGCAGATGCTGCTAGGAGGACAGCCCAGCCTTGCTGGGCAGCTTTGCCACTCGTGGAGTGGCAGAAGTCCCAGTCTCCTTGGATGGCCCGTGCTCTCCTGGCTGCACAGCTTTGCCTCACTCTGCTTTCCAGATGCTGCTTCCATGGGAGGCAGCTGTGCCACAGCCCCAGCTTCCCAGGGCCAGCTGTGCTCCTCCACCCAGGGCACTGGGACGGGGGCTGGATACAGCAGGACACCTTGCAGTGCTGCTCCATGGTCTGGGCACTTTGTCGTTCACACAAGAGCACTTCAAACAGATTACCTGCACGTGTCTGTGTTGTACTTTATAGCACAATTAAAACCAAAGTGTCATCACAATAATATATGTTAACAAAAAACCCCAAACAAAACCAGTTACCAATACTGTAGTTAAGAGTTGTGATGGTCTAAGGGTAAAAGTAAATATTTTTAGTCCAATCACAAGCAATGACAATACAGATACATAGATACTAAAAAAAATTCTGTTACTTTATTTTTCATAGTCTTAAATATATCTTTACCCATGAAATTCCCTTTGTAAAAGTTACCTCTCATTCTTCTCAAGCCCAGTGGTTCATTTTGGCATGCATTTTCTATTGTCCTTTCCATGGCCTGCTGCCTGCACATTGAGGAAAATATTCAAACTTAACAAAATTTTTTATGCCCCTGGTTGTGCTTATCAGATACTACTGCTGGTCAAGGAATATGTGTCTACCACTGCATGCTACTGATGATTTATCTGATCCAACAGGATCAAAGGACTCACAATGCTTTTTTAAAGTTACTGCAACATCTAATGGGCCTGTCAGGAACATTAAGGAGCCAGGAATAGGTGAGACATTTGTCTCTCCATTTTCAAATTAAGCTCATGTAATTACTGTCTGGATTTTTTAAAAGAGATCAGTATATAAAAAAATATTTCTGGTTAGCATTTAGATGCATAGCCATGTGATAAATGATGCACAAGGTTTACAAGATTTGACATTAGAGAAGACTTTAAGTTTTTTGTTATTACATATGAGTAATTGGCAAGTAAATTAATCTAGCCCAAAGTGTCACAAAGTTTGTTCCTTGCTCTTTCTCTGGCTCCTTTTCTTTATCCTCAGCACTCAGCAAAGTTACTTGAAGTTGTTTTTAAGTCATTAAGGCTTTCCACAAGCATAGTTTTGTGATGAGAAGGACCTGTAGTCAAGAAACACCAACATTACAGTGAGCAGGCTTTGCTATTTATCACATTTGCTGTAGACCTGGGGAAAGCAGCTCCTAAAAATGATAGCAGTGTTGCTACAGAAATCAGCGACATATCCCACAGGGAACAGCCTAGGAGAACTCTCCCTTTGATCCTGTTAATATAAATCAACCTGACAATCAATGTCAAGGATGACTGTCAGTCACAAATTAGCATATAAGGGAAAAAAAGCATTCTTAGGAAAAAAAAAGAGATGGACAATTCAGCTAATGTTGATATTATATCTAAGGACAGTTATTTACAAGTCTAAGGACAGGCATTTGAGTATAAAATATTTTAAAAATTAGCTTTTATTATTAGTGTCAAATCCTGCTCTTTTCTCTAGGGAATAAAAAGATTTTCACACATAGAGTTAAAACTGCATGACAGCTAAAATGTAGGAAGTAGAAAAATCTTTGTTTATATTACCTTGGGTTATTTGGTGTTCTTATTGCTAGTTATATAATAAAATAATGAACTGATATTACTTTGTTTATGTTCAGTTGTCAAGGAGAAGGAACAATACTCTCTGAGCTATCCAACATGCCTCCAAGCCTTTTTGATTAAAAAAGACAATTGCTCAGGATTCATGGAGGCACCTCACCACCTGTATTAGGAAATATCTCCCTCTAAAAATTTCCTTTATGAAACAATTTCCATTAAGAAACACATTCTCTCTTTTTCCCAAAGAGGCAGTGTGGCTGTAATGAGCACAGATTGCCACCTTGTTCTGCACCTTATGCTCTGGTTCTGGTCCCAAAGGTTTTGACTTCCAGTTGTGATGCTGTTTATGGCTCATGAGCCAGGTAACTCCATAGCAGCACAGATTAGCCTGTTCCTTTGTTATCTCTCAATATTATAAAAATTAGTATTCTTGGATGATGATAAATTGTTCCTGGACTTGCAATACTGTCAGTGATTTATTGTGACTGTCAGTAAAGTTTCACCCAGGTGTAGGACAGCAGATATCCCCAAGCAGCACATCACAAAAGGTAAAAGAAATACAACAAAATTATGGCATTTCTTCACAATATAGCTATAAACAGAGGATCAAGTTTTGAGCTTTGAAACTTGCATTTCTGTGACATTATTGGAAATGTAATGGCTGATGCTTGTATTTGCCTGCTTTTTCAGATTATGGGTCTGCCTTTTGGGCTGCCACTGCAGAAGACATTGAATCAATTACTTGTCTATGTAAACCATGAAAGGCAGAGGCAGCCTGGTGTTCAGAACAAAGGGGTGAGCAGAACTCTAGTCTAGGGACAATCTGTAAGCATGCATCTCCTCAAGACTGCCCCTGCCTCTCCCTTTGCTCTGGGACAAGGACTGTCACTTCTTTATTGCTGAGAGGGCAAAGCACATCCTGGGGCACACTGAACACACCATAAACAGTCACTCAAAAGAGGGGATCACCCCACTGTGGTCAGGGCTGGTGCAGCCTCACCTGTGTGCTTTGGGGAGTTCTGGGACCCACAGTTTAAGGAGGATGTGAAGGAATTCAAATGGGTTCAGAGGAGGGCAGCAAAGATGTTCAAGAGGCTGGAGGAATGTTCTGTGTGTCATGGCTGAAGACTTTGGGCTTGTCTGGTTTGGGGAGAAGCATGATGAGGGACAAACTTGTTGCTCTCTACAGCTTCCCAAGGAGGGGAACAGAGAGGGAGGTGCTCATCTCTTCTTCCTGGGCTCCTGTGACTGAATGCACGGGAAGGATTCAAAACTGCACCAGGAGAGGCTCAGACTGAATATTAGAAAGCATTTCTTTACTGACAGGATGGTCATAAACTGGGACAGGCTTCCTACAGGAATGGTCAGTGCTCCAAACCTGTCAGTGCTTAAGATGCATTTAGACAATGCCCTTAAAAACATGCTTGGCTACTTTTGGTCCACCCTGAAGAGGCCTTGCATCTGGACTAGATCATCCTTGTAGGTCCCTTCCAACTGAGTTATTCTATTCTATTTTCTATTCTATTCTATTCTATTCTATTCCCTAAATCATCTGAATTAGGTATTTGTTCAAGCAGTTGACAGCATCTTTCACAATACAGTTTTCCTCCTCCTTAATGAAAGAGAGCAGTGCTGATGTTAGAAGTGTTTAGTATGGTGGTTTTTTGGTTGTTTTTTTTTTTTTTTTGGGGGCGGGAGTGTTTTTTGTGGAAGCATCAAGTCAGTAAGACTGGATTTTACTCAGTATTTGAAACTGTATTACTGTATTACTGTACACAATATATAAGTACAAAATTTTGTACACAATACACAGAGCATAATTTTGCAGCATTCCTACATCTTAAAATTTTGGATTTATTTGCATCTTATACATTTAATTAAATCATAAAAATACTTTGCACAACTAACATTCTCATTTGTTTCAAGGTTAGAAAGACTTAATGCTGCTTTATGCGCTACCAGCATCGCCCACACCTCCTCCAATGCCAGCAGGACATTGAGTGGAGAAGACTGGCATTCTCATAAAAGGTTGGGAGATTCACCTCAATTAGTCACTGAAAATGGAATTAAATTTTAAATTACTCCAGGTTTGTGGATCTAAAAATTGCTAATGGCTCTAATATGCCTAAGCAGTTTGTAGAACAGAACCCAAAGCCCAGTCCTTTTCCCTGGAAAATTTGTAGAGTCATGACAGTGCTTTCACCTTCAAGCTGCTGGCAGTCTTGGGAAATGTTTCTCTTATTTTGTAACACACAGTTGGATACAGCTACTCTTGGTATGACCAGGGAAGTTTCTTTGGCATCCCAGGAGTCTGGGGGCCCTCCTTTGGGGATTTTGGTGACTTGAAATAAAGCTTCTGACTGACTAGACTTTACCATCTCTTGCAATATGTGTCCTGAAAGAGAAGAGTTCTTAGCAAGTTTCAATCAGTTAAAGTTCTGCACTTTCCAAAATGTTTCACCACAATCGACTGGCAAAGGTGATATCCTGGAAAAGTGGAAGTCAGAAGATGGAGATGAAATAAGCTCAGTGAGGTCTCACCAGAAGTCACAGTAACAGCTGCAGAGGTTTCTGATGTGCAGCCCTCTGGTCTGGTCTCTGGATGACACTGCCTTCATCTTCCTTGACCCAATGTCATTTTCAAAGTGTCTTGTCAGCTCCTTCTCTTCCAAAATTGAAAAATATCGTATCCTACACAAATCAATAAAATTAAGACAGGAACACGAGACAAAGCCTGACTGATATCTGGTCTCTTTTCTTTTCTCACAAGGATGCTGCTATCTTATGCCCAATGAGTTTTCTCTCAGTTTTCCTGTTATTTTAAAAATGGTGTATAAAACTATCCTAACTATTTGTCTCAATAGTGCTGCCCCAGCCTATAATCCTGTCTGTGCTGATAATTTTGATTGCATGGCCTTTTTGGCAGTCCAGGTGTTATATCAATGGCAAAGGAAAACCCTGAATTATTTGCCTCATCTAATTATACACCTAAACATCTAATTATATGGATGCATAAAATACCCAGTTATTTTTAATATTTCCCCACATGTTGTTTGTAGGATACCCAGACTACTCCTTTTCCCCACATTTCGTGACCAGATGGGTTTGTACACGTCCATGTGATAACAAAATTTTTTTTCTACAGTCTCCTTTCTCTTGCTGGTGTCCCTATTTCTCATATTATTTCTCTCTGATTTTGTATCTGTTATCTGGTGACACACATCAAAACCAGCACTTTTAAAAGGCTGTGAGATATCTGAAGTAGGAGCTAAATGCATCACGATATGGAATTTTTCACAGTTTTATAAAAAAAAGAGAAAAAAAAACGAAAAAAGAAAAAAGAAAAAGAGAAATGTGTTACATGATCACTTTGTTCCCATTTTAGCCATATTTACTCTCTCCTTTTAGCTCTGTAATAGATTCTGTTATCTCTGATTTGTCTCTGAACAAAGTGTGGACAGAAAAAAAAGGCAGTACACCATCAGATGTAGCTGTGTCATTACAAGTTACAATTAGCCAGCCAATCAAAATATTGAAGGATCAATAAAACAATCATTAAGATTATAATTTCAAACAAGCTCAAGTAAGCTCCACAATCGTGTCTTTATATTAAAATCCACATTTTGAATACTCTTCTTATCCAAAAGAGACTTACCATGTCTTTTTTATGAATTTGATCCTTCTGTCAGTGACAAGTATTTCTGAACATCAAATCAACTACACTTTTCTTTCACTCATTAACATCAAATTCTGCCCCATCATGAGTATCAGCAAGGGAATGGTTGTCCTTGTCCCCACTACATTTGACACAGTTGTCATTTTGCCTCTCTGCTTCCCCTCCACATATACACACACCCCTTTCGTATTTCTTTTCTTCTTTTCCCATCAACTCTGAGCCCAGTGGCTGCTTTTAGCATTGCTTTTAATGACTCCTTTGAAGTCTGATACTTCTATTATAAGAACCAAACTGGAAGACATTTAACATCCTCCTGTTTCATTTTCACTATAAAAACCCGGGTGTTAAATACAGGGATGTCGTGGTGCATTCTGACTCCCGGAGCTAGCTCAAGTCGCACCTACGGCATGGAAGGTAGGGCTCTGCCTGCAGACAGGTGTCGCCTTCCCTGTGGGCTCTTTTACTCGCCCACTCGCTCTGTCCCTCTTGTAGCAATGAGCAGGAATAAAGAGAAGACTCTCAGGGGGGACAACAACCCAACTTCATTGAAAGGAGCCTGCCCCAGAGAGCCGGGGAGGGCTCCTGTGCAGAACCTTTTAACCAGAGGAGGG
>VZSR01003803.1:66767511-66848292 GCA_013398615.1 Brachypodius melanocephalos | reverse complement strand
TTTTCACTTTAACCTAAAACATGCACCTCCACACAGGGAAGCACCAGGGAGCGTCTCATTCAGATCCCCATGGCACTGATGTGAGCTGTCTGTGAGTTTAGTGCTCCATCTCCCTCCCAATCCAGCGCAGGGGGTACAGGAGGCAGCTCTGCCCTTACCCATTGCTTTCCTGTGGCTGCCCTGGCTGCTCTGCTGTGTTTTGTTCACATTAATATTAAACATGTTTTCCAGTTAGGCTTGTTCCATCCCAGGAAGCCGAGTAGATCACTGTGACTCCTTCCCTGTCTCAGCCCTCTTCCCACAGCATCCCAGACTGCAGTGGAACCTCCTCCTTGGAGCAGTCGGGCTCTGCACCTGGCTCATCCCTGGGGTCCAGCCTGAGGAGACATGGCTTCACTCCAGCACTCTGTGGAGAGCAGCTCCTCAGATGACAGATTTTCTGTGTTCAGTTCAAATATTTGGTGCTCAGAGTTTCCCAGTAAATCCTCGCTTTAGGGGGCGAAATGAACAACTGTAGTGATAATCCCACAACTGCCTTATCCAGAGAACATTAATGGGATTGTAAATGGAAAGCAAAAGCAATGCAAAAAATATATTGAATGGCCACTAGCTTCACAAAAAAATGCTGTAAGAAACAGCTTTTATTATTGCAGCAAGCAAGAGGAAAACCCTTATTTGAAGATTTTTAAAACACCAGTAAGTTGCTTCTGAAGCCAACCTCAGAAGCAAATCTGTCTGGGAAATATTAAAGGTTGCTAGGAAGCAGAAGATATCTGACAAGGATGGCAGAGGCCATTCCCAAGGATAACAAACTTTATGTTCCTGAACTTTCAAGTAAAAAAGGATCCACAAGAACAATAATGTGAAATAACTTTCAAGTATCAGTGCAAAGGTCTCTGCTGTAATTTTCCTAACACTTGCCAGTCTTAGATAGAATCATTATGCTGTTATAAACACTCTTAAGGAACAGGCTTGAACAAAACCTTTAAGGGAAATTGCATGAGGAGAGAGAAGAAATCACAACCTGTATTTGGTTTGTTTTTAGATGGATACACTCTTCTCCAAGTACCACTCTTGCCAACCAAGGGTGAAACATTGCAGGACAATCAGAGAGAGAACAGTCATGTCTCTGTTTAGGTGACAGAAGCGAGATAGACCTGAGCTATAAATTATGGGAAACCCAGGTTAGTTTGCTTTGCTTAGTTGATTATTTTTAATATATGTTTGCAGTTACTGCTTAGACCCCCCTGTGTCTGATTATGGTTGTTGAGTAACCAAAGCATTCAAATATTCAGCTAATAGGATGTGCACAACTTTGCAAATAATGATGTCAAGTTATCAGAGGAGAGATCATAACCCATGAAACTGTAATATTGCCCTTTCTCAACATTTTTATTTTTATTTTCCCTCCAGACTGTATATTAAATTCATATGAACCTGAATGATATTTCCATTTGGTGAAAACTTAAATTATAAATGAGTCTGTGCAGCTGGAAGAAAATTACTCCATATAAGTGTCATGTTTGAGATATTGAAATAAGGGAATTTGAATCCACGCTCAAATGAGACAAAATTACCAGGATATGTTCAGTGGTGTTTGCAGCACACACTAATGTGAAGCAACTCTGTTTGGCTCAGGCTTTTTCTCATATGGCTGGAATCTCCATCCTTGGATCCCATGTGAATGGTTTTGCATCATCCTGTGGAAAGAAAACCCCATGCTTGTGCTCACCCCTACATACCAGACTGATCTGTTTTCCTAAACTGACTTTCTGATCTCCAGGTATCCCCTTCAATGTCTTGCCATCTCAGGAGTCGTCAGTTCCAGCCTGCATCCCTGTGTCCAAAAGGGCTTCTCCCTGGCTCCTGCTGTGATTCCCTCTCCCCACTCTGGCCTCCATTTCACGCTTTGAAGAGAAAGTATTTTCACCTCCATTTAACACCACCACCACCTCACCCCAATGCCTTTGAACCTGTCTCATTGCTAGAGCTGTCCTGCCAAGGATGATCTCTCCCTAGCAATTAGATTGTCCTTGATGCCTCTTGAAACAGCAGAAATTAAATAAAGGGCTTCAGCTGCAGTCAGAATGACATAAGGAGTGAGAATTGTGAGAGTCTCCAGAGGCCCTGGCATTGTTTGATTCCCTGTCACCACTGTAACCCTGCTAGATCTAAAATGCTGAAGGGACCTGTTTCCACCAGCCTTGCCGTGAGCTCCCAGGGGAAACAGCACAGACACAGCACAAACCTGCTCAATCTGGTGACACATACTTCTGAGCTGGTCTACAAAGCTCTCCAGCTGCTTGGGGACAGGCTGGTTTGCATTTGACAAGAGCAAGAAAAGGTCATGTTTTGTGTCTGGTGCTATCTGCATATTTCTGCACCTCCTAAACAGCAGCAAGACACTGTGAGTCTCAGTCATGAGTCTCAGTCATTCCAATCCCCTTTTCAAATTGGAAAGGGATTTGAATGCTTTTCTCATATAATAACAGCAGATCTAGAGTGGTGTCATGGCAAAAGCATTTTCAGAGAGACAGCTCTTTCACAATTTTTGTTTTCCTGATGATAGACAATGCCAGAAATCACTGACATTTATGCTGCAGAGTCTGTTGAAATGAGTAAAAATAAACTATTTATGCATATATATATTTATGCATATATATATTTATGCATTTATATCTATTTATATATTTATATATTTATTTATTTTATATATATTTATGCACAAATAGAGACAGACATACAGATGTATGCATATGTACCTATATCATCATGAACAGAATGTATACAACAGCCCCAGTATTACTCTTGATTTCTGCAAAACTGTGAGTTGATATGAGAAGAGCAAGGTTTGTTCAGGGTCCAGGGAAGAGGAGACTCCTTAGGTGTCAATGCAAGGAAGGATGAGCGGGATTACTCAGAGGTGCTGAGCACCCCCAGATCCAGTAGCAATAAACTTGCTGAGATATGTCAGCCTCCATCCTGTGCACAAAGACCTTCGTGTGCTGCTCTTTCCTGGCACAAGCACCAGCAGTGCTGGTCACAGGTCATGCTGTTAAAGGGCAAATGGGAGCTCCCTCTTGCCTCCTGTCTCCACTGGGAGCACAGCAGACACCTGACATGGGAAGAGGCATGGATCTTCTGTGAGTTTGTGCTGAGAATTTCCACTCTTTTCCTCTGCTCTCTCAGTTCCTGTTTCATAGCCTCACTCCTGCCCTGCAGAACATCAGCTTCTGCCAGCTCTGGAAGCAGCAGGACATGCAGCGAACTCTGTGGCATGGCAGTAAACTCTGCAGTAGTGTGAAGAAACTCCCTCATTTTTGTGTGTATACTGGGAGTCTCCCCTCAAAGCAGATGCACAGAATGTCAGGGGGAACTGCAATCCCTCTGGAATGGAACTTGGACTTCAATCTGGTCTTCACAGACTGAAGACAAGTGCCTTTGCTGGGTAGGCCAGCTTTCCTGCAGTAAAACCTGCAGATACTCACTCCTGATGTTATAGCCAAATTTCTCCGAGTTATGCCAGGTCAGACAGGTGGTCCATCCATCCCAGCACTCTGCTTTTGTGAGCACCCATGTCTGAGGTAGTGAACAGAAACTGTTGTTTCCTCCCTCAGAATTCTCAGGCTTGGATCTAAATGACTTTAAGAGGAAGAAGTTTCATCTCCTAAAGTTTGTGGGGGGAAAAAAAAGTGGTTTATATTCCTATGTGGAAGTCTACATATTTTCATGAAAGAAAGTACCTTATGCAGCACTGCAAAAGGCAATCTTTCCCCTGGAGATTCATATTGAACTCACAAAGAGAAAAAACAAATATCTGTGAGGAAAGCCAGGTTGCTTATCCACTCTTCATCTTCGAGTAGCCTGAAGTCTTCAACACATTCACTCTCCATCAGAAAATTTAGCACTGGTTTTCTTAGTTGCTAGACTTTCCAAGAGCTTTTCTCTTTGACAGCCAACAAGGATTGCCAAGGAGCACTCATTTCCGCTCCTTGTCATCTTTGCAAATCTCTCTGAAATGAAGTGCCTTCACACAGACTTTGTTGATACAACAGAGAGCAGTGTTTAAAACGTTCGTGAAATTCGCTTGGCACAAACAGTCTCCTGGTGGATGTGGCAGGAGTCTACCCAGCTTTGGGTTTAAACATTTCCAGTAAAGCAACTGAGGAATTTTTGCCAATGATTGGGTATTCCATCTGTGCAAATCTCATCTGTCTAATTTAGATCAATCCACTTAAAGAACATTGCTGGCTGTCGTGCCTTTGAGAGATTTTCTCTGTTCTTCACACATGTCAGAGCCTGCGGTCAGAGTGCTGAGCAATGGGAGACCCAACAGTTCCTCATCATACCAGAGTTTCCAGTCTCACACTGAAGAATAAACAGGTTTGCATTCAGCAGCATCGTGATTGTTATAAATTATGAATAGTGCTTATCCACAGCCAAGAAATCTCTGATTTGTGCTGACAGACCACTCGACAGCAGTGTACACTAGTGTACGTGCAAGTGTAATCCCAGTTGTTTACCAGGCTTGTGGGAAAGAGAGCATTAAAACTGGGAGGTTCTTGACTCCTTGAAAATTTAGTCATCTGCAAAAATATTTTCTCTTTTGTGACAGTAAAGTGACTATTATATGCAATATCTACACAGAATGTTTCCAGATATGGTATTAATAGAGCTCAGTCCTGTCTCCTCTAGGTTTTTATTAAGATTTAGACCTTTCAATATTTCTTTTTCCTATACAATTATATTATAAAGCAGACCGGATAGGGCAGTCCAGACCTGTTGCAGCATGGATTTTGGAGAGCTGCTGCTTTTCACTCCAGCCCTAGTGTGACCCAGCTGTCTGGAGCTGCTCCCTTTCTCCAACAGGCACCGGGTTTCCCAGGCAGGGTAAATCACTTCCTTGTAATGTCAGCCCTGTATTTTTAAGCCGATACATTTGATCACCTAGCAATTATAGTACAATTTACGTAAGTATGATGCAGAGCTATTAGAAAAAAAGACTGCAGGCAACTCCCTGCCTGCTGGGCTCTTTGTTCATGCATCCTTCTGCCTCCTGAGCTAGGCATGGCCAGCAAAGATGCACCCAGGGCCATCAGCCCCCATCCGCCCTGGAGCCTGCCCTGTGCTTCGGCATCACCAAGTGTCCCTTGGCTGACAGACATACAACAGAGGTGCTTATTATTTTCATTTCACCTGCTAAACAATTTTTCCTTTACATTCAGTAACCTAAAATTGCTTTCCAACTCCCAGAATTCTTGGGGTATCTACCACCTTTACACGGGGCCCTCAAGGTCTAAATCCCAGCAACATATTGCCTTTAGTAATCAAATATTTTCTCTTACTCCATAATATTTTGATTCCCTTATCCTCCAGCACTATGTTGCAAACTATATTGGGAATTGTCTATCAGTTTCTCCTACAGCTTCTGGCAGAGCTGCTGAGAGTTATCAGATGTGTTCTGGAAGGAAATCCAATTGTAAATAACAACAAAATATATCCCTAGCTTCAAAGAAGACACAGATCCCTACTCCAAAAAGTATATCTCTAGATAGAGAGTTAGCAACTCATTTTCCTGATGCAAAACTATATATTTCCTAGAGAATAAATGCACTAATATAGAAATTTTACTCACAAAAAACAACAAAAAACAAAACAAAACAAAACAAACAACAACAACAAAAAAACCCAAAAAAACCAAAAAACCCCACAAAAACCCAAAACATTTAAAATATTTTAATGTAGAATAAAAAACATAGAAATAGAATTTGATTACATTTTTGGTTATCAGTTTGTATGAGGTTAAGATTACTTTTTGATATCAAGTTCTTTACTTAAGAAGAGCATCAGTTTCAGGCATATCTCTCTTTCCAGCAATTGAGGCATTTCTGTAGTTTATTTTTCCTTACTGTAAAATTGAAAACTCCCCATTCATATCACAGCTTAATGTGAACAACATCAGTACAGGTACCACCAGCTCTGCTAGTTACTACTAAATACTACTATTTACTTTTTAGCTGAGCTAGATAGAAGTGCCATACAATTTGCAGTACTTACAGTTTTTATATGATTTATTTTTTCTTACAACTAAAATTGTAATCCTCTACAGACAGGTTTTGTATCTAGTTATTGCCTGCACTGGTACCAGGGAAATACTGAAAAAAATGGCAATTTGGTCACTAAATAGTCCCCTATTTCTCCCTTTACTTCTCTTGAGGGCCGATTCACTACTCAGCCTAAAAATTGTCCAGTATATACACATGTATGAAGGCCATTTTTTGCTGATGTGACAGCTGTATTTCAAGCATTACCCCACTTCCAGGCTGAAATTTGTTTGAGAGAAAACACAAGAGCAGCCCTTCCCCCAGTAAAGCCAAGCTGTTTTGGGAGCATTGTGAGCCAGGTGTCCTGCCCACTGGTCCAGACAGGTTGGCAAGAAAGATCCTTGCATTGATAAAAGTGGCTGAAAACCCTAACATGTAGTTTGCTTTGAGAGACAACAAATTTACCTGCAGGGCATTCACATGGACACCTGCCCATCATTACACAGAGATGACTTTGCTGGTCAAGACAACATTTTCACAGCATGGATCAAAACAATTTTCAGTTTGGCTACCAAAGCAATTTCCACTTTTTGTTTTTGTGATTGCTTCTTCCTGGAGAGTGTTTGATTTGCTCCACAAGGACAGCAAAGCTACTTTATGCTTGCAAGCAGCAAATATGAGGTGTCTCTCTTTCTTGAACCCCCACACTGGGCAGGTTTGAAAGCCTCTGCCTCAGCCCTGCATGAGGCCAACAAACACGGGGCACACTCTGCCTCTGCAAGGATTTCATAAGCAAGGCCAGACTAGGACACCTGCTGCTGGGCACATTCCCAATGGAAACTTCACACATGCTGGCAAAACAGTGCTTTGAAAAGGTCCTGTAGGCTCTAAGGAAAGGAGGAGTCTCCCCTCAACTGTGATATTTATCACATATCATGACCGAATTCCAAATTATTCAGAGTTTGATGTCAATCTGTGTATGTTTCCTCTGTATGGCCACTCTTCCAAGAACACTGTTTTCACTATTTTCAGCTTCTATTGGTGTATTATAACATAAACAGGAAAGGTTTTAGGTGAGACAGGTGAAATCAAAAGTTTCAGCAATAACTCCCTGCTCTGTGTCACTGGATTGCAGGTCAGAGCATTTCCTCCAGTCTGTCTCGAACTGGAGCAGTTTTTTCATGGTTTTCTTTGCATCACATCAAGCAAAGGAAACTCAAATTTCTCTCCCCAGAGACTCCAGTTCCTTCTCTGTCCCTCCATGCCTGTCCCTTTCTGCAGCCCAGAAGTCTCCTGTGGCACACACACTGCAGCTCACCTCTCTGCAGCCTCCCACGTGCCCCACTGAGCAGCAGTCAAGCAAAACACTGAAGTACATTATTATGCAACTTTCCAAATGAGTTACTTTGTGCTTTGATCATAATGTGATATGCTCTACTTACATTTTACATCTGTGTGACTAAGGAACTTCAGATATTTTTCCAAAGTGAAATGGTTAATGGAAGGTAAATCTCACTGAAAATGGGCAAAGCATAAAATCAGCTTGTCTACTGTGTCTTTTCAATGTGCAGCTTAGAGTAGGAAATTCCTTGGCTATTTCACCTTTTGTTTATCATTTAATTCTTCAAGTTTGCCAGCACATGCACTTAGGTAAAGAAGTGAAATGAAGTAGTTTCTCTTTCTCTGGTGCTTTTGCGATTTCTCCTCAATTTGGCAACTTGTCGGAGTAAAGTGAATATTCTCTCTGAAGACTCTCAGAACAGAGTGACTGTATCAGTTCCCCACATTTCTTATCCATATATCACTATGGGACAGCCAGCACAGGAATACTGGAGTCTACTTTCTGTATGGGCTAGGAACACATGATCTAACACCTACTCTCAACTTCAACACACATCCAGTGCGAGTGCTAGGAAGATGTGTGACAATCATAATGCGTGCTGGAACAGCAGTATCTGGGATTATATAGACATCAACAATCATTTGTTCAGGATTTTAGTAGGAAAAATTTCCAACAGATGAGCATGAATGAGCACTGCTGTTCTGAGCTGTCCCACCTAATCCCA
This sequence comes from Brachypodius melanocephalos, assembly GCA_013398615.1. Classification (NCBI taxonomy): domain Eukaryota; kingdom Metazoa; phylum Chordata; class Aves; order Passeriformes; family Pycnonotidae; genus Brachypodius; species Brachypodius melanocephalos. The sequence continues at coordinate 66,840,182 of VZSR01003803.1, read as the reverse complement.
GACTGCACTCAGGAGCCATGTTTATACATCCTCTTTGCAGAAGAAAGCCTGTTAAACCATGAACTCAAGAAGAAAATGCTACTTTCTTTAGAATGCACTAAAAAAATCTTTTTGCGAATCATCATCATCAGCTGCAAGTTTAAATTCCATATAAAATTGTAAGAAAAAAATAAAATATTATGCTACTTGGGTGCAGGAAAATGTACTGCAGGGACTGGAAATTATAGTAATTCAGATGCCAGGAGGTCGAGCATCAATCTGTAAGTTTTAACTGCACCAGATTAATAAAGCATCTGTGGTGTTTGCCCAGACTCAATTTTCTGTTCAGCAATTTATCACTTGTAGCATTGTAGACAAAAAAAAAAAAAGTTAAAGATTTTCTATTAATGTTTCTTTTTCACACTGCTATTGTAATCTATGCTTATTATTTCTATGTTCCTCATTTTTGTTATTTTCCCTGCAGCTTGAAGAACAGGTGTTCAGATATAGCTCCAAGCTGTCAAAAATAAAACTGGCAATGACTTTAACAGACACAGGGCTGAGGAAATATAAGAAAGTTGTAATTTTGAAAAATTAAATGCCACAGAGGATTTGTTAGACTACACCATGGTTGCCCAGAGGATATTTTCATTTAGATTTCATCAAAAAACACAAAATGAAGTTGTGGTTATGGTGGGACTGGTAGTGGAGACTTGGACTTTGGTCTCTTGTCTTGCATTTCTCTGCAAACTTAAGGAAAACACAGCAGTGTTACGGTAAATAATCATGGATTTATAAACTCTAATGGTTTATGAGCCCATCCCACTTTACAGCAGGTCAGAACCTTTCAAGATTTCTTTTGATCCCTTTCCTGAGGCCTTATTAGGGGGACACTTACTCTAGAGAGATCCTAAAAAAGCCTGCTGGGGAAAGATCATATCCTTATGTAGCACTTTTCCACTTTGCCCTCCTGACTGTCTGGATAACATTGACTGTGGGATCAATTTTCTCATTGAGCAGAAATGCAAGTTTATTGTGTGGTTACTTTTCAGTATCCTAGAGAAATGTACTGGAACAATATGAGTAGATGAACCCTGTTATTTGTAGGTGGGGTTGTAACAGTACATATCCAACTATTTGTTCCTTCTGGGAAGTTTTTCACTCCTCAGTTGAGTAAACCTGCGTAGATTCAGGAGGAAGCTCTTATCAGGAATAAAGAAAAGTGAAGCACAGTGAGTTGTGTTGGCAAAAATGAAAAAAAAATCTTTGCATACTTTCCAAGAAATCACTGCTTCTTGCCAGCTGAATCCCCATCAAGTGCTGACCTATCTTATGAAATAATCAAGAAGAATGAAACACATAATGTACCACCATTCTAACAAGCTATTTTTAAGAGAAAGGAAAACCTTCAAAAACATTTTGTGTGAAACCACCAAGTGACAGTAAAATAATGAGCACATTCTACTGCTGCCTAAAGAAAATGAAACATAAATAACCAAAAGTTACATGCTCTTGTTTCATAACCAGGTTTTCAGGCATTTCAAACAACTCCAATACAGTATAGCACAACTAGTATTAAGAGAATTAGAACTAAATAAAGAATTACTAACAGATCATGAGACCCTTAACTGGCATGAGAAAGACTGATCAGTCCTTTGAGTGGGCTGCTGCTACACTCAGCCTATGGTGAAGACAACAACGAGGGGAAACTGAAAAATAGTTGGTTTTTTCCCTTAAAGGAATAAGGATTTCATTATTAACATCAGAAGGAATTGCCTAATGCAATCTAAAATACAAGTGCTATTAGCTGCAACCATTCAGCAATAATTGAGCACGCAGTGCTTCTTCCAGTGTTTAGGAAAACAGAAGAGACTTAGAACATGACAAACAGATAGGCTGATGTACCACTCTTGGGAATAAAGAAAGCCAGGAGATGAGATACCTACTGGCAAAAATCCGTCCAGCTGCTTCTTTTTGCTCATACAACTTGGGAATTTCATGTGCTTCTGCTCAGCAAAGTAGTAACTGCACAGATCTACCAGAAGGCTGTCTATGTCAGGGCCAGAAAAGGCCAGCACATGGAACTTCAGTCAGTTCCTCCACAAAGAAGGAAAACTCACCCCTGTCATGCTCCTGGAGAGATGATTTCCTGTGCTTTATGTTTTGTGTCTCTGCATTCCATGTATTTTGTATTACTGTGTGCAACCACTATAGAAGTGTCAAAACCAAGAACAGTGAGGTTCCAATTGAAAAGTGGCACAGAAACTATTGAGAAAAGTGAAAGAGGGAGGTTATGTTTCTCATCAGGTGCAGGAGGCACAGAGCCAGAAGCTGCTGATGCTGAAATGTGCCAAGGAAACAGGGATACTGAAAAGCCTAATTGGAATCATCACTTACCATCACATACCTGTGCTAGCACAAACATAATGGAAATGCAGCAACTGCACAACACCAGGCTGGTAATTCCTCAGTGAGCCATCTTCCAGGGAAAATAAGACATGCACTGCAGAAACTGACTGAAATGTCTTACTTAACCTCAGGAATGAGGACATAACCTGCTCTTCCTGGCTGATTAGAAGTGATTAGCTCTTCCTAAATCAATACACATACTGTACCTTGTGTCTTGACCACAGCACCCTAGGGGGCTATACCAGACTCAAACCGGTGAGTTCTTACAGCCCCCTGTGATGGGCTTTGCAGAATGTTGTTATCTGACTGAATGCCCACTTTCACAACAAAGCCATAGAAAATGAGTGAACTAACACTGTGCTTATCAACAGAGCAGTATTTACATCCTCATGCTGCCACTGCAATACACAGGACCACCAAGACACTGCATAGACTCGAAATGCTCTCCCATAAAACCCCACACAGCCAAAAAAACCCATAGAAACTAACAGCCTCTGGAAACAGGGGCAAAGTAAGATTCTGAAGGTAAACAACAGAGACAAATTAGTTACAGCAGGAAATCACAGAAGAAATACAAAGGTAATTTAAAACCCCTTCTCCTGCCTCTGCTGCTCCTCATCCCCATGTTGGTTTGTTTTTTGGGTGTTTTTTTTTTTTGTTTGTTTGTTTTTTCTTTTAAAAAATGTCTGATCTAACATAGAAAAGTAGAACAATGAAACTCAGAAGAAGATACAAAAATTTCTTGCTAGGAAAAAGAGTATGTGCCCTTTTGGAGCACAAATTGCTAATTTTAGGATTACAATCTTTATTGTCTCTTAATTGTCTCTGAAAGCCGAAATTAACTGCCAATCTACAATGAGGGAAAGGAAAATTATATCTTAGATCTTACCAGTTCATATAATAAAACTCTATTTTGTGAATTGTGTAAGTTCTAAAATGCCCCAGTTTTATAAACTCAGTTTTCCATAATGTGAAAAAAAAAAAGTTTCTTTTGTTTCTTCTCTTGATTTTGGGTATCAAATTATGTTACTCTGTAACTTCAGTGTGTGTTAAGCACAAAACTTTTCACAGTGAGACCTCTTTCCAAGGGCTGTCAAACAAAATCTGAAACTACTAACAACTGAAAGCCTTGAAAATACTGGCAAAATACTCTGTGATGATGGAAAAAATGATGTTCTCAAAGAAGGAAAACACAGATTGACTGTTGTCCACTTCAAGTTAAAAATCACTATCGTCACTTTGTCCTTTTTTGTTGTTGTTATATTTTTTTTTTCTATTTTCTTTGTGATGTTTAAACAATAGGTGATTTTACCAAGATCCATATATATATTAGCACTGTGTGGACTTGTATCTCCTGTGCCAAGGTGCCACTGACATACCAGTATCATGTTTGTGTGATTAGGTCAGGCATTCTCTCTGAGCAGCCATTATCACCTATTTTACATTTGTCTGACTGGTACTACTACAACTTCTGTTCCACAACAGACTATGTGTCATCACCACATTCACCCTTCCCATATTAAATATCTCCAGACTAACAAGAAAGTAAAATCCTCAGGAGATGCAGCTATTTTTAAAAGACTAAACATTCAAGACTACGTATTTCCTCATATTTATTTTTAACTGTATTTTTCTAAAACATATTAAAATAGAAAAGATGTTCATCTGATTCATACAAAGAAAATACCAATAATAAAATAAGTAATAAAATACTGAAAATATATGAAAGCACCAAAACATTAAAATATTCATGTTGGCAAAGACTCTAAGAATATATTTCTGGCAATTTTACAGTAAAGTGCTATTTAATCCAAATTAAGGAATTGGAATTTTAATAGCTTGGTTATTATTATCTTAAGGTTACAAATTACTTTGTTACTCTTCTCACTAAGACAACAACCCATTTTGTTGGAAGCAAAGCATTTGAGTTGCATGCACATAAAAATAATCCAAGTAACAGCTTCATTATAAGCAGTTAACAATATAAATTGCCAAATCATTAGGAATAAAAATTACTGAGCAACAAAACAGGCAGAAATGAGATTAGTGAAAAATTAAGAAAAAGCAGATGTTAAACCATTGTATAAATTAAGAAAGGACAGAAGACCGTGCACCAAACATTTCTGTAGCCTTGCTTTTTACATGGCATTTTTTTAGTAATCATATTGCTGGTTTTATTAGTTAATCTGTTTATTATTTCAAACTGCCCTTTTCTATTTCCTAGAAATGATCCTACATCACCAACACACTGTAAGCAAAAAGACAGAAGCAGAGTATGACCTTTATTTTTCCTTAATAATCACTTCTCATCTATTGAAGTCAGCAGACAAAACTAATAAATCTGTTACAAAGCCAATTTGTAGCAAAAATTAATTCAAGTAACAGAATTAAATTTTTAAATCTCTTGAAGAGTGAAAATTTTAAATGTATGAAAGATATCATCAGTCTCCTTTTAAGTTTTTATCATTTTAATATACATATTTACAGCAATGAGTACAAAGAATCCTTGTTAGCAAAGTTCTTTTTAGCTTCATGCACCATTTCCACAACAATTTCTGTGAAATGGCAAATATAATACTTTTATGTTGCCTTCAAGTGTATTTCATCTTCCTGATTTGACTTGCTTTTTTCATAATTTCATATGTAATTGAACCATACTGCACAACTTGGAGTAAGTTCTTATACAGACTATTTAATAGCCTTTTTATGAACCAATAATAGGCCATCATAGTAAAGAAGTCAGCTCCCACGCTCCTTCTGTAATTTGAACACAAGCTGCTCTCTAAAAAAAAAAAAGAATAGTGTCTTGTCTTGTGCGTATGTTACTTGGTAGAAACTTTTCATTTAGAAGCAGCAAAAAAATAAGGAATTTAACCAATGAGAGCAGTGAGTCTGAATTATCAAAATAATTACTATCAACATGTACATACACAGATTATGTTTAAAAAAATCCACCTGTACTACATAATTTCTGTAAATTTTCCTGGATGAACAGATTAACCTCAGAATACACTAAGTTGACTGCTTGCATCTTCTATGGGAGTGATTCAGAATGTAAGAATGAATATGATGAAAAGAAATGAAAGATTGTATTTAAAGTAGTTGAATAGAGGAAAAAAAAGCACAACAGTCTTAAATAATATTGTATTTGGTTTCCTCCTCCCAGTTTAGTAATTTTTGTTGAGTTGTACAGTGAAAATAGGTCCTAGCTTTAACACCTTCTTCATGCCCTATTGTAAGTGTCAACTTAGACAATAATTTCAGTAATCTTGTTTGCTGGTCATTCATTTCTTCTATTTTTTTTCTCCTCAGGAAACTGTTCCTTGTTCATTGCTGTAGACTCACAAACCTCATTTTGGCAGTTCCAGAATCCAAGTGCAGCATTGCAATCTTTTTGACTCCAATGAACCATGATAGGCAGCAGCACATCCAGGGCACAGCAATTCTTTTTAGTTTCTCTGGGCATACGCCAGGTAGAAGCAGAAGGCAGCAACAGTAACTGATAGCAGTGATACAACAACTGACAGCTGCTGGAACCAGAGGCAGCGATTCATCTGCTCTTCAAGTCTTCTATTAATCTGCAGTAAATGAGTTAGCTACAAATAGAACAGTTTCATTAAGTTAGAATTACTGCACTTGAAAGCACTTGGCAATTTTGAGCTATTTTGGCAATAAGTATAATCACAGAAAAGAAAAAGCCTTCTCTCAGTGGTCTCTCAGCAGTACCTTTTCTATCATTGCATACTTCAGGAATCTGTTCCTCTTAAGAAGCTTCAAATCTTAAGTTATGGATAACCAACATGGCCTGCATCAAGCAGGGGACATCTTTACACTCAGAAGCAAAAGACACCACTGATGCTCATTGATATGCCAGATCTGCACCCACACAAGAAGAATGAGCAAACTGCATTGAAAATGTAATGATTATTAAATCATTATCATTAAACAAAATAATTAAATCACTATCACTGATGTAGTTACTTTTAATTGCTGAGATGTTCAAGTAGTATAATTTACAAAATACCAGAAAGGTTCAGTAAAACTTCTTTTTATCTCTACCATATCCTATCATTTTGCCGAATATTCAGCACAAATGAATATGCTATTACCTGTATGTGTAAATCTTCATTAGTTTTTGCTGGAATATTAAATGCATTGTCTTTTAATGTCAGAGAAGAAGGCTTACTACTTTCTATGACGTGACACCTGAGCCTGTAAAAAGGAAATAAGAACACACACCAAAAATCACGAATTTAATGCAATATTTTATAATTAAGAGTAAGCAATCCATCTTCAGTGGATAAAGTCCCTGCACTTTTAAAATTTAAGAGACAATAACTATAATTACACTACATTTAGTCCAGGTTTATCAAAAAGTAAAGGTCAGGTTTGCATCTATCAGTAACTAATGTACACAACACACTTGCAATCAAATAATTCTATTGTTTCAGGGTCTTTCTTAAAAAAAACCCAAAGAAATTGCACCACTTATGCAAGGAAGCTAAAGGTCATTCACATGATGTAGATTTCATTCAAAAGGGAAGTAAGGGATAAGCACTTGAAGCAAAAACAGAACAAGATTTAGGCATCAAGACTCACAAAATACTTTTTCATAGTAGTTTTGACCATGAGGGGATAAAGGCAGCTCAAAACAAACCCACAAGAAACGCCCAAGAACAATCTAAGGCAAAAAACCAGTCAAAACTGCAGAGAACTTTTCCTAGACATGTTCAGTGATGCCACCCAATGTGGCTGGATGAGAGAGAAGAGCAACAGGTGCATTCTAAAAAGTGTATGGGGAAACTCATTTTTCTAATGATTTTTCTAGATGACTTTTCCACTGCTAAATATCAAAAATATACATATGAACACGTGATAGGTTTTCCAGAAATTTTCTATAAAATTCTAATTTTCCCTATTAGAAAGGGAACATTTTTAATATTGTCTAGAAAATAGCTTAGCATTTACTGTCTGCTTTCCTTGACTGCTTCCTTTTAGAAAACTCAAGCAACACATTCTTATTAAAAAAACAAAACCCTTATTGTCCCTGTGTATTGTCACATGCATTCATATGTTTCCCAATTAACTCTTAATCAGCATGAGAACAAGAAAAATAGAAGAGCATGTCCAGAATACCATTTTTATACATTAAACTCACATCAAATCAGTTAAAACAGAGCAAAAGTCTCAGTAATATATTTTGGTCAGTAACCATAAAAGTGAGTTTGGAGAACACTTCACTGATTATGATTAGACAAGTGCTATGAATCAGCTAAATAAGAAAAGCTTAAAAACCCCAAACCCCATATGCTTACCTATGTTCCATCACTTTGGTCCTAGGGACTTCTTTCCAAAACTGAGTCAGTTCTGGCACACCTGCTCCAGAAGACTGGTCCATTTCTGCTGCCATTATAAGGAAACGATCCTGCAAAGAAGCTGCAAAACCTGCCCTCAAGGAAGACAAAAAAAAAGGCAACGGTGTGCTTACATAAAATGACAATAGTATAAGGAAGGTAGAAGTATTTTGCACAAAAGTGACATAAAATGAGAACTTGTTTATTGCAGGACATCAGACACTGACTTACTAGAAATAAAAATAATTAAATCATTCTCCAAAGCTCAATAATTTTAATTACAGTTTTCCCAAAATTATGTAGGTTTATTTTAACAGAACTAGTTTCATCTGAATAGCTCAAAGACAACCCAAAATTTTGTAAAGAATGTATTCTCCAGCAAATTCACATGTCCTTGCAACAATTTAGGAAACTGATTTACTGCAGATAAACTCCCACTGTAATAAGGAACCAGCCACTCAGACTTTTTGGCTTTTAAGACAAGAAACAAAATGAGTTGCAGCCAACAGCTGCTTATGCCTGAGTGGAGCAGTAAATCAGCACAGGGAGTCACTCGAATCCTTTCTGACATCCATGTTCTTTTTAACAAATGGTACCATTCTCATACAAGAGTCAAGTAGGCATGGGCATCAGTCAGTCCTACACACCAGCAAGCACATACACCCATCAGTGTCCAGAGCATGGCTAGCAACACAACTTGCCCACATTTCTTACAAACTCCATTTTACATTTTTACTTACCACCATGAAGAGAAACTATTATATCTAATGATGTACCAGGTTCACAGCTGCTGTTACTGGGTTTAACCCTGTATTTTTCAGGTGCAGTTGTTCTCACCTATAAACAAGAAATATGAAGGATACAGTAAGTGCATGCACAAACCATGATTGCTTCATAACTTCTCTCATTCTGTAATAACTAAATCCCCAAAAGCTTGACTATTAGATGTCTCTGAAATACATAATTTTGCAGGCATAATAAGACTCTTGCATATTCCTTTTCCTCCCTCTCAACTGTGTTTATCTTGTTTTCTTGCATTTGCTATTTTTCTTTTGCATACATATTTAAAACCAGCCAAAAAATGCTGTAATAAATATGAAAATATGAAAATATGAAAACTTTAAGTTATTTTAATGTGCAGATAATGCAAAAGATGGGAAAAACCCACAAAATATACAAGTAAACTCCATATTTCTGAAGCAAATATAACTACTAATTCCTTTGATGGTGACATTTGCAGATGGATCTACATCATTTTGGAGCATTACTAACTTGTTTCCAGCCAATATTTCAAAAGAAGCATTCTAAAAAGATGACTATTCAATGTTCAAGCTTTACCTTTTCAAGAAGCATTACTCTCACTAAAAAACTAACCACCACTTTAGCTCTTTTTTTGTCAGTGCTCTGAAGATTTGTAATACTAATTAGCCCTTTTGAGGTAGTACATCATAGGCATAAATTCAGCCAGATTTCTTTGATCTGCCTCAAATATCGCTACACAATAAAAAATTTTGTCTGCAAAATGGATTTAACAGTATTCTTACCCCTTACAGAAAAGAAGAAAAAGTTACACAGTTAGTAAACCAGGCCACACATACAACACTTACTTTAAAAGCCACGACATTTTTAGTGACATTTGTGAGAACTATCAAACATTTTTTCTCTCCAGTTTCTTTGGATCCAAAATATAGCTCTTCTGCTGGGCTAGTAAGAAAATTAAGAAGAATAAGTTTCTTCAGATTATCTTTACAATAGATCATAGAAAAAAACTTTACCACACCTTCAAGAAAATAAAATACTTTCTACCCTGCAGCTATGGTCAACATAAACAGATATTCATCACAAAAAGCTATGAAAACAAAAAGCAAAAATATTATAGTGAAGCTCAGGGTTGACTCATGACAAGCAGGACTGGCTGCCTCAGCTGATTGCTGCCCTTGACTTCTGCCACCTGTAAGAGCAGGAGCAGCTAACAGATACACGGAGTCAGCTACTGCATCTTTGGGCATGGTGTAAAGGGAAAGCATCATTGGCTTTAATTTATGCTTATGTTAAGGAATATAAGCTGCCACAGACAGGGAGTAATTTCCAACTCGATCCTTGTCATAGATATAGTGCACACATAAGAGAAAGCAGATATTCACAACTGGCAATCACTTCAACCACGACAGCTAATTCACTTGTACTTATGAGTCAACCTTCACATACTTGTTGTACCACATGCATAAATAAAGTTTTGCTTCTTTTTAATATTCTTGTGCAATTAAGAGTCATGCATGAGATATTTAAACCACATCAAACTAAGACAACTCATTTTGGATAAGCATTCAAATGAACACTAGTAGGTCAAAGGCATGCTCATAGAATACAGGTTGAAAGGAAACTTGCATAGTAATGAAGAACTTTTCCTCTCACTGTGTCACGTGAGGAGCACGCAAAGAACTGCTGTTCTACCCCGTACTAATGAACTGCATATTCTTTTTCAAAACGGGACTTTTTTTCCCCATGTCCTCTTTCTGGAGTGCCAATTTCATGTTAGTTTGACCTCCCCTTCAAAGACTTCCTTTTATAGTACCAATCCTTCCTTCTTCTCCCACTTAAACTACTGTATGAGCTGAGAAGAAAACCCCTTGGGGCTGTAGGGCAATCGTGAACGCCCATGCCTCAAGCAGATTGCAGTGGTGCCTGTGATGTAGGGCTGCTGATGTTTTACAAGGCATTAGTCAATCCACATGACAAAATTACTTCTTTTGTGGTGGGGATAAGTGTGCCAAATAAAGTAGGAACCAAAAAACTGATGGGTTTAAAACAGCTTCATAGGGTAATCCTCTCCTCCTCTCAGTATTCTTTCATTTCCAAATTGTCAATTTAAGTAACCAGTGCTGGGGAAAGGAAGGGTTGTAACTACAACATAGTTTAGCTATCTTAATACTGTACTACTGCAGCTGTGTTTAACAGCAATTGCAAGATGAACCATAAATGAAACAAGATAACAATAATCAGCCTCAAAACAAGATACAAACATGGTCAAGGGAAGGAACATTCTGCAAGAGCCTGATCCTTCTTGTTCTACCAACTATGGCCATTGAGCAAAGGAAAAAAAGCTTTGGGCCACAGTTGTATGGCTCGTCTGTGAAATCAAGTTCCAGAGCATTGCGGGTAGGTGACATGGAGCTATTAAGAGGCTGGATTGTTTAAACAAACACCCAAGCATTTTAATTTTTACAGATGCAGGAATTTCTTTGCTCTGATGTGTGTGACATAACCAGCTTGTACTAGAAATTCTCGTACCACGAGCTGCTCTTCTGCCAGACAGTGCAAGGAAACTGCTGCTTTTTGTCTGACTAAACAAACTCATTTATTGAGGAAAGTCAGAGGCTGCCTTTCATTATAAGGTATACAAGGCAAATACAGTTGTGGCCTAAATGAGGGAGGCAGCTGACTCATGAGCATGACTACAAATACAAGAAACAAAAGAGCACAAGGACCCAGCTTTGGTCCATGATTTTATGGTGCCAGAGCTGCAGTGCCTCAGCTGTGTGCTCAGGCTCCAGGCTCCTCCCTTCACAGGGCAATGCTGGGAGATGAGCAAGGATGCAAGTTAATTATGGTGGCAGAGCTTGTGGTCTCTGTGATAGGTGCCTACAACTGGCACTATATATTATTGGTTCAATCACCTTCAGTTCAATGTCCTGAGAATCAGTGGAAGAAAATGAAAGCTAGTTCTAGCTTCTGCAGAGGGAGAGGATTAATGAAGAGCAACAGCTGCACTCAGGATTTTACTTTAAAAACAAAATAAACAAACAGCAAGGACAATGGAGACACCAGTACTTTATTTTCCATTGACAGCAAGACTACAAATATCAACACCTCTTCACTTGACTAAGTTTACTCTTCCATGTGTTGCAGTCCATATAAGTCACTTCTATTCAATGACAGCTTGAAGTATTTCAAGAGGAAAAAAAGGAAGTTTCTGAGGGTGTCAGGGGTGTTTTGCTTGTTTGGGTTTTCTTATTGCTTGCTTATGATTTGTGCCCCTTTTTTTTTTTAATTGAAAAGTGGTTGGAAAAAATACATCTAGCATGTGTGATTGTCACAGAAAACATTTAACTTTTTTTATAATAACAATTCTGCAATCTATGTCTTTGTCTTGCCATACAAGAAACTAAGGCTATACAGCAGAGGTTTTTCATTTAGAAATTAGGAAAAATTTAGACATATAAAATATATTTAAGCTAATGAGTATGTCATTATTCAAATTCATTCCAAAACTAATTCTTTAGAGCACCTAAAAAGTTAGCTAAGAAATTACCTAAAAATTAGATATTTTCTTCATTCATCTAATAGCAAACTGAAAGCGAAAATAAAAGTTAACATCTAAATCAAATTCTAATCAAGCATTTTAACCTAAAAGGCAGTGAAAAGAAAAAGTGGTATTGGCTAATTGATTTCTTTATTCTAGTTTAGTGGTAAAAATAACTGCGAGATGTAGCATCTTGGATGACAAAACCTTCTGGGTAGGTATGTCATTACAGAGCCCTTTGCACACAAAATAAATTGGACCCATTCAAGCTGGAAATTATTATTACAGACATTTATACCATCATAAGCCAGAAGAATTCAAGCAAGATTTAACAGTGAAAACTGTGTTGAAAAAACATTGATTTTTCTTGAGCCAATGAAATCAGTGTCAAAGCACTGCTCTCTTTACAGATAAGGACAGGCTTAAGTTAGATGTTTTCTCAATATAAACAAAACAATCCCACAATTCTATGGAATATACACCTACTCGTACAAAAAGCATGCCAATCTTTGGTGACACCAGAAGATTCATTAAAAACTCGTAAAACCAGGAAAACTCTTTGAGCTTTGTAAAAATCATTCTTAAAAAGTTGTTTATAATTTGTTTTCCTCTAACAGTCTGAAAAAAGTTTATTTTGAAAACCAACTAGTTCAGCATTTAAGTGTCCAAGGCACATTGTAAAATGAAAATTAAAGAAAATTATTATTACCTGATATGTAATAAAGGTCCTTTAAAAGTGGTTAATGCTTTCTTTGCATTTTTTGGTTTGACCTCTGTTTTGTCAGTTTCCTCTGATTTGGAAATTTGTTCTATAGAATTCATCTGAGTAAAAATGATAGTTACAATGATTAACTAAAAACCTGGATTACGTTACAGAATCATGCAGGTATTTCAAAGAATATGATGAGGCTTATTTCAACCATTTACATATTACAGACCAAGCTTTATATATATTCATTCTCTGAAGGTGCTTGAAGTCCACTGAATAAAATGCTTTACTATAGAAGTTATGTAACACATTAAGCATGTACAAAACAAAACTTCTGCTTTGGTTTTTTTCCATGTATTTTCCTGCTGCTCAGGTCAGGTTTTGAAAAACCCAGACACACAGTTATAGCACTTCAAACATCTAAGATTATAAAGCACTGGTATTATTATTCATCCATTGCAAATTAAAATTAAAACAGATGCCCCAACACAATCACTGTTATCACTGTAACAGAAAACCCAGTACCAATTCCACACTTCATTGCACTTCAGGGTAGCTAAACATATCTTCATTGCTCTTAGATGAAACTCTGAAGTCTTGCAGAGCATTAAAGAAATAGTGCTGATTGAATTGGTGCTTCCAAAACTGCAGGTACATCTTAGGTTCTGAGGGTTCTCTTCTATAACATTAGGAAAATACATGCAAAACAGGGCAGATGCTGGGGGAGTACAGAAGACTGAAAAAATTAGTGACATCATGATTCCAGATCAGCTGGCTGAAGAGTTTGCTTAGCCCTCTTTTTAGTCCACTTTTAATACAGAGAAAAGACATGAAGTGAATTCAGCTCATGCAAGTTTGAAGTATAGGAATGAAAGGAATACAAAACCTTATATGAAATAGGCTGTATAAAAAGAACCCATACAGCAACTTTTTTTTATAATTTTATAACAGGGGTAGAAAAAGGTTAGTGTGTAAATGCACTGCACTCGTTATATGTTAGGCTTTGTTCTATATAAACTACTAGAAAAAATACTACTATAGAACACAAAAGTGGAAGCACCTACAGGACAGGCACTTACTAACCAAGTTTATCACTCATGATTTCCTACACGCAAAAAAATTGAGTAGCATCTTGGTTACACTGAATGGAAGTGAAAACAATTCTATGCCTTGTGGTATTTCAAGAGTAAACAAAGCAGAAAAAAACTAAAATACCTTAAGTAGAAAGCCAAGTCACCCATGCAAATTAAAAGCCAATAAACACTGACGCCTATTAAGCACCAAAGGCAACTCACACATTGAGTAGATATTTGCCATGTTTCTGTATATGAGAATCATAGCTTGCAAAATGTGTCCCAAGCAAAATAAGCTACTGAGTCTAAGCATGTTTAGGTAATGTTCCCTTTTGACCCTAAGGTCAGTGAAATTAACATTTTTTTTTGAAAAGCTGGCCAAATTTCAAATAACAGCTGGACTATTTAGTGAGTTGCACATTTCAAATTATTCTGACAAACCTGGAACTGTAAATGAAACTGTATTCTACTCCATTAAACAGAAGTCTTGCATGTAATATTCCAAAATTAATTATGGTAATAAAGTAGTGAATTTCAAATTTTTTCTACTATTTTCAAGAGCAATATCCCCAGTTACTATCACTGCATATTCCTAGATATCACTTCATGTGAATTTATCTAAAACAATGCCTTTATTTCTGGATAAACAACACTGCAGGAAGATTACGTTGCAAAACATGATTGATGGAGTAGGAATACAATTTCTCCCGAGAATAAATGAAAACATTTATATGTTAAGATTTTATCAATAATTTAAGAAAACAAATTAACATCCAGTAGTGCATAAATATTTAACTTAATATTTTTTCATGTACATACTGATTTAAGCATCAGAGAAAACTAGATCTATTTCAAAATGGTCACCACTAGATATCCCAAGATTAAAAAGAAACCAACTAGAAAGACAACCTTTGGAAACAAAATATAGAAACCTTTCTCATTTTACTGTACAATTCACTATATTCCAAGAGATAGACTAAATACTTGGTGCACATTTTATACATTCTGAAGCATGAAACTTGTCATAACAAACCAAGAGTCAAGGTTGAAACTGCAACAATAATTTTTCAGTTTTCCTGTGTTCTTTTGCTAAATAAGACAGAAAAACTGTTAAAAAATACAACATAAAGACAAGTAACCAAAATCATATGCTTCTTGTCCCATTTTTTTAAGCATCTAGCTAGTCTTGCTTAAATCTTCACTTAGATACCTTTTTCTGATTAAGGTTTTGTGCTTCATTCAGCTCCCCAGCCTCCTTGGTGTCTGCATCTATCTCTTCTTTACTTTCATGCTCATCTTCACTTGTAATGGGCCCATTTTCACATAAAGGAGTTTGAAAATCATCATCAACCAATGGAGGATAACTGTACTTGAAAGAATCCTGAAAGATAAGGAGATTTATAAAAGATGAGTTATTTGAGAGGATTAGAAGTGCCTTCTCTAGGGTTTTTAAATGGAAATACTGTCATTGTTTCTTGTTTCACATTACTTTTATGTTTCATTTATCCATTTCAAGTTGCATCCCTACACAGAAAGCTAACACCAAGAGTTTCTATTTTATCATCAATAGACAAATAAATAGAGTCATCCAATGACGCCAGTAAAGTGTAACTTTTATTTATATTCACAGCAGAACTGTAGAAGCTGGTCTATCAAGGATCAGCATTCAGAGTCTTATTGCTGAAATTCTCTTCTAAATTCTCAAAAATGTGGTTTAAAACTTATGACAGCTATTTCTAAAAATATTTCAAAAGTGATGAAAAACATCAGTTGTTCCTTGCATGTTAGTTTCATAATGACCAGTTAAAAAAAAAAAAAGGAAATAAACCCCACGACCATAATAATCCCTTAACATAATGTGTGGACCTTTACATATCCTGCAATTCAGACCTCTAGTCTTTGGAATGCCAAATTAATTTAAAGACCATATTTAATACATCTAAGTAATGCAGCACCAGAATACTAAAGTTCTCAATGACTCTATAATAAAGGTATCTTTTCCATTGGAAGATCAGTAAAAAACCAAATTTTGCTAACTAGAAATTATCTTAACATTCTCCAAATCATTTTAGTACATGTAATGTTAGAGGCAGTGTTTGAATGGGGATCTCTACTCCTACTGCATTTTCAAGCAGTTTTAAGCCTCAAGTAACCTCAAGCAGTCTGTCAGCGTTTACAATGGAGGGAAATAACATAGCTTTGACTCCTGTGAGGCAGAATGAAGCAATACCCCTGCTTCCCTCAGCAGGGAGTTACAAAAAGGCATTTCAAGAGACCCCTCCATAAGTAAGTACATTTTCTCAAAACAGGGAATAATGGGATGTTAAGAAAGACTAAAAGGGAAAAGTCTCAGATCTCAGATGGACCCATTCAAAGAAATGAAGGTCTAAATATACTCTTCAGGCTGTAGCAAGAGTCAAAGACCTCTAGGTATTCCTTGGCTCAAACAATATACTATTAAGGGCCTGAAGGACAAGCTTTAAGTATCAGTCACAGACTAAATCACTATTAGAAGAAAAGACTCTAGTCTGCTAGAAATATTACAGCAGTCTTACAGAATACTGACACCCACACTTGACAGAAATATTCAGCCTCCCCTTATCCAAGCCAACAAATCCTTGTCACTCCCTTCCAGCATAGGATGAAGGGCATATAACAAACTGACCTTAATAGAGGGAAATTAATTTTGCTACACTCTTTACTTGACCTTCTTAATCCATGCTGTTGGATAGCTCCAAGAGCTGAACAGAATCTCATCAGTGGGACAACTCAAAGTCCCATACTTCATAGTCACAGTGCCTAATTTCAGTGGCATGGGTATATCTACTAAGAGGGTGAAAACCTCAGCCAGGTAACAAGACAGATCTATTCAATGCCTGATACATCCATTCTATAGACTTATGCCTCTTTTTTATAGCAGATCTAGAGAATTCAAGCTACTGGTTTTGGCAGTTTTGGTAGAGCTGTCATAATCATAGTAGTGATATTTTCTAAGATTTCATGTACACAGTGGCCATGAAGTCATGCAAGCTTAGCCATGTCTTAACTTCAGGCCACTGACCTATATAAGGTACTTCCAAGAAAACCTGTGGGCTATCAATTTAGATACCCAGGTAAAGAGCACAGCTGTTGCACACATTGCTCAATACTGGCACCAGCTGAGAGAATCTTGATCAATTCATCTTTGTTAAATCCATCTTCTGACAAAGACTGGGCAAAACAACAAATCAAATCCCTACTGTATGTACATACCTTGCATCAAAGTGTACACAGTATGTACATCAGTTTTGCAGAAAGTATTACTGAAGAGACAACAAATCTCCCTGCTCAGTCAGAAACATGTATGCCTTAAGAACTGGACTGTTCCAACAGCTGGAAATGGCAGAATGTGCAATAGATAAGAAAGCCAGAAAACACTGAGTTAGTATATATTTATTACTAAATGAAAATATTGCCAAGTGGCTCTTGAGCACCTAACCCTATTTTTCCAGGCTGGCTAGCATTAGCTTGCTTCTAGATCTGCCTTGGGTATTTTGACAAGCTCTCCAAAATAAAGCTGCTATAAAGAAAATTACCTCTGTGCACTACGGACAAGAATAACTCAAAGCCACATACGTGGTATGTAGCATGTATGGATCAGCAATATGGTAACAGTCACAGGCAACAGACTGATGAGAACTTGACTAGAACTTAGACCAAATTCATATTTCAAAGTCCTGCAAAACCGAAGTTTCTGTTTCCCATAATTAATTTTAATTTTTTGGTACTCTGGAGACACCTTTGCCCAGTAGTTCTTTAAAATCAAGCACGTAATATTCTTCTTTCACAGCTGGATGACAGTCAATCAAAGGATTTTAAAGCTAAGGAAAGTTTCTGATTCATCTTTTGAGTGACCCTGAGACAGAATTAAAATATGCTTAAAGGCAACTTCACTGAAGCTTGGAGGCTTCCAACAGAGACAAATAACAGTTCCCTTAGTTAAGCAAAGTAATCACTGACTCCAAGTTCAACATTCATTCTTTTTTTTTGTTACTTCCAGAAGTAGTCTCTAACATTCTTCTGGAATACAAAGAATGTAAGTGCAGTGGAATCCAGGTATCTCCCTGAATTAACCTGCCAAATGATCTGCTCCACTAGTTGTTTACATCTGGCAAGACCTGGCTCCTGGAAGTGGGATCCTAGTAAGGGACACAGCAAAGGAAGCAAAAATACACTGTGCTCTTCACTGGCATTATGCTTGTTGCTAATATGAAGATCTGTAACTAAACATGTGGAAATCAAAGATGACAGAGAGAGAATTGGAAGGAGGCAAAAAAATCCAAAAAAAAAAGTCTCTCATAAGCAAAACCAAACACTTGAGAGAAAAATGGAAGGAATCAATTTGTGCAAGTCAGATACTGCATTTTAAAAAAAGCCAGGCCTGACTATACTAATAATGGTGAATTGTACTCTAGCTAGCTGCCTCAAGAGAAGCCAAGGTTAATCACATTAAGAAAAGTTAAATTCTGACAAAGTGCATTAAGTTGTCTGGTCAGTGAAAAACTCCCTGCTGTCAGAGATGCAAAGATCCTGCTTTACTGTATACTCTGAAAAAAATTTGGGAAGAAAGATTCCAAGCACAATTTTGGAGTCTTGGTATTTGCTAACAATTCTTCCAAATTATAATAGTTCTGAGGTTACAAGCTCAAAATACCCATCAAGTGAAACTCAGTAGTTAGACAAAGCATGTGCTGTTTCAAAATACAGGGCTCTTAATATGCAGACATAAAGTTATTTTTCTGAAATTGTCAAAACCTCTGGAGTCCTTGTTAGGCAAACTTACTACTATTGTACTACTTTATTTCTGACATTGCAACTTTTTACCCCAGACAAATGATTTAGATAAGCTGCCTCCATGATTCTGAAATTTGTTAATGCTCTCAGAAGATGGGCAACATGGAGCCAGCTTGATCAACAATCACTACCCAGCAATGGGATCTTTTAGGCCCAAGGCAGGATCACAGATAACTCTTAAGATTGCATGTTTCATTAGATGCTTCAGGAGGATATTTAGCAAAACCACAAGTTCTTTCTTTAAAGACATAATGAACTGTTAGGCAAGATAGTCTAAAAAGCAGATGGGAGATACTTGGCTTTAATGAGGAAAAAAATTGCCTCTCTATTGCAATAATAGAACACACAGAACCACAGAAGCCGTGCCCAGATGCACTGCTAAGCAACATTCAATCCCTTACTGAAGCCACTTCAGACATCACCAGCCCTTCCCTCAGTGCCCACTCCTGCTGTGCAGCAATTTCACCTTTCTTCCATATGAGAAAGTTCCTATGTGAGACTGGGAGCCAGGCCAGCAATTTCCCATGCAGAAAAAGGGTATCTTTCCTTCAAGGGCTGCATGCAGTTTTTAAAGGCTGCTAATCTCAGTCCAATGAAAAACAAGGTAACATTCTTTTATGTTTCCCAAACAAGTTTCTTATGTTCTGGCCACAACAATACTGCCCTGAATTCATATACAAATGAACATGGGCTATGCTACTATTGCTGAAACAATTGCTTTCCTCCAGACTGTTACTGCCATAATGCCAAAAGCACTTCAGAAAAGGTGGGAAAAGAACAATGAAAAGTAACCCCCTTGCAGTGGGCTTATTCTACTACCATAAATGGCCTATTAACATTTTAAAGCATATTTTTTCTGTGAGTTTATTTTAAAGATTATGCAATACTGATCTAGCCTAGTGAAAAGTGAAACCTCTTGTGCAAGATGCTTGCGTTGTTCCACTTTTTAGATTGCACTAGAACTGGATTCTGGTTCTGTTAAACTGATGCTGTTTGTACCACTTTGGAACTCTAGTACACTCTTTGAAAAGAATCTTCTACAGCCATGTCTTAAAATGCAGCCCGAGAGACAACAAAGGAAAAATAGCTACAATATAATTGTCTTTTAGTGAATCATAGCTTTGGAGCAGGACTAGAACTCTCAGAGGACCATGAAACCTACTTTCTGTTCATAGAACTTGTTTCATGAACAAACACAACCTCTAATTCATCAGGGAGGAGAAAATACAAGGGACAATAACAGATAATTCTTCTTTACTGTCTGAAAAACTAAGTGGTTTTCAGTTACTTATAAGGGGGTGAATGATTCAGAAAAAAATGTTCCGTAGTTAAGAATGTATTTAAGAATGCAGATATCAAATTCTCATGAAGTTAATCTATTTTAAACTATCATGACTTTGAAATTATCATTGGTAAAACAATTTCAAGAAATCTCCCATCTGTGAAGAGCCAATCCTCAACCCCACATATGGAATTTATACAGGTGTCTCAATCTATCACAACATGAACATGAAATTTCATACTTACAGTTCCACCCATGTGAGGTGGCAGATACTCTCCACTGATGTACTCCTGCACATCACTCTTATTTGTGAACTTTAACATGCTTATTGCATCTGGGCCAAGCCAACCCTTCACAATTTTAAAAGCAGCTTTATAAAACAAAACACCAAAAAAAAAAAAGAGATATACATGAGTTAACAGGAGACAAGTTTAGTTATTTTGGTTTTTTAGGTTTTTCCAGTGTATTGGTAAATCTTACATAGCACAAGTGAGTTATATCCCCCAAGATATTGCAGAACCTGCTCTGAAAGTATCTATTATAATTGGGATGAGCAATGCAAGAGAATAAAGGTATTATTTACACTGAAAATGGAAAAAGGATCTTTGATATAATAACTGACAACTCTGTTATCTTGGAATTTAGCCTTTGAAGTACTGAGGGGGTAAAACCAATTGCGTTTCCAAATCTGAGTGAGGGAGATTGGGAAAGATATGTATATACACTTCCTTGATTAAATGTTTTGCTGATTTAAAGGATATTCTTTTAGATCTATGAACCATTTACAAAGACCATTGTCATTTCAGTGATAATAAAACACGAATATGCAGGAAAACAAAGCAAACATAAAAACATGTATCCATATGGCAACAATAGAGGAATAGCGTATTTATCCTGTACATTACAGTTATAGATAATTACTGATGTACCTACATCAGAACAAATGTAACCACATCAGCATCCAGTGTCAGGCATCTATCTTAAACTGTGTATTCTGCTTGGGTATAAGTCACCATCACTGCTAATGATAGGATTCCTGAAAGGATTCCAGTTAGAAGCATTCAAGGAATAGACTACTTATCGAGGTCTCCTAACCTTTGAAAACAACATGTCTGAATACAGACATCATGTAAAGTATGATCCAAAATACAATACTAGAAGGAAAAATAAAAAGTATGCAACCTTGAAATCGACAGATTTAAAGATGCATATTTAACAAACTCCATTATTCATCTGTATCTACACAGACTGGAAAATTGCTTCTTATTTTTGCCACTAAATTTTAAAAGTTATCACAATCCAAAAAGAAAAAAAAAAAAGCAAACCCAAAAAACTTACCGTTCATTATCCACGGCATTTCAAATATTACTATCTTTGCTGAAAAGAAAACAAAAATCTGAATAGCAAGTGCTAGGTATTTCTCTATTTAAGAGCAAGTACAGCAATAACATTCAGGTATAAGGTAAATATTCACTTTTACAAGCCTCCATGTTCACGTCCCTGAAAAAGCAATTTTGTACAAATGTATTGCTACTTAGAAACATTAGCTGTTTGCTTGGAAAACAAGTAATAAAATTCCAAGTTATACATTGTTTATGTACTTCCTGGGATACTACTTTTCTGACATATTGTTACTAATAATTCATCTCACAAATAAGGCCAAAAAAGCAAGATTTCAACGTGACCTAGAAAAACAGCTACTGAACAGAAGAAAATTTAACAAGTATATTCAGCACCTCCTACTTCACAAAGAAACAAATAACCATAAGTCTTTATATATCTATTTTTCCAAATATTCTTTATTTAACCATAGAAGTTTGAAAATACTTAAGTGTCCCAATTTTTTCCCTCTTGAATGTCAAAGTAAAAAAAAAAAAACAAAAAACAAAAAAACAGTGTTGCACTTGCCTTTAAGTTTGATATTTGATCAAAGCTTTGTATTTGATCAGCAAGCCAATATCTAATATTCAGAGTTTAAGCAGTTGCTGTACGGAATTTCAACATTCACAACCATTTTCACCTAAAATTTACAACATATTTAATGAGCTAGCATAAACTATGCAGTATTTGCCTACGCATAAAAAAATAGCAGGCAAGTATGCATGGGTTTTTAAGTGTGCACACAAAACTGCCTTTTCAGAATAAACTGTTTTCATTTTCAGAAAAAACCCTTGCTCCACAAAAATTTTTAGAGTCATTCATAATTTGACCCCTGAAGACTCCTAAAGGATACAAAGGGTCATGAAAGTTTCTAAAGCTTCTACCTAAGTAACAAGTAGCAAAGGAAAAAAGTCAATTCCTTTCCATTATATGCTTGTAACAGTTCTTACTACGTATAAACACAGTAAGAACTATCACTTAGTAATAAATGTCACAAAACGACAAATTATTTTTGATGAAAGTAAAGTTTATTCACAAAAAAAACCCCAAAGTTGTACTGATTGAAGGACAAGAATACCCTAACTCTGTAACATTAACATGTTTTAAGAAGTTACCCCAGAAAACACATGAAAAAAACCCTTTATCTTCCTTATCTTCTATCATACTATGAAATGCTCTTGGCACACAAGTCTACAATGCTTAATATTTAATATACAATACTTACTGAGGAAGTTTGGGTAATAATCTGTAAAGCAGTTGACAATAAACCGGACAAAATCCAAGTCCTAAATTAAAAAAAAAAAAAAAACAAAAAACCACAGCAAAGCAAGCCAAAACATTAAAAAATACAGGCTTAGTTAAGGCATTTAACGAAAAGCACAAGTTAGATATATTGCAGTCAATTATATTCAAATTCTACATGCACTACAAATATCCTCAAAACACAATGCAAGGCTTTTTCCTCCATTAAATTGCTGCAGGATTGTGGTCACAGTTCCCCTTATAATCTAAGGAAAAAGTCAATAGACCTCTGATCTGTGCAATAACTAAGATATCTAAACTACTGCAGAGTATCAACAGAATTTAAGATGTGCAGGAAAGAAACAGAAAAAATAAACCTTTAGCACTAGAGAAGCTTGACAGATTGAAGAGTCTTCAATATACTGAAATTTCCCTTCAATAATTATTCTACATACTGTTCCATATACTACTGCACTCAAGTGTCATATTTCCAAAGGGGAAAAAAAATATTTTCCTTTGAAGAAAACTGTTTGGTTTAGTATTAGTTGGTGGCATGCAGAGAAACAGTGGGCAGAGACAGTGCTCAAAAGAGCTGCCTCTATATCACCCATTTTCAGGATGCCTCTACCCAATAAGCAAGCGTGCAGAAATACTACAGTCAATCTCCTGTGCAAAATCCAGGCATAATGGAACTGGCTAAGCAGTAAAGGGCAAGGAAGGCTTTTTATGAAACAGGTATAGAAATAAAGTAAGAGATACCTTACCACAATAAGGTACTGAGGTGGGAAACCTGCTATGAGTACTTTCCCCAGGCCTTTTAACAGAAGTGACCACTACTTTCAGAAGGAGACAGAGTGTTTCTGGCTGAGGATCAAAAGCCTGTCGTAACAGTAAGAATGGGGAAGGGGCTCCTAGGGTGATGTAAACACTACCAAAACATTTGTGGATAGAATAAAAAAAGCCCCCCAAAATAACATTGTGTAAGAAGACTACCCACAACCTGAAAGCTTTTTAAGCTTTACTAGAAACTAACTGAAAGCATGACATCTTTACAGGCAGAAGGTGGCCTCTAATAAAAGCATTTATCTCAACTGTCTGTTGCTTGTACCAAATGCAATATCTTTCATTTAATAGCACAAACACAGTGATAGATTAGAATGATTAGAATCTCCATTAATCAGGATGCTGCTCTCTGTTCTGCTGCCTACGCAAAAGCAGCACTATCAGATAGCAGAAAGATAGATCCATTATTTTGATGAAAGTTTGGAATTAGAAGTGCAGGTTTCACAGACCATTCAATAACTGCATCTAGTTCCCTGAACTGGTACAGCAAGCCATGATCTATCAAAATTACCTCCTGCATATCAGTGATAAATGTGATATAGTAGATGTCCATAGCAACAGAACAAACAAATGAGGCATGCCCTGGAAAAGAACTCAGAGATCCAAGTTCTTTTTCTTTTAGGATAGACTTATCAATTACTCCACACGGCTACAAACAGCCAGTAAAAGATATTTCTGTTCTGTGATAAACATACTAACTCCGAAGCAAGACTGTACAATGGGGCAGTGACGGACAGCACTTGCTGAGATTTTGTCTCTGGGAGTCTCAAAGACAGGGGAAAAAAAGCAGCTTCAGGATATAATCCATAAAACCCAAATCAAATTAGTCTTTCACATCAAGGAAATTATTACAATCCTTTACTCCTCTTATATAAAACTGTGGTTCCAGTATTGTCTTTAGTGGCATGGACAGCTCTCACTGTACAGGTAAGAGCACCAACCTTGCAAAACAGAATCACACCATATTTATTTGTCAAATTACCCACCCATAAGCTGATGGTCCTGTATTGCACAGCTGCAAGGCCCCAGTGCAACATTAATAATCCTGCCTACGCTAGATATAAACAAGTTTTTGAAGTTGGGTTGGGGGGAGGTGGTTTGCTTACATTAATTCTTGCAATACCACCACCACCAGAGAAAAAAGCACAAAGATACAAGTGTCAGCCACTCCTGTTATAACAGGATTGCATGGCACTCAGTAAGAAAAAATGTGATTATTCTATAGAAATACATTCTATTTTTAACCTATAGACAACCTGTGAGATTTTTAGTTATTAGATCAAATTAATAAATATATACTGATCAGCAGGATCTCAACCTTGCAATCTATACCAGCTCATCCACCAAAGTAAAAGCAAGTTTCCAGCATGTTGCAGAAGACAAAGTTTAATATGTAACAAAAGATTTTGGAAACTGCTCATGTCATGGAAAAAAAGCTCTACCATATCACTGATCTCAATGATTGTTAAGTTATTTATGCATCAAGGACTGTACTTGTCCTTTTTTTCTGGGAACACAGGTTAAATAATTGCAAAAGCAATCAAGACAAGACAGTAAAAGTACTTACTATGTGACTGATTCCAGTTTCAGCCATGTCAAATACCACTGTCAAAGGCTTTCCATGATCTCTCTTGGCATAATGTTCTAACCAAAAAGCAACCAGTTTCTTTTTGTCAAGTTGCTGTTTAGGATCTCTTGTATGATGTTTCACTTTGAACCAAACTTGGGAAAAAACATAACCAAAAGTCAAAACAACGATTCAAGCTAACAAAAAATCATGAAAATAACTACAGAGGATGCATTGAAATGTACTAACACCTCTGAGTTTGTATTTTACATTTAACCTGATTTTGTGATCACTAAACAGCCAGAAAAACAACTGCACACCTCTTCACATACCCCAGTTTTCTATTTCACTTTTTTTTACTGTAACTTTTTACAAGTCGAAAATCCAAAGAATTGCACTCCAGACGAAACATTAAAGTAGAAAGTCACTTTTTGTGTGACTAGATTAGTGGATTAGCTAGATTAGCATTTCATAATTTAAAATTAAATCACATGGTCTTCAGACAATATTATGTACAGCACATATTCTAAGTATTGCTGTAAAATTGTTTCCTTTTCTGCTTAGGTTTCTTACAGTACTCTAGTTGATGTATTTTGAAAAACTATGTATACACACATTAAGAATCATATAAAAAGCAACAGATCTTTCTAAAATAAAATTAAAAACTCCAGGTGAGCAACCTTGTATAAATGAAAGCCTAGTATATATTCTTCTGCAATTAAAAAAAAAAGTCATATAGAGCCTTATTTTTCCTCAAAAAACAGCCCCCCCCAAAAAAAACCCCAATAAACAAACAATAAAAAAAACCCAAACCAAAACAAAACCCACAGGCATGATTCAAAGTGAAAAACTTTATGAAAATGTCTGAAACTAAGTTACTGATTATACTGTAAGTGATAAAAGAAATATTCAGGGCAGTAATGTGAAGAGTAGCTTTCATTTTTACTACCTTTACAGTATCAAAGTTAGAAAAGCCTGAACATAACTTTAGATATGCTCAATATTCTTCTCCTTGGAACTTGGAAAGCTGTAGTGAAAATCAGACTTCTTCTCCATGTCTTTTACTTCCAATTGCAAAACTGAAGTAAAAAGTGTTTTGTTTCATTTAAAGAAACAAATGTTTTTAAGTATAGCATGTTACCTAGACTGTGTATTTCAAGATTAACAGAAACCCCTATTGAAACACAGAACATACATTAAACTCTTATATTCTTGTTTGAGAAAGTGATCACATTCACCAAGCCTGTCTGCGAGTTAGGCCCATGGTGTGATTCTAAAGCTGCCTTGTGCAGGAGATGGAGATGGACTCCATCATCCCGCTGTATCCCTTCCAACTCAGTAGATTGTATGATAAATAAAACCTTTATTACCCAATTACCTTTTCAAGGAAGAACAGTAGCCAATGTATACCTATGTCTGTTCTGAAAACGCTCGTTTTTCAAGATGATAAAATGCTGGAATCAAAATAATGATCAAAGACTGAAAATAGTCTATTCTGTATAACTTACATAACTTATAGCCCTCTTTATCATATCCATGCAGAAAGAGAGCACCATTTTCAAATAACCATTTTGGAAGGACAGATTCTGACAAGTCTGCAAAACCAAATGAAACATTATTTCAGTAATCACATTAACGATCACATTGCAACTAAACAGAAGTCATAAAAAATGTAAAAGCCTAGAAAAAAAACCCAACCAAACAAAAAAAACCAAACAAAAAAACCCCCAAAACCATCTTCATGAGCCACTTTCCAAGGCCTTTAATAAACTAATGCAAATATTGAGATAGTAAATATTTGAAATTATCTTCTTCTCATGCTATCAAGTAGGATCTATTCATGAACTACGAACAACTGAAAAAATCTACATAAGAAAATGCTGCAAATGGTTTTTTTTCATATTTGAAGCCTTACCCACCATGCTCTATTGTTTAATTCAGTCTGAAGTCCTTTAGAGAGAGTTCACCTTCAAAACATTTTCACAGCACAAAAATGAGATCTCTTATTTGATGTACTAGACCAGTACTATTACAATGAACAAGATAGCCCTGTTTGTTGTGATTTTTTTTAATTAGCCTTTTTCTCCAGATTCTGTGATGCAAAGAGACAAAACAACAGATAGCTGCCTGCCTTCCTTCCTCTTAAACACCCTTTCAATAGGTATATGTAACCACAACAAAACTGACACTACTGGTCAACATAAAAAGCAAGACTTTTTCTCTTTTTTCCTTTTTTGAAAGTTCTTGCTCAGCTTTCCATGGTACTTGCAAACCTTCAAAAATTTCTTAATGAAACTATACATAGAAGTCAGTGGTTGTTCAATAGGAAAGGAACATGCACCTTCAAAATCACTGTATAACATAGCTTACCATTAACTGTGTATTCTTTCCTCCACTGAAAGCTTTCATCAATCATCTTTAAAGTATCATCCACAACATCATGACGCCAAATCAAGTAGTTTTCAACCCATTTATCATCTTGCTGAAGTCTTTCCACATCTCTAGAATCATATTTATCTGATTTATCTAGGAAATAAATAAGTTAGTGTCTATGGCATTTGCTACAAAAACGTGAAGAGAATTGTCAAGTGTATGTCTGTAAGCATCTACTTGGTACATAGGATTTCTCCTGCAGTTTCAAATTTAAGCAAACAAAGCACAGCATGACAAATTAATGAAAACCATCTATCTGCTGCAATGATATTTAGGGACACTACGAGATTACTCTCACTAGAAAAATATTTTCTGTGATCCTTATGCAAAGGAAAAACAAGGTGCATTTGGGACAGGTGTAATTTTCCTAAAACCAGATTTCTGTAATTAACGTGAATTGGTATATAGAATCAGAATCTGTGTACTGATTAAGGTATATATTAAACATCACAAGTACATGCTTAAGTTCTCAAACTTATAGGCATCAGCATGTTAGAGCATAAAATGTGTGACAGCAAATACAAAATTTATTGTTTTGAGCATGCACTATACATAGTCTCATTAAACAAAATTGCTTTCTTAAAAAAAAATACAAGTTTACACTTGTTATAAATTGCTACTCTACTCAATAAAAACTACATGCAACTCTAGAGTAGCACAAAAGCCCCCAAGGCTTCTTGTATTTTCTTGTATCACATTAGCAACACGATAACAGGCTTACATGCTTTTAGAAGTACTTCAGATGAAACAAGACTTGCTGTTGCTCTGGGGTTTTTTTTATTTTCAAACAGGAAAGTAAAACACAAATGCTAAGTGGACCTATTTCTACTGCAGATATGCTTAAACAACAGCTCAGTTTTCAGATCAACGATCCTGTCTGAGAAATTGGTAAAAATAGAATGTAAATCAAGAGCCCATAATAGAAACAGGCTACTGAAAGCAACAGACACCTGTACACATCTTTGCTAACTACTGAAAAACCATAACCTCTTAAGCTACTCACTTAAAATCATGATTACCATGGGAAAAAATAAGACTGTTAATAAAAGAGACTTAATTTTCACATACTGGCAAGACTATTCCTCTATCTATAGCAATAAACTGCTTTCAGAGCCATTTACAACTATCTAGAACTGTGACAAGATGGCTTGGGAATATTTATTTCAGTCAGACAACTCTGAGGAAGGAGTTAAGAAAAAGATACCATTAAATTCTGCTAATATTTGTTGTTTTACTTGCCTTCATAATAAAAAAAAAAGATCTATTTAATTTGTCTTTCAGTTTATATCGCTTCTTGTTATAAATTAGTCAATGTAAGAATATATCAATTTAAATGTGTCCATTCACTAAATTATAGCTGCACTCCCCAATGCATCTCTACACATCTGACTGCTTCCCACACACATCATCTACCATGTTCCCTTCTTCATTAGGCTTCAAATTTCTCCTTCCCTTGATCCCATTCCACTACTTTACTTTGTTCCTTAGATAACCCTAGAATTTAATCTTACTTTCCTTGACCTTAGTCCCCTAGTTTCTTCTCTGCCCAAAAGCCTCTAATCCACTAAAATCTTTTTAACTATTGAAGTTCCTTTTCTCATCATTTCCATACTTGCCCCAGACAGCTGATTTCCTATATTCTGACTAAGCCCAGTGAAGTGACCACTCAGCACCAGACTGAAATGTTTAACTTCTCTGCAGCTCTAGAGAAACTGCAAAAATCCTAGGTGTGAAATCTTGCAATCTCAACTGCTCATCTGAAATTTGTAATTCCTTCAATGATTTAGGAAGTTTTATCTGAGAAAAGCTAACAGTACTTAGTTTCAAGTTAACCACTTCACCTTGGTTTAATAATCTCTAACACACACTGGTTTCCAGCTATGAGTGACTGCAGTTAATCAAACAGTCAAGTACTTTGCTGAGATCTATCCCATGTGTATCTTATATAAATAAGGGATTAGGGTACTGTGTAATTAAAGAGAAAACCCACGACCAGATAAAAACTAACAAGAAAACATTTCACACTTTTTGAGGCTCTCTTTGCTCGCAGTATCTGTTTGAGAGTACAATTGTGAAAATGAGACAATTGCGCACCTTGTATCAAACTGCAATTAAAAACCACTGATATATCATCACATGGAACAAGCCTCAGAACACATTTCTTAGCCACTAACAAGTTTTCCCAAACTCTGAACTTAAGGGAGTATTTTTAAAAACATAGACATTTAACTTTATGAGTCTCCTAAGAAAATGAAAGTGAAACAGAGGAAATGTTTAATACAAACTTTCAACATCAATGGAAAGGAAGCTGTATTCAGAGATAAGGATACTTGAAAAAGTATCTTTACCTCTTTTCTGTAAGTTCTCAATAAGGCTCACGTAATCTGAATTTACATATATGCTACAATATACTCTTAAACCAGGAGAAACAGCTAGTCAAGTTCTGCATCCACAAGCACTTGCAGAATGCCAGTATTTGAATCAGGTCAGCTTAAGATGGACAGAACAGTACTGAGTTCTGAATACTGTATGACTTTTACCTGATTGACTCAATTGTTGCTACAAAGTAAGTAAAATTCAGAATGAGAATGTGAATCCAAAAAAAAAAAGATGTTTTATGCCACACACAAAAAGCAGAGTGATATAAAATTGATGGGAGTCCTTCCAAGAACTCAGTGACTGAAAATGTGTCAGTTCAGAAAAGGAATTCCTCTTCAAATCTGTACATGCCACATAATTCTACAGACATCTGGAAACTTGTTTTCAGAACATGCCGTGAAATAATCAGAATGTTTCTAATTTTAAATCACTCATGGAACACGTGAGTGCAGCTACTGTAGTAGAAACTTCTGGAGTTAGATGAGCATTAGTTGAAAGAAAATAAAACCTTTGGGATTCTCAACACTGTTTAAATACATCCTGCACAACAATTAAGAGGCCAAAAAAGAAACAGTATTTGCAGGGCACCCATATGGAAATCCAGGTAGAACTATAAACTGCAGTAACTTACCTCAGACAATCTCCAAGCCTACCCATTCAGGTACCTGTAATCATATACTGATGCTTTTCTCAAAGGAAAATTAGGTGCTTGCTTCTTCACACTTGCAGGAGTGCCACTAGGACACTGAGACACTAAGTTTAGTCACCCTCAGCCCAGGAAGAGAGACATCTCTGTCACTTAGTCCATAATGAACATAATTTTGTAAGGCATTTGGAACAGCATCACTCATCCCAAATGTAACAAGGAACAGCACTACCAGCTATTTCTGTTCAGAAAGAGCTGAAAACCATGGGTGTAGCAGCAGTGCCAGACTTTGGTGTAACATTTTGTAGTCCAGAGGCTTGGAAACCTGGTTGCTCCCTCAGTCCAAGGCACTCAAACCTTTCTGTATCATAGAATGGTTCTGCAGCCCATGGAAGAAATAAAACTGGGATGCCGCAATACTTTTCCATTGACCCAGGAAATTGTAGAAACTAAGCAAGACTCAGATCAAAAAAATGCAAGAAAAAGAATAATCTCCCAAATTATAAATTACACATAAGAGAGTAGCAGTAGCAAAGAGATGTGGCCATTATTAGCCCTCTTTATTCCTTTAGCTGAAAGTTCTTCAAGAAAAATTGAGTGAGCAAAACTGACCAGGGATTTAACCTTATTTTGAAAATAGTTGGTTAAAGTTACTTTCATTTTCCCACTGAGCATTTGAGGTCAAGAG
The DNA here is from genome assembly GCA_013398615.1 of Brachypodius melanocephalos. Taxonomy (NCBI): domain Eukaryota; kingdom Metazoa; phylum Chordata; class Aves; order Passeriformes; family Pycnonotidae; genus Brachypodius; species Brachypodius melanocephalos. The sequence continues at coordinate 66,809,062 of VZSR01003803.1, read as the reverse complement.
AAAAGACTAGAAGACAAAGCTCTGTTTGAACAGTAACTTCTTATATGAGTTGCTTTTTTTTTTTTTTTTCTTTAGTGAGGACTTCTTTCCATGACCACCTTCTGCCCTTTTAATAGCTATCTTCTTCAAACTGAGAAGCTTCCAGTGAAACTGCATCACTTAATTACTATGTTTCAACATAAGGGATCTTCCATAGCACCAGACAACAGCTCTGACAACAACAGCAGATTACGCAAAACTAAACACACACAAATTTCACTGCAATACTTTCACTAGAAGATTTCATTAAGTTTTCTTGAGGCACAAATTGTAAAATCCCTTCTCTTTACATCACTCTTTTTTTCAATACCATCTAATTACCATGTCAGGAGCCCCTGGAGCAGGTCCAGTGGAGGTTTGCAAAGACGATTACGGCACTGGAGCACCTCTCTTACAAGAGCAGGGGGAGAGAGCTGGGCCTGTTCAGCCTCGAGAAGAGATGACAGATAGGAGACCTCAGCAAGGTCTGGCAGTGTCTGCAGGGAGGTGTCAGAGGATGGGCCTAGGCTCTGCTCAGTGCCCAGCAATAGGGCCAGAGGCAATGGCAAAGACTGATGCATAGGAAGTTCCTCCTGACTATGAGGAAGAACTTCCCTGTGTGTGACCAAGCCCTGCAACAGATTTCCCAGAGAGGGTGTGGAGTCATCCAAGGACTGTCTGCAGGCAAACCTGTGCACTGGGATGACCCTGCTTGAACAGGCTGGACCAGACAAGCCACTATGGTTCCTTCCAACCTGACCCATTCCATGATTACCAGAACAGTGCTGCGCTGCTGTGTCTTCTTCTAGTATTCATGCTTTAGGAAAAATAATACAAATTTGAGAATATTCAACAGGAATATAGAAGAATAACTACAGGACTCAAAACCAGGCAGCACAGCTAAATCACACACTAAATTAATCCAGAAAAGTTCAGAGTTAAAACCCCGAATGACCTCTCCCTTCAGAAAAAAATCTTATCTAGAAAAGTAGTGTTACAGAACAAGCCATACAGAAAGCTAAGTAGGGACAGCAACTGCATGGCTTTTAATAGAGAAAAAACCGCAATACTTAATTGTACAAAGTAGTAGAGAAAAAAAGCAACTTAGAAAAGTATGTCAAGCGTTACACTACACAAAGAGACTCAATTTACCTACTGTCTTAAAGCTATTCCAGCCAAGAATTCTTGGTCTAAAATGGTCACAATCATTTCTTGGACTTTGGCTACAAGGAGGAAACCCATTTTAATTGGCTGTTGATGCCAAACATTAAGCTAAGTACTGTAACAATTCAGGTATGTGCCTTCAGTTGCTAGATGAGAAAATCAGCTAGAAACAATTTAAGAAGCCATAAGGGGACAGGGATGAAGGAAAAAAACCGAACATTATTTCTATCCAGTAAGGAATTATTTCAATAACCTCAGGCAGCAATAGATACATAAAATATCTGCCTCCACAAAGTGAGAGAAAAATTTTTAGCAAAGCTGAACACTGTCAATGACAATAAAGACTACTTTCAATAAAAAAGCTCAATCATTAATGTTACAGAGCTTTTTATGAAAGTATGTTTCCCATCTTATTCTTCCACCAGTCTCAGCCTGAAAGCCAGTAACTAGGGAAAACAGACTTTCCAAAACACAACACATATGCAGGTATGCAAAACCTGCATACGTCTCTTACTCTGAAAAGCATTAAGAATCTTCTACAATAGTCTTATCCTGATTTTTAAGGGTGTCCCATATGTCTAAAAATGTATTTGCAATCAGCCCATATGATTAACAAAACACCTTTGCTACTGGCTTAAAGAAAGAAGGTCATGGTAAAATTCAATCCTTTATATTGGAAGGATGGAAAAACCTCTCTCACAAAATCTTTTTTGAAAACTTTGAAAAGTTTGAAAGATTTGCCTAAAGGGGAAAGGAAAAGTATGTAAATTGGGAGGGCCAGGAAATAACAAGCAATTAGAAACAGGTAATATACAAAAGGAAGTGTGGAGAAAACTAATTTACTGAAAAAAATTAACAAGTTTTGATCCCAAATAGTTTCACTGTAACATTAAAATAGAAAGTAATAGCCCAGAAATAAAAGCTAATTTTAGAAATCCTCTAAGGAATGGAAATTCACTATAGAAAAAGACATGCTTGTTTGCTAGAAAACATTGTTAGTGCCAGTCAGTGCTAGAAAAAAAAATCTTTTGTTTTCACTGTTCCTTTCACCAGTAAAATCATTTACATCACCAACCCTCACAAACAATCCAAACAGTCAAAACAAAAATCAGGCCCCAAACCAGTGAAGACAAAGTGCTTGTCTGCCTCCCACATCAGACAGCGTTTGCCAGTCTATAGGACTAACAGGACCACTATTGAAAATAAACCTTTTAAATACAAGGATTTCATTAATGGGACATACATTCCTCACAAGAACTGAAACTGCCTTTGGAACTCAGCTAGAAAGTTAAATGAAGAGAAGACCACCACAAGATTTTAGTTAATAATAAATACTGCTTTGCAGATAAGATCTAACAGTGGGCAAGCTTTCCTTCTAGAACACTTCAATGGGCAAATTAGCTGAACAACTTCAAAAAGAAAATTCTCTTGCAAACTTTGGGAAAATGAACCAGTAAGGTTCTCTTGATACTTTCACACTGTATCTGACTATCAAAAACATTTTCTGATTTGGTCACATAAATGAAACAACTGTATAATTTAAAAAAAAACAGATTTATGGTGCTTTCAGTTGCCAAACAGAACTTTTCCCACCCAACCTAGAAAATTATTAACACCACAGCATATTATTATAATAATAATTGTGATACATGTTGGAATATTGGACTTTTGTGAATCAGCTATATATTTTTGTAGACTCTGTAGACTCTACTGTACTCTAAAAATTGCATTGTGCCAATAAATAATTTCAGTGAAAAAGTAGGATTTCAAAGACACTCCAAGTTTTCATTTCATAACAGAAGTAAACATTACTGTAAGGCCATCACAGCATTTTTGACCATTATCAATTTTTCCTGCAAGAGGAGGGGCAGGAGGGAAACCAGTAACTATGAGTTACAGAATATGGAAGAACCACTTTATTTTTAATGATCAGAATCACTGTGTTTCTAGAATAACCAGTTACATTGTTTTCCTCAGAGGGAAAACAAAACAGTGGCAGCTGCAACCTCCAGGGGAAAAAAAAAAACCAAAAACAAAAAACAAGAAAAACAACAAAATCCCAAAACAAAACACAACCCTCCCCTCTTAAAAAAAAAAAAAAACAAACAAAAAAAAACCCAAAAAAAAACTGCCTGAAAACTTTCCTCAAATTTTAACACCTGTAGTTTACCTGTAAATGGAATAAAGTTTGCTCTGCAGAGGCACACAATTCTATGACCACACTAAACTTTACAGAAAGGATCAGCTTCTCAGTGTAGCCTGACAGTGCCCTTAGTTTTGAAAGAAGACTAAAATTCCTAGGTATGAAGCAATCATTCGTACCTTTCCACCCCAAAGTTTGAGGGTGTCTGCATACGTGCAGCTCCACATTCCTTTGACTCAGAAGCATAAAAGAATACGTTTTAGAACACACAGAGTAAAGGCTGATAGACCAGTACAAAATGAAAATCCTGTGTTTTTCACTCCTGATTGCAGTCATGAGAACATTAATTTGCTTGTGGCAGTCTTAAGAACACAAACTCAAAAAAGTCTTAATCCTATTTTCTTGAAAGGGTCAAGAACCTGAAACCATGACCCAAAAAAGGGCTTACTGGGAAAAAGTGTTCAAAATACAGGAAACAGGATTACATTTTACCTTGCAACACTATTCAGCTGCTTTAATGGCTGTATCAACCAGTCCAACAGAGACATTGTTACAATTAGAGAAACCTGTGGAATTACAAGATTTTAAGTGGAAGATCAACTGGAAGAGCAATACCCCTTTTCTACAACCACTGTCCCAGAGCCAACCTAGGCTTTCTGAAATAATTATTTATGAGTGTGACTCTGGGATAATAGAATACAAAGCAAGTTGAATCACCTACCATATGAAAATATACATTAATTGAAGACATTAAGGAGCAGAAAAAGTTAGAATTTAAGATGAGCCTCCACTCACTCAAGCCTGAGCTTTACAAAGATACCTTAATTCACTTAGAAATATCAAATGGTAAAATAAGCTCTCTCTACTTCAAGAGTTTCTAATAAGTTTTGCCATCAGAAATAAAAGTCATCTCTAACCAAGGCCAAAGTAGCCTCCTTCATGAAAGGTAGCAGATTAACTACATGAGACAAAGTTGTACCACCCTCAAGATCTTCAAAGTTTTCCAGAGGCATGTTCCAGCCCACTACAACAAAGCCAATGAAGAAGCACGTAACCCTTACATAAAAGTGATAGATAGCAAGGTAACCTCAATACTTCTGATCAGAAACATCAAAGAGAGACACTTGTTTGCAGAATTGAGGCTCACATTAAAGGAGATGCAGGCAACACAACTACTGGATTTTACTGCACTCGCATTAAAAATTTGCATATTTTAGTAGAAATTCTCCAGATAGTCACATGAAACATACCGTTTACTGGAGTTGTTAGCATACTCTGCATTCTTCCAACATAAGCAATGTAAATCACTCTTCAAATAAAAGAAAACCACTCTAGGCTTACCCCAGACTTCTCTCTCCCCTAAGCATCCCCAGCATCTCCCGGCCTTCATTTACAAATTTAAATGCACCTGCACTTAGGAACCGAGTTAGACATGCAGCATGATTTTAATTATAGCCTGCATGAATTTCAAGTGCAAGTTACTCCAGAAAAACAACTCTTCCTCTGACAAACTCAGAGAGGTCAGAACGGTTCCTTTCCCCCTTTCCTGATATGTTTTATGTCCAAAGAACACCAAGAACAGCAATGTCCCAGCCACACTCTCCAGCCAACCAAACACAGCTGCAAAAGAAAAGGACCAAGAGCTTTGCCCCAACACATCCTGCAGCCCAAGACAGCGACCCAGCACCGAGAGCTGGCACAGAAACCTGCTGTGCATCTTTCCATTGCTTCGGACACCCAAAGTGCACCAGGGGAAGTTCAGGTTGGACATTAGGAAGAAATTCTTAACATAGCGAGCGATCAGATATTCGAATGGACTGCTCAGGGAGGCGGCAGTCACCGACCCCGGAGGTGTTTAGAAAAGAACAGACTGGATGTGGCACTCAGTGCCGTGGTCTGGCTGACAGGTGTTCAGTCACAGGGTGGCCTCGATGATCTCGGAGGCCTTCCCTTGCCCGGTCAATTCTGTGAAAAGGCACAGACGCTCCCGGACCCGGGAAAGCGGGATACCTGGCGGCCCGAGAGGAAAAGCGACAGAGTGGACAAGCCCCGGAGCCGGCACCCACCGCCCCCAGCTCACCTGGCAGGTACTCTGCCTCGAAACGCCGCCGGGTCTCGCTTATCAGCGCCGCCTTATCCTGTCGCTGCTGAAAGGCAACAAGGAATAGGAGAGCCGTGAAAGGAAGGGAAAGGCCGGGGCCCCAGACTGCCCCAGACCCTCACCTGGACGGCAGGGCCCGGACACCCGCCCCGCCAGATCACCAACCCTGAGCGGCTGAGGGCGGCGGCTGGGGAGAGAACAGCCGGCAGACGGGCAGGAAAAAAGGCAGCAGTGAGGGGCAGGGGCGCAGGGACCCACCTCAGCCATGATCCAGCGGGTACACCCGCGCAGCCCGCACCGAGGCGGCTCCGACAGCGCGAGGAGCGGCGGGAAAAGGGGATGGAGCGGAGCCCGGGGGGCGGGACCGCGCGGAGACCGGCGGCCGGCAGGCCCCGCCCCCCGCGCTCCCGTCATGCTCCCCGCGGCGGGAGCTTCGGAGCGGCCCTGCCGGGAACGACGGCACGGGCCTGCAAAGAGCGGCTGGGAACAGAGGCACGGCCCCGCAAAGAGCGGCTGGGAACAGAGGCACGGCCCCGTCGGGAGCGGCTGGGAACAGAGGCACGGCCCCGTCGGGAGCGGCCCCGCTGGGAACCGGGCACGGGCCCGCCGGCTCCCCGGAGAGGCCGCGGTCGCTGCCCTTGTCTGTAGCCGGTCTCTGTGCGGGAGCTCGCGGGGCCCGGCGGTAACGTGGCCTGAACCCGGAGAGGAGCGTCGCTGCGGAACCCGCAAGGTGAGTGAAACTTGGTGAGACGGCTGCGGTTCCCTCGGAGTCCCTGGGGCCTTCTCTGGGTGAAGAGGGAGAGAGGGAGGGAGTCTACTTGGCCGCAAAATGACTGGAAGCTTCTTCAGAGAACTTTCTCTTTCGAGAAAGTTATAACTTTAACAAAAAATAAATTATAACTATTAATAAGCACTACGCCCGAGAGAAGGCTCTTTAATTTGAGAATTCAAAGCACCGTTACTTTCCAGTGTGCTCAGTATATTTGTGGCGCTGACACCTTCAATGCAATCACGTGAATTGTGAGTATGTGGTTTGGTTTCTATCAATTTATGTTATGCCGTGCAGCTGTAGATAACCAGGGAATTCATACTTTGGTAAAGAAACATTTCTGAAATGTTTCTGATACTTAAATCTCTCAGTACAAAGTTGTTCAACTTCATTATTAATCGGTGGGGTTAAAGCACATACTGGCCTCATTCTCAACATTTTCTGTATTATTGCTTTGCAATGCATACTTATTCTTAAGGCTCAGCTCAGCTAGTCCCAATATATTTTTTTTTCTTATTTGCTTTTTAGATGGAAAATGTCCAGGAAGGTTAAAATTTCCACAAAGAAATAAGTCCGACAGAAATAGGGACACATGATTTTTTTGTAGAAAAATATACATAAAGAGAAATCAAGATGCTTCTGAGTGAGCAAGATCAATTCTTGTCCTACAATGGTGAAGTCCTTGTATTTCAGTTGTCAAAACCAAAGCATGCAGAGCAAGCAGATGATAAAACAATGAATTTATGTGTCAGAAGGATGGTGTTCAACAGAGACACTAAGCTGTTTGTTCAGAAGTCTTCTGGAGTATTCAGCATGGTATCCAGTAACTCAGAAATTGAAATGATTTGTTGTCGCTGCACAACGGATTCCAGAACAGGGATTATTCTTCCCTGCATTTTGATGAAGAAGAAAAAACGGAACAACATCAAATACTTTTTATTATTACTACACAGTTCAAACCAGTTTGAGCCGTCCTTTTATTTTAAATTGGATTATGAGCTGAAAGAAGACATCAGGTTGTTCGCTGGCCCATCATTGTTGTGGAGACATGCCAACAAGCTGTTCTACATCTCTTCCAACACCTGTGTGGTTCAAAGTGCTCCTGTTCGGCTTTCTTCTGTAGTGTGGACAGGTGAAATTGTGGGTGAAGGCACTGTTGTCTTAGGGATAAGAACTGCTTGCCTGCCAGAGACTGAACATCCAGATGGGTTTTCTCTTTCAGACAGAGCCATCTGGGGTGGTGAGTTCTTTGGATATGTAATTCAAACACAAAAAATCCTGACTGGCACATGCTTCATGCCTCATGCTTACAGCAGAGTGGTATCTTCTGTCTACGTCTGCAAGACTGAGAGATTGAAAAAACAACTCCGGATATCGCTTGTTGCCACAACCCACAAGAATCAGCTTATTTGGTTCCAAAATGGTGTCCCTAAAGGTGTTTGTGAGCTTCCTTACGAAAAGCCATGTTCAGTAAAACCAGCTCTAACCAGTAGCAATGATTTGCTATTTGTTGTGTCTTTTGTCTCTGGAAATAGCTGTGTTGTACAGAGGAGAGACAGCTTACAGGTACTGGTGGCTTTAAACAGCTCCATTTTACTGCAGTCTTTTTTGTATATATTGTCTTATTGAAAGTCCTGCAACTGAAAACCTGCCTGTTTAAATTATTTAGACTTCTTGTTTATTATCGTTGCTGCTGGTAAACAACCTGTCTAAAGTATGACATTGTTTTGCTGCCATTGCTTTCTTATATATCTGAAAATTAAGCTGGGATTCTCTCATTTAGTAATACATTTATGAATCTGACTAAAGCTTCTGTTACTAATTGAAAACTGCAGTAGTGTGGAAACCTGAAGTTGTAAGGCAAATATGAGTGTGCCTGGATGATTTGTGTTAGAAGTAACCTTATATCATTGCAAAGTGTAAACTACTCATGGAAATATCAAAGATTTTTGAGCCTTAGTTCCTAATAATAAAAAGATGTTTCTAGAAAATGTTGTTTTATGATAATGACAAGAAAAGACCTTGCTATTGTTTCATAAAATTAGGAGAGACAAAGTTTCTGCTAGGGTTCTGTAGTAATCTGACAGGAAGACTTGTATAAGTCAGGAAATAAAAATTTGTACTATTTAGTTGTTGGCATTATTATAAAAAATTGTCTTTAACTTTCATACATATTTAAGCCTGTTGTGAAACAAAGATATTTCTCAATGTCAAAGGTATAATACCTTTAATTGATCTTCAGGTATTACTGCATCTAAATAAATGTTACAACATTCGGCTGTCCAGCTGCTTAAATGCACCGAAAAGCTGTCATCTTCTCTGCAACCTGTAATCTGGAAAGTGATCTTTAAACAGCAATGGCTAATTTTTCCCAGAGTTGCATAGGCTCTAAATGATGGGGTGAGAGTGAGAGCTTCTAAATATTGAATCTTCTAAATATTATTGTATTTCACACAACTGAATAGGCTCTCTCTTAATGGAAAGCAAAGTTCACCAAAATGAGATCTCAAATACAAGATTTATTCTAATAAATGTATTTTAAAACCTCTTCTACTGTAGGTGGCTTCCAAATGGCAAAAAGTGAAGTGTGTTCTGGTGGATGATTTTATTGGCTCTGGAAGTGAGCAGCTGTTACTGCTTTTTAAGGATGACTCCAATACGGACGTGTTAAGTACATTCAAATTAACAGATCTTGGGGAGGTCAACTACGCAGTAAGTTGAGCTTGCCTTTTCTCAGCTACTCAGTCTGTGCTTACTAAGTTAAAAAAACCTGAACAAATCATTAAAGTATTGATGCAAAGTGAAATTAGATGTGTTCTGTGAAATGCCCTGAAGTTTGAATACAATTTTCCTGCTGTAATCTTAAATTACCTGAAGATATTATTTTGCTTCTATGATTGTATCAACATTCTGTTGGGAAATTAATGCAGCTGAAAATGCTTCACATACATAATAGTTTTGCCCCAATGCTTAACTTTTGGCTAAGAACCCTTAATTTAATTAAGGCCATAGTGCTTGTTAATTATCTTCTCATAATTGGGTCTGTCCATTATGTACTATCAAATTCTAATTGCTTTCAGAAAATAGGATTTTTCTTTTAAAAGACATACTGTGATTGTCCTGGTTTGCTGTATTTTCCCCCAGATTTTTATAATGCTGTATGATAGCCTGTACCTTACTTTCAGCTTTTTAGTTCATTCAGGGTTTTGTTTTTGTTTTGTTTTTTTTCAGAGTGGTATCAATTATAAACAAGATGTTCCTGCTGCAGAAGGATTGCAAGAGAATGGTTTGCTTACTGTCCGGGCCCTTGAAACAAGATTGCAGGTTTGTACTCAACAGTTCTGCCTCCGTGTTTTCTATAAATTACTGTTCTGTATCATTGCATTATCTGAAGGGTGAGGCTAATGATACTGTTATTACTGAAGAGGTGGTTCAGGGAAAAGGACAACATGGTTAAGTATTTATTCTTGGATCACTGATACTCTGTATTTTTTGTTCTCTCAGTTGTTATAAGTGCATTTGGGTAATTGTAGAGGTCTAATTTAATTTTAATTAAAAGTTTGAGATAAAATTGAAGCTATCTTATCAGAGCTCTTTAGCAGTCTTAGTAGTAAACATTTTATTCATGTTTAAATACCAGGTTAAAAAAAGTTAGAAAGTTTACTTCTTTTGCTCCCCATTGCATACAACACTTTCAGGTCATGTAGTGGCAGGTTCCCAGTGAGTGCATTTGCACAAATTGGTGACAGTGGTTATTTCACCATCTTCTGATGTTTGTGCTCCTGTTACTGGTGGTTTTATAAGGATAATTTTGAAAAGTACTGTAGATAAAGCTAAAATGTATCCTTCTTTTAACTAGCATAATTTATAAAACAAACTGAGGGGAACTTGCTGGAGTTTCCCCACCCAACATGCTCACCAATGTGAGTGCTTTTGCAGTGTGTATATTAGCCTATACCAGATGGGTAATAATTGACAAATAGAAAGGTTATTTAAGGAAAGAAAAAAGCTTTAGGGAAGAATGTGAATCTCATACTGAGTCAATGATGTGAGGCTATTGTTAGCTTGCTAAGGGTGCTCTAAAGACGAGATATGAGGTAATTATTCCTCTCACTTGAGAATTAGTGAAAACTAAATAAGATATTGTGGCAGTTTTATTTCCAGCCTTTAAAAATGAAGCATATGGATTTGCCATAGTTTACCAGTTAATAAATAAATAAATAAAAGAAGGACATATTAGGAAAAGACTTTAAAGGAAAATACTTTTTTAGTTCTAATGACAAAGATATCTAAAGAGATATTGTGCATCATCCGAAAGATAAAAGCTGTTTGGAGACAGTGGACAAAATACTTTTTGCCCTCCTAGAAGGAGAAGAAAATAGAAGCTGGATTAATTTTGAGAACTCTTGTGGTCCCTTCCAATCCTACTTTTTTACAGTTTGCATGTTAGGTTTAACATGCAGAAATGCAATCTTCCTTCTGAGTGCATCTTGCATCTTTTTCTGTTTCTGCTTTTTTGTTATTATTTTTCTTTTTTTTCTTTTTTGACAGTCATAGTTTAAAACTGACTTCACTGCTTCATTCTTGCTCATTATGTTGCTCATTATGTTACTCATTACATTACTCTTCTACAAAGCAGAAATTAGTTTCTGTCTCTTACTGGCTGCTCCTTCCACAAGTGTAATGATGGTTGTCCACCTTGCCATTGACAGCCGCATGTTCTACATTCCAAAATTTTGTTTCGATACACCAATTGGCTTCCAGCTGTACAGCTCTGTGAATCTCTGTCAGGATCAAATGAATTATCTAATTTGCACTTGCTACTGGTTCTGCTGGAAATAAGCCAGTGATTGGGTATTTTATCTATTGTGTGCTAATATAGCTGTTACACACCAAACATTTCTGTGCTTTTAGATCTTTTTAATCTCTAATTTTCAAAGCCATGTGCTAGAACAAGCATTATAAGCAGTTGGAAATTTACTGTGTTTTAACAAGCTGATGAATTTGGAAGTAGGTGCAGATATTTCTTTTTACCCTCACTGTTTCTTCCTTGTTGAAATCCCCGTTGTTCTGTATTATATCTGCTGAACAGTGAAGTACTCTTGCTGGCTTTTATAATCTGATATATAATTGAATTTCAAGAATGCTTGCTTTGAAGCAATAGTGCATGGATTGTGCTTAACTTGGGAATTTTCAAAGGTTATTTAGTCTTGAAATGATGCCTCTTGATATTTATCATCAAAATTCAGGTATTCTAGAAATTTGCAATTAAATCAAGTTTTCATAGTCGCCATGGAATCTTGTGTTTTAGAGCAAAATGAAATAGCAGATGCAATCCTTTTTTATCTTTGTTGCTTAACCCTTGTTTTACATCTGCACAGCTGTTTTCTTAGCCACGTGAGAACTTTGGCAGGAGTGAATTATAGTCCACTGTATAAGTAAGTGTACATGGTGATATATATAAATCACATTTTGCAGGCAGTGAAATTGAAAAATAGATCACCTTGAATAATTTTGAATTGTTCTATGTTTATTTTGTTTACACTATTTTGGGCCTGAACCCAGCCTTTTCTCCTTTGAATTTTTTTTTTTTTCACTTTAACATGTGTTTTGATATCTTCTGAAGAAGACATCCTTTGGCAGAGTACTGCAGTTACATTGCAACAGCTGAGGTTACAGGGTTTCTCGTGGTTTTAGTCGATTGTTTTGGCAGAAATAAAGAAGTGTCTTTATGTCCACTGGTCTGTTCTCCCTCCATTGCTTGGCAGTTTTGTAAAGACTATAATTCAGGATTTGCTCACAGCTCTATTGTCTTTGGCTCTGAACTGCCTTGTTTTTATGTTCATGTTTATTTTCTCCTCTAAGGTGATCTAGTTTTATTTTCTTCGTTTCAGAGCACAAGGCTTGTAACTCCTGCTGATGCTTGTAGTGCAGTATATCTTGGTCATGCCAAGATGTGCATAAGGATAAGCAGAAAGGATGTGCCTGTCACTTGTGGCAGAGGGTTGATAAGGGACACAACTTAGTCTTGGGTGTGCTATGTGGTGGAATTCAGGTCTCTTTCTTGTGTTGCTTTAGGAGGAAAAAGGGCTTGCAAAAGCCAGATTGGTCAGCAAGCATACAACAGTGAATGTTTGGCTGCTTCCACATTTATACTTCCCCATTTGCTTTCTGGTTCTCAGTTGTTATTCAGGAGTTGGCTCCAATGGGAGTAAATGATGGCTTAGTGTTCTGATGACCTAAATTAGAAAGGTATTGTAGACTCATCTTCATTCTTCACTCTTCATTTTCTTCTCTTGACTCAAATCTGGCACTGGATTATTACTTGGAATCTGGTGCTTAGATTCACAGTTCTATAGGTGACAGCCTTTTTACAGAACTTTTCATGAGAGTGCTGTTGGTCTAAATGCCCTTTGCCATTGCAGCTTGAGCAGAGGAACATCACTTCACTTAAAAGAATTGCTTTTTTATTCAGGCTTATAATGGATTTATGTGTGTTATGTGTCTGGGGGGATTTTCTAAAGGGGATGGGGAAGAAGGAAGTTTGGTTTTGCATTCCAGGGTTGAGTTTGTTCTCTCTTTGACAGCATTGGACTTCTCAGGATCTTGCTTTCCAGACAATAAGCTTTTGAGGGGCTTTCTTAAAACCTGAGAAGCCGGCATGATTTTTTTTTTTCTTGATTTCTTGGTTTGTGGGGTTTTTTGGTTGGTTTGCCTTGGTTGGTGTTTTGGGGGATTTTTTCATCTTATTTTGTTTAACTGAGACACAGTCAACATATGTGTCTGCTTGTATATCTGTCAATTCTTCAATATATTTACTTGACCAATAATCAACACAAATCTTGAGAAGAAAATGAAACTGCTATCCATGAAAAAGTGAAGTGGGATTAATAATGAAAGATATCTACAGAAATATATCTGAATAGCTACATAATTTAAGTTTACCTTAATATTTATCTTAAACTCTGGGTTTAATATTGAAAGACCAAGATTCTGAGATTCATATTTTAAAAACAGAGTAGCCTGACTTGAACATTTTTAGAAATGTTACTTGTGATTCTTGCATAAAAGTGGAAAGCTGAAAAGATATTTTGATAGCTTTAATATCCTTTCTTATGTGCAGTAGTCTAATGATTATCTTTTACAGGCTGGTTGGACTTCTGTTCGAGAGCTTCAGCAGCATCTACGACTCCAAAAGAGGGTTATTCTTGAGTCTTGCAGAGCATTAATAGATCTTGTTGAAGAAAGAACTCATATTCTACCAAACTCAAAAGAGGTAAAATGCAGGAGATAGGCCAAATCTCTTCTGAATTCTGCCATTTGTAGAGGGTGCTGCCCTCAGCCACTCTCCACTTTCACCTGTAGAGGTTGCCACTATCAAAACTCATTAATCTGCTTTTTAAGTCAGGTTCATTTTCTTAACTTGCCAATATATGTAGTTAGGAGTAAATTTAGTTGTTTCTGCTTGAAATTGATGTGCACACTACCTCCTGACAACTGAGTGGTATGGAGGAGTAATCTCTAACAGAGATAGCAACAAACACGAGGGGAGTGTACAGTTCTAATTGGCACAGTTGCCTGGATATTGAATATCTGTCTGTAATCTCACATGTTAGAAAAAGGGAGTTGTCATAGAACTATGTGAGCAAAATTGATTTTATAATGTGGGCAGAGTGAACTGTGGGCTGAGAAGGTGATGGAGGTTGGGAAAATTTTATTTTAATATGTTGCTCAAAAGAAATCTAATTTAATCGAAGTAGAGTTGATCTCCCTTTCAGTTACTGCAGTGATATCTTTCAAGTTTTCTAGGTTTGGACAACAAAGTATTGAGCAATTAAATACAATAATATAAATTCTAGCACCTTAAATCTTTGGAGTTAGTTGTATGACAGGTCAAGATTTTGACGTGATGTTTACAAGGAGACAATAAGTTGTACTTTACATGATGATATAATGTGTTTTAAGAAAATTCAATTTTATTATAGAGAATAAACTAGTTTATATATGTAATCTTTCATTTTATGTATCTTAAAAGCTCCTCCAGCAATCACTTGGGGTAAAACACAAAGTAAGGCAATATAAAAAGAACCAATGTCTCTACTTAATTTATCTAAAAAACCACTTTTTTTTGTAAGGAAGGCCTTGTTTCTCTCTGGGATGATGCAGAAAATCCTGCTGATTCTCTTAGTAAAGAGGCATCATTGGCATCTCAAGTCCCAGAGCACTTCACAGAGGAATTGTGGCAGCGTGTTGTGGGTGACAGCCTTGTAGTTGGAGTAAAACTAACTGAATCATTTCATTTGTGAGTATATATTCTTATATAATAATTTCATTGGTAGTGTTATAGAAAATGAATGTGTAGGTTAAGCTCTGCAGTAAATTTGAACGTTCTCATTTTGAACATCTGCATATAAAGTGTTTCAAACGTGTCTGTGTTGGTTTTCTTGCTGCTGCTTGCTTGCTCTCTAGCACTGTGGAGAAAGCATTATACAGCCAGAAATCAGTTGTGTGAGTATAATTGCAACCTTACTGGAGACTTTTTACAAAAGAATTTTCTTTGACAAAAATTATGGCTCTTTATAGTCCATGTTGACTTAGCAATGCTGACATCAGTATGGGTTGTAAATAAAGCTCTTAGTTCCTGATGTTTTAATGTTAGCTACTTGCCATTCCTAACTGGTCTGCTTCGAGAAGCACAAAAGAAAATATATTAAATTCTCTTGCCAACTGAAAAATACTTAGCTTTTGAATTGAACTCTTCCAGTAAAGTAGCTAATCAAAATCCTTGCAAAGCTTGTGTTTTGTGTAAATTATGTGGAACAATCAGCCATACGATACTTAAACCTTCAAATTAATTTGTTTATTTTTATTATTGTCTCTAAGATCATTTGTTTATTCTATTTATTTTAATTACTCAGTTCTAGTGTAAATACCACTTAGGTCATTTTCTCTTACAGAGAGGGAACTAAGTTGAAACACCGTGAAAAAGGATTACATAAAATATAAAATTACCATGCCAATTGTGTAATGTAAACTTTGGTGGAGTTAGAACTTATCCTTTGACCCATGTTCCCACAGGCAGTGTAGCTGAAGCTCTGTTAGGCTGAGCTCAGTCTCCTGATGTCACTGAAAATCATTCAGGTGCTTGTTAGGCAGCTGACCTGTTAGGCCCTCTGGCCATTCTGCTGGAGCTGTGGCTATGTTCTTTCTCAACTGCCAAATTGCTGTAACTTTACGATAAAGTTGACCTCATCCTCTTGACAGCCTCTTTAAGAGCCACTGAGGCAAAAGATTAGTTTTTGCATTTTTGGTGTTTGCTCTTTTAGCTTTGATGATGATGCCTTTGCTTTTTTTAAAAAAAGTTAAATGCTTCATTCCTGTATCAAAGATCTTCAAGAGATTTTAAAAACCAGCAGCAATCTATCCCTCTCCCCCATTTTTAGTTGAGAAAAGATCTGTGGCAAAGCTGTTTGTCCAAGGTTACCTGGCAGGCCAGCGGCAGAAGCTGGGTGTTCTGGGTTCCAGTTCAGTACTGTGTATAACAACCTGTGTTTGTGGGGAAAAGGACTTGCTTTATCTCCAGCTCCATCACTGTAATTCTTTATTGATCATTTTTGTGCTTCCTACTAATGCAAGATTGAAGTGATATCCTGGATTGCATTGTGAGGGGGTGATACTTCTCTATAAAGAAAATTAGACATTCATAAGACTTTCAAATGTCAGTGACATCTTGAGATTGAATTGATTGACAGAATAATATATTCATTGAGAGAGGATCTGGAACAGTAATATTAGGATTGCATTGAAAGAGCCCTGTGTTGAATAAATAAAGTACTTCATACATTTCAGGAAATTGCTGCATGTTCAAGCTATTATTACCTTGAACCTTTTATCTTAAACCTTTTATTTTACTCTACATTCAATTTTGTTTGAATATCTATAAAAATGTAGAGTATCTGAAGAACTTCTAGTCCTCAAAAGGGCAGAATTTATATTTTATGCAGTTTTTTATTAAAAAGAAAGTCAAATCTTTAAAAAATAATCCATAAATATCATAGAGCATAGGTTACGTAGAATTTTCAGCTTTTTCTGACTAAATTAAACATCCAAATTCTTTTGGTTGAAATGAGGCATCTAACTCCTAGAAACTCTTTGAAAATTCAGTCCACATTTTGAAATATCTTTATACTAAGTTTATATGAAATAGTCATGTAAAGAGCTTATCTTCTTTGCAAAGTGAAGATATGACTTTATCTGGAATAGTATTGGAATTTATGATAGTTTTAGAAGTCTGTATACATCTGCAGAGTTGTGGTTATTTGTCAGAAGGCAAAAATGTGAACTGGGAGTGCAGTCATATTGTATGGATTTTCACAGGTCACTGAGTGATGTCAGTTTATCTTTAGTGATGGATCAAGACTTCTCTTTGATTTCTCCAATTATCAAGTGTCAAAGTAAAATCATTAAGCTGAACAAAGCCTTCTCAGCATTGGCAGTCTCCTCAAGTCAAATTGAACCTCCTCCAAAAAAGATGAAATTGGACTTGCCTAGCAAGAATGATCTGAAAAAAGCATTTCCTAAGAGCTCTTCAAGGATTCAGCTGGATGGAGCAAAGACAGTCACTGCTGTCACTAGCCTTTCACCATTGTTGGCATTTCATCGTGTGTGCTGCGCAGTTCTTCTGCATGCCAGGAAGCAAAACCATCAGAATGATGGTTTACAGCAGAGCAAAGAGATTACTGTACTCTGTGGGAAAATTTTGTTAAGTCTGGAAGATATTTCAAATGACAGATATTCAGTAAAGATGCTGAGGGATAATAGTTACTGTACAGGTAAATGGATTTATATGCTTTGGATTTATAAATATACATTTGATTCTTCTGTTTACTCTAGGTGATGCCAAGGTAAATTTCTTTGAACACGAGCTGCACAGAGCTTTTGGGAATTAAAGCTGGGTGAAATAGGAGATAAAACATTTTTCTAAATGGAAAAAATGTTAAGTGAATTGCTGTAAGGTTTTGCTGTAAGGTTGATGATCAAGGGTATCTGGAAAGGATAATTTTGAAGATAAGTTTGAGTACAGAATGCTGATATAAATAAGATACTGTAATTAGACACATAAATTTTTTTCTGACATACTACTACCTCTTAAATAATACCAAAGTAATTGAAGCTCTTTCTCATCTACATGTATATTAAGGTAATTTATTTTCATTTTTTTAATATTCCTGATTGAATTGATTTTGAACTGGGCTTTTGCTCAGGTAATGCAATATCCCTTTTATTGTTTGCAATGAATTTTAATTTTTCTTCCTTTAATGCTGTGTCACTGCTAAAGCCAAAATGTCATCTTACTATCACAGTAGGCTATTAATAGTCTTCTTTTGGCAAGGTGATGTTTATCTTAAGAGCTTTCATTATATTAGTGGTGCTTTATTAATCAACTGTTTTGCTTGACAGAAGTAGGGATAAGAACTTAGGTGAGAAGAAATTTCCCAAGGAATGCCTGAAGCCAGGTGCAAATCCTTCACAAAAACCTGGGAGTATGAGCCAAAAATCAAAGCTCATTTAATGCATGCAGCATGATTAAAATATTTAGTTCAAAAACCCTTTTTTACTGTGTTTTCTTGCAGGTTCCATGGAAGATGTACTTGCTGTCCTTGCAGTGTCTGTCAGATTCTCCTTTCAGATTGTATCTTGTGACTGCACATTGACTCCAGTCAGTTCATGGTTACTGGGAGAAATGGAGTGCATACCATTTAAGGAGTGCCAGGACCACATATTCTGTCATAAAGCAGGAAATGTCCATGGTACAATTTTTAATTGGGTCCTGAAAAATCCATTTGAAGGAGTTCTAACAATATTTTGCAGGTAAAACCACTGGAAAAGCATAGCTTATATTCATCTTCCATATACCCTATTTTATCTTTATGCTGTTTCTTACTGGTACCATAAACAGCAGCCAAAATCATAACCAGAAGGCTGCCAATGTGATGATATAACAATCACCAATAACAGATGTGTTTTTAGATCAGAACTATGGCAGAATCTGAACTGAGTTATTTAATTCTGTCTAAGCTGGGACATTGAATTACAAATTAGTCTAGTCTCCATTAATACTTGTTTGGTACTATTCCTTCTCTTCACTTTGCTGCATCATAATTTCTTTTTTTCTCACATTATTCATAGTATAATATTAAGTTTGTAATTTTTTTATTCAATGTGTGTTATTTTAAAAAAACCTTAAATATGAAACATTTATATATTAATATTAAAACAAAACAAAAAAAAACCCCACAGCCAAACCAGCAACCCCAAGTTAAATTAAATGTAAATTTATTGCTAGGTCATATTTTTAGTTTAGTATTGCAATATAAATGTAGTCTCATTTTGTACATATTTCTGCTATAGTTATTTCCTATCTACTATGATTATGTAAAGGAAATAATCTGAAGAGTCTCACTGATGTTCTTTTTTAGGCAGATTCTTGGACAAATATAACCAGGTTAAGCGAGTTAGTAATACTGCCATAATTTATGACTTAACTGAATGAGGCTTATAACATAAAAAGTACTTCTGGGATATTGACAAATGTTGCTGTTCTGAAGAGCTCAAGCTAAAAAATAAAAAAGAAAAGGTGTAACTGTTAAGAGTGTATTTTGTAGTGAACTTCAGTCTTTTTCTCAAATTAGGAGCTGATTTCCTTTATGTAAGAGGAAAGACTGGAATGTTAAACAATCAATCAGTAAAATTTTAAGTCTCAGGATTTTGATTCCTTTTGAAAAGTGGTTTTACTTGGTACTATTCACTTTTGATCCCATTTTGGTAATAGTTACCTACCCCCATGTTTATGGGCTGTGATTGTATTTTCTGTATCTTTTATTCCTGTGTTTGGATTGATCTTTTATCTGGCTAGGATATTTCTGTGATGGATGGAAACTAGAGAGTATACTTTTTTTTTTTTTTTTGACACCATCATCATTTTGTTTTACAGAAATCTGACTGTCTTGTTCCAGTGCCTTCACAGCCTTACTAGAGTTCTCCCTGCAAGCTGCAGTGTAAAACTCCTGAGATTTGGAAGCAAAGAAGTACTTACTGAACAGTTAGCACTGGCTCTGGAAAAGGAAATGCTCAACTTGAAGAATTCTCCTTTCTTAAAAGAAACTAAACATGAAAACAGCTTGACATGGGGGACTGAGTCTGGCAAGAAAGTCAATAATGCTCCTCTGGCTTCTTTACTGGACACTGAGGAAGGAGTGCAGCAATTCAGAAAGAAGTTTCAGAATGAGCGGGAAGAGAGTGTACGAAGTATGAACCAAACCGTGAATGGTGCCCTGTACCAGAAAATTGCTTTGAAAATAGCAGAAGCTCAGCTCACTTCAGATATGATTGTATGGAGACTGGCCAAGTCCTAGAAACTATTGACTAAATTTATTTTGAAAAATGTATTGAAGTTATACTATTAAATAATATTTATATTTTCATGGGTACTTATGCTGATTTGTATTCTATAGCATTTCTGTGTTGTTTCTACACATAAATACTGGTATTTCAATTGAGGACTATTTTGGAAGAATTTAATTTTAAAGACTGAGTCATCATTTTGTTACAGATTTTGAAAATATATTTTTAAGGTATTTTCTAGTAATTCTTACTTCAAAATCATAATTCTTGAACTATAGAATAAATATTTTTAAGAAGTGTGTACTCTTTAAAATAGTTTTAATGAACTTGCAAGATGGCTGTTTATACATGTAAAATGTAAGCCTTTTTTAGAAATCTTAAAGCAAGTATAGAAAGGATTTAAGTTATACAACCAACTGTAATTCATCATTTGAGTATGGAGTTTGACAAATTCAAGGAAGAGGCAGTTTATCTTTGTGATATGTCAAACTTTTTTAATAACTTCCAGTGATACCACTTAAGAAACAAAACTCTGTACCTTTTTAGTCCTATCTTCTGGATTCCACCCTCAGATTTATGGAGTATTTATTGAAGTTGGAGAACCAGATCAGACCTCTTAACCAAATTTCAAGAACTCATGAAGATTCATTGTAAAATAAAGCTGCTTCAGGTTTGAGAGATCCATTCCCATACAATTTAGTGGTAGTGCTAATCTCACTGGTAAGTCCTGCAGGGAACTGTTCTTCCTTGGATGTTAACCTTGTTTCAGGGTCAGGAGATTGGGTTGCTCAATCCCAGAGTCAGGTGATGGTCTGCTGATGCCAGCTGCTCTGTGGTTTTGGCCTATCAGGTAGTTTAAATAATATTGGGCAACTCTTATTCCTGCTTTTGCTGGCTTGAGGAAGGTCCAGCTTATGCTTCTAGGAAGAGAATGGCCTGTGGTCCTTGCTGAGATAGTAATTTTTTGATCAAAATTTTCCCACTGGCTTCATGAGGAGCAGAAACGTTCGAAAATCCCAAATCACAGTAATTTGCTTCCTTTTATCTCTGCTTTATATAAATAAAATATTCTTATTGCTTGTCACCATTTTTCTGAAGTTGTCAGGGTTTTGCTTTTCATTTTCTCTGCAAACAGAGTTAATAGTTCACATCTCCAGCATGATCTCTCTGACAATAAAAGTCTGGCAGGAAAAGTGGAAGATATTTATTGACTCAAAGGAATTCTGATGTTTCAGAATAATTCTTTTTGTCTCATCAGAAAGTTCAGCCTCTAGAAGCATGACGTGGTGATGTTTTTCAGTCCAAGGCATCTTCTCATTCTCGCAACACGAGTGAACTGATGCACATAAAATGCAGAACACTGCTGAGAAAAACAGTAAATGAGAGAGAGAACTGTGCTTTGTAACCTTAAACCAGTTAGTGATATAGCTTCTCTTTTGAGATACTCAGAGTTTTAAATTACTCCTTTTTAGTTGCAGAGAAGGGAAATCTTCCATTAAGGTGTCAAGAATGTCTTAGGAAATTGTCATGGTTATTTGAATCTCAGTATTTACTGGATGAGAAAGCTGAGGGTTTCTTACAATTCTTTCTTTGTTAAGCCACAGTCAGGCAATAGTCAAAGCTTAAGAACCCCTTGTTAGGGCTTGGTAGTCAGTTGTCACTGGAATTTCCAGAAGTTCCTGATTATAAACACTTAAATTAAGCAAAAAGCCTCAAGGTGCAGTCCTGTAGTTTGCAGCTAAGGCCAAGACCTTGCTAAGCCATCTGAGCAGAAACCTTCAGAGCAACAACCATAGCTACTGTTCAGCTCAGGGCACTTGAAGGAGATTTTGCAAAGCAATGTAAACAGTCCAGCAGTTGATTTTTGTCACCATATAGCAGCCTGCTCTTGTGTTGTAATTAACCATCATGTCTGCCTTTAACCAGAAACTTCCATTTGTGTTCACATCCCTTTGCTGAAGTAACAGAGTGGGACAAATGAAGAGAAGCTGCTAAGCACAAATGTTGCCAGTTTCTAATTCCATGGAATTTACTTTAAAGGACTAAACAGTGAAATCACAGCAGTGCAGAAGTGAAATTATTAGAGTAGAATAGTAACAGCATGTTCTTACTAAAGAGACTTTCCTGAGGCATGAATGCTTATTTTCTAAATCATCAGATGAGATCATTAAACACTCCTAACAGCTCTAAGATTCCTGGGAGCAGTTCTTCAACTGACTAGTAATGCATAATAGCATGGTACAACTTTCAGTGGTAGTGATGCAGTTTCTAGGTGTACTGCATGTGCTGTACTTTTATGTTCCAAAATCTAAATGTCTCCTGGAAATACTTGAAAGGTTTCTGCTAGTATGTGTGGTTTTTGGCCAGGAATAAGGGAAAAATGGAGCAGATATTAACAAAAATCCAGGCTCTCTAGAACCTTATCTTCAAGTGGCAGCAGCAGACATTTTGCTTAGACATATTTCCTTTCCTAAACATGCCTTTCAGAAGTAAAAACAACCAAAGGTGTTAACCTACTCTTTTGGTCTCTCATGATGATTAATGTCTGCATATGCTGGTGTTCAAATGAGAAGTTTAAATTGCATGGACTAGAAAAATATTTAAGTTGTCTAACCATGTTTCTGTCATGAACTGTTGGAGTCCCATTTTCTGGACCTCCAAGAAAGTCTTGGAAGTGAGATCTTGTGTAAAGTGGGTTTTACAAGTACTTTTTTGAACAAGTCATTTGAGAAATTAAATCAGTGGCAGTAACAGTCCTGCTTATGGGGGAATTAGTGTTTCCAAGAAATAACTGATAAAATAGTTAGATGTTTGATCCTGTAAGTAATTTCCCCTTTCCATGATAGTAGATCAAGTTAGGAAACATACACATCCCAAGGAACAGAAGACTTTTTGCTACTAAACCTGTTACTAATAGCAGAAAACTATGCACATCACAGGTTCACTAAGTCTAGCACTCCTAACTACTCTGTAGGAGTAGTCATGAGTGTTTTAGTGGAAGGTCAGTCCCCACCACGGGACCTCTGGCTCCTAGGTAGGTTACAAAGACCTTTGAAGAGCTCTTTGCTTCATCAAGTGTGTATGTGTAATCCTGGTTTTTTGTTTAGTTTTTTTTAGGTTTAGGTTTAGGTTTTTTTATTTGCATGTAGCAACCACTACCTGTTTATGCGTGATCCAAGTTAGTGCAAGCCATGGTTGATACCAATGTGTGTAGTGGCTTTGTACACAGCCAGCAGGCTCCTGGTATTCTAGGTTTATCAGTTCTGGTGGATTTAACAGAGTAACTGGTCTCCAGAGCTTACCAGTCCTGGGAGACTTTCACATGCTGCTTCTCAGCATGTAATAATCTCCTCAGCCTGCTGCTTGCTGGCAAACATTCCTCCCTCCTGAGCTGGAGAACTCTGCCACATAGACTCACACAAAGGGGCCTTTGATAAAGCAGTAAAATTATGCCTTGCCTTGACCCCAGTAGTCCTGTTTTCTGGAAACCAGCAGATGCCAGTGGTTCTGACAGGTATCTAGGAATGGTTCCACTCTTCTGGCCATGGCAGTGTTCTGTGTGCAGATATTTACTTTGCAACAATTCTTTTATCACATGTTTCAAAAGACAGAAATGCAAAAGGGAAGTCTGACACAGGAACTATGATCTGTCATGCCTGGATGCACTCTTACAATCTTAGTACTTTTTAAGTCAATATGATTTAAGACCCTAAGAAGAGGGATTGTGTGTCAAAGAACTCTGCTTTTTCTGGCCAAGTTGGTATAATAAATTGATTAACTTACAGTGATTTTTCTCTTTCATTCTAAGGCCTCTCAGGGAAAAGAAACTTGTCTGCTCTAGACTGGTTTCTGTTGGACAGTAATATTTCCTTTTTAAGTTTGTTTGTGTGTCTATGTATTTCAAATCAGCCCCAGGCTGCTCAGTTATTCATAGTAATAAAAGTTAAGCCTTCTCTCTCAGCTGCTAATTTTTGTTTTCCCACATCTTTTCACAATTTGGGAAGTGTGACAGTCATATGACTGCTCTCCTCTGAATCATACTGACTCTGCTGACAAAATAATGATGGTAGCCTGTTTATCCCTGAGTGAATTATTCATTAGAGGCTATTAACAAAGATGATAGGCTTAGCAAAAGGAGTATTCAAACAGTGGTAGTTTTCTTCTCCTCCCTTCTGTACTTCCCTGGGAGAAATGAAGTTTTAAATAGTTGAAAGAAATTAAAAATCAATGCAAGGATTTAAAATCTCAAATAGACGTAAATTTGAGCATTTATTTATTGCCAAGTCTCATTTATTTTGGGGTTTGGTTGCAGGTTTTTTTCAGTATTTTCTTCTCTGCACTCTAGGCATGCCATTGGGTAAGGACAAGGTGAACATCATTAGGTAGCAGGAGTTTCTAGCCAAGAAAATCCTCCCAGGGAAAAAGCAAAAGAGTAGGTTTGATGCTGCTGTTCAGTCATGATAATTATTGCTTTAAGGAGGTGATACTACTTAGGTCTTTTCTGTGACCTCATGTTTGTGGTATTTGACAAACTTATCCCGTAAATATATTGGTAAATTCATAATTCACAGGTGCGAGATTGCAGCTGCGTGTTTGTAAAGCACTTGGTTAGAGCAAAGGCCGCCCAGCGCCGGGTTTGTATCACTCCAGCTCCTGCCCCGAGTCCTGCGTACGCTAAACCCTGGTGCTTAGCTGCGGTATTCAGGTCAGAGGCACAGCTTGGTAAAGCAATCCCAGGTTAACCAATCCTCCTCCTTGTTGTCTAAATGGAGAGGCGGTGGCTCGTGTGCCGGGCTGTGATCCTTACCTGCGCGGAGAGGGAGAAAGGGAAGGCTTTGATGTGAGTCCTTCAAAACAGCGTGCGCTGCCTCTGTACCTGCCCCTGCCCTCCCCCCGGAGCCACAGGTACAGCTCGAACTGAACATGCCGTGTCTTCTTTTGTAATCCTGCCTTTGAAATGTTCTCGAGCATGAAGGCAAATGTAGAAGCTGCCAAAAACTTCCAAAATTTATGGCTGGTGGGAGTCTGTTGTTTCTGTCAAGTCTGTACTATTCCCTCTGCACAGGTTCTGCTGACTGTATTCCCGTGCTTCTCTCTTCCCCTCGCCTCAGTGATCAAACAGTGAAAACCAAAACCACAATCACTCCTAAAATGAAAACAAAACAAAACAAAACAAAACAAATCCAACAAAAACAACAACAAAAACAAAACCAACTACACAAACAAACAAAAGCCCACCTCTTTGTTGTGTTTTGTCCTGTAGGAAACAGGTATATGTTCTTTTCCAAACTGCTGAATTCTAGAATCTGCACATAAAAGTCATGAACAAACTGGATGAAATTTTCAAGTGCTGCAAGTAATTATGCAACACAGAAAAAAGCATTTCCTCTCCACAGCCCTGACCTGAGCTTTCTACCAGCTCTTCATGATTGTTTATGCTGATAAGATGAAAAAAGGCTTTTTGTTTTATAAGATTTCTGAATTTAAGGCTCATTCACACTTTCACTTTACTTGTTGGTAATAGATTTTAATGCTGCCCACAACGTTTTAAACTTTTGGGGTTTTTTTGCCTTTTCTCAACCTCACTTAAGAAAATTCAGCACTGGTTGAATGGGTTAATACACTACTAGAATTTTTCAACTCTATTAGATACGAGTTGTTAACACATAAGCTTCCAGAAATGAGTGAATTTATGGAGGATTTTATCAGGATCTCCTTTCCTTTTTTTTTAAATTAGTATGAAACCTTCTCATTATCAAATCATCCAGATGTGTCTGAATGCAGATAATATACCCACTGTTTTAATCACCCCAAATCAGCTGCATAAGATAGTTACATTAATTCTCATTTGTGCTCATATTCATTAGATAACGAATTCTTCCCCAAGCTGGAGAGTCAGTGTGGCTGTCACGTTGAACACAGGAGCAGGCTCTTCTTTCACTGTCCCATCCCAAAGCTGTCTGTGAATTGATGGCAGGAAGGTAAGTACAACCACCACACTATGGAGAACAGCAACTGTGACCTCAGCAGGAACAGAGCTGAAATTACACATTCCAGTGGGGAATAATCACTGATCACCCAATGCTGACTTTTTATCCCTAATGATGTCCCTGTTTTCAAAGTACATGATGCCTATTTAGTTACTAAGAATGGGTGTTTGTGTTGTGATAGTTTTACTAAAACACTCAAGAATTTTATAATTTCAGTTTACTCCATAATTTACCAGCCACTTGGACAGAGGAGCGCCTCTGTAAATGAAGGGGAAAAAAATGTTCCTAAGGTACTATCTTATTTGTTCACTTACTTGTGCAGTAAGTGAACTACTCCAATGCAAAGTACCTCAATTGTACACATCACCTTGCCAATAAATGTGATATTTTTTAGCTACAGATCAGCTTTTAGTAATTTTCTGGAAAGAATATAACAGTTTTGTTCATTTCAAGGTACCTCAGTTTTTCAAAATATGCTCTCAATATATATAGACAGAGACATGTGACCCAGTGTGTAAAATCCATTATAGAACTGGGGTGTTTTACTTCAGAAAGAAATAGCTAATTTTAATACTTTTCACTATTTTTTTTTTTTTTAGGACTGGGATAATAAAGTAGACTTGGCAGAAATAATCAAATAGATTGAATAAATGATCCCTTGCGTATTGCGTTTTCCCCAAAGATGAATATACTGTCTTGTGTAGTTATACCTAAGTGATCAAATGAAATAACATTAAGTGTATAACCTTAAAATAAGTTATGAAAAGGCTTGGTGAAAGAATAAATCTCTCCTCTATTTTCCCACCAAAGAGGTAGGAATTTGTGCAAGCTTGTGTATTTTCTTGATAAATTAGCATGTTATAATCTAAAAGAAAATAAAGAAAAGAGGAGCCCTGTCATGTTGATACTGATTCTTTCTAAAATAAGTATTCTTTCCTAGTGGCTGTTGCAAATACTTGGAGTGAATTGAATTCTTCGACAATCCACATTAATTTCTATAAATTAGTAGCATGTCTAAAACAGTAACACATCAACAGTATGAATGATCCAGAATTTGAATTATTTAAGTGACTGTGGTTAGCCTGAGGTTATAGTAATGATTCCCTTAACACCATCTGAAATGCCTTTTTTTTTTCTGGAGATATTAAGAATTTGTTGCATATCAACCCTCTCATACACATGTTAAGCCAACTCAGTGATATAGCTCATCCATGAACTCCCTTCTCACACTGCTGTGTGCCATTCATGAGCCATCATCTTGCCTAGTACTAGTTCTCATCCTAACTCAGATTTTTCAACTCACCCCATTCACCCCCATGCCAGCATTGCAGCTCTACACCTAAAAAAAAAATAGAAAACTCTCTTCTAAAAATCACAGAATCTTTGACTTTTCAGCATTTTGTTTTCATTCGACTGGGAGGTGTTGGTTCATGTGTATACAGCTCTACCTGCCCTTTCACCTCTGCATGTCAATGTTTAAACCTTTTACGGTGCCTTAGGAAGGCTGACCTGGAACAGACTAGACAGTGCTAAGAGAATAAAGTAGATATTTTGTAAGAGGCCTTAAAGGATACACCTTGGGCAATACAAGAGCCTGACCAGAGCTACACCCAAGATGGACCCAAAATGGTCACAAAATGGATGACCAGTCACGAGGTCTTATTGTTTTATAAGTTTTGGTCCGTTTGCATATTGGGATTTAATTGTCCAATTACAGCTTCTGGTTGTGAAGTCCCATCCTTGTTTTCTCTCTTCACTCCACCATTGTTTATGCTTTTGGGCCTGAAAACTTATAACTCTTGTCCTTGGTCCTCAGCAGGAAAAGGATTTTTTTTGTCTACCTACTCTGTGAAGGGAGCTTACTGGCACTTAATATGAGGCTCAGATCTACACCACTAGGAAGCACAGAATCTGAAAAACATGAAAGCTAGAACTTCAGGCATCACTTGGATCCAATGCAGTGCCTCCTGTTCTCCACTGCCTCCCTTTCCCCCATCCTGAACTCATTTTTATACCTCTTACACTCTTTAGATTAAACCTCATCCAAGACAGTGGTGAGGCTTCCTTAGAACTTCCAAGGCCTGCACATCCCTGTCATGATTCAGA
The DNA here is from genome assembly GCA_013398615.1 of Brachypodius melanocephalos. Classification (NCBI taxonomy): domain Eukaryota; kingdom Metazoa; phylum Chordata; class Aves; order Passeriformes; family Pycnonotidae; genus Brachypodius; species Brachypodius melanocephalos. The sequence continues at coordinate 66,781,367 of VZSR01003803.1, read as the reverse complement.
ACCTGCTTTTTTTGTCTTAGCAGGGGAGTTAATGGGTTTCACAGATCTAGCTTCACAAATACTCTACTCATTTCCCCAGGCTTTTATCAGCTATTAGTGTAATTTTTTAGTAGACACGATTTGGATGCCTTTCTGAAGTAGTAAAGGCAGAGAACTAATAAATTCTAAACAGAGCAATAAATTCAGACTTGCATTTATTGTGCAGTTAGTCACTGTTTATTTGAGTCTCAGTTCCTACTTATTTTATATTTACATTGGAAACAGATGTGATGCTTCAATTTTATTTGAAATTGTTTGCAGAAAAGTTGGCCAATAATGTGCCTATGTTCAACAAGGTAACACCATACAGCTTGTTGCAGTCATTGATAATGACATTTCAGGCTGTACATCGTCATGGCAAACTGCACATTTTAAGGATTGACTGAGCGAATGCTAAAATACCCCTGCTTTGAATGCCAAAGGTGTGCTAGAAATCAAAACCAGATTTCAGTTGTGAACTCTGAGAATCCATTAAAGTTAGATTTAATTTCAGAGCAATGAAACACCAATTCTTCTTCAGGTTGTAGAAGAAATACTGTATGGGGTCTTTTTCCATTCTAGGTTCAAGTTCTTTTAATATCATTACAAAGGAATAAAGACATGCTTTGGAGTTCAGGTTTCCAACTTCTATCATAAGGTTTTAGAGACACAAAAAGTAACTTGAAAGCTAAATAGTGCTTGCAGATATTCAGATAAACATCTCCAGAAGGAATTACCAAATTATTTTAAATATGCCCACCAAAACATAAGGAGTTCTTTGTCCATTACCCTTCTACTCAAAGATCACCATCATCCTTGTGACAGGTGCTGTTAAGTGAAAAAGTGAGACTGGAGTAATGAATGTAGTTAAGCTACAAAAGCTATCTTATGAGTCTGAAAGATGAAGAACAGAAATATTAGGCCACCAGCAAGCTAGCTGTAGGGTGCCCTGAGGTGATTTTGATGATTTGTGAGACTGCAATTTGGGAATCATCTTCCTTGCTTTGCAGCATTCTTTATATACTTTATCTGTGGTCTTCTGCAGATAGTGATGTTAGTACATAATCTCTTATTTTGCTTAAGAAGTTTCTACAAGATAGCTGATAAAATGCTTCAAAGGCATCTGTTGGTTCTAAACAACGTTGTTACCTCAGATTAGTCACTAAAAAAATTCTCAGCAGTTTCTTATACATTTAAACAGGTTTTACTCTCCTCTTATCGCTGTAGGATTCTTATTTTTATTGCAGGTGATGTGTATTGATTTACCTCACCTTTGTGCTGGAATCCCTTCCCACTCTATTCTGAGTCAGAACAAATCTTACCTCAGTAAACTGTGCTGAGCTTCTCATTTCCAACATCCTGCCATTACAAAAACATTTGCAAAATTGTGTTTTATGGAAGGAAAAAAAAAGAGTTGAATTTGTATTGTCTTAAAAACAAGATTGTATCACTAAAGAAAGAATAATGAAGTTCATTTGATACCTGAAAAATGAAATATTGTTTCCAAAAGCAGAAGTGATTTCAATATATTACTTGAAATTGGCAAAATACGGCCTTTCAAATACTCTGGGAGGGAAAAAATTGTATTTAAATCTCCCTTTGGCACTTACTGTTGGCCTACAGCGTGTCTGCTGATTAACAATCATTGGTGGACTAAGATGCCTGTCAGTGAAAGCACATCTGTCTGCAGCTGGCCTTTGGGAATACGTAAAATAGGAGATGATGCTGTGAGGTTGTTTTTGTCTATGCACAGTAGATGTCTTCCTTATAACTGCACAGAGAATTTTTAAGAAAACCTTTTTGAAGGATTCTCTGCTCTCTGGGATTCTCCCGGTGGGTTGGCAGTCGGTGGCCCTGAGGATGCTGCGTGTCCCCAGCGTGTCCCCAGCCCTTGGGAGGTGGCTCTGGCTGCAGCTGTGGTGGCACGGCTCAGCCGGGGGCAATGCTCCAGGGGATGTGGTGGCAGAAATAGCGCTCCTGCACGTATAAATAGTTCCACACTGCTCAAGTGATGGTGGCAGGGTACTACACTGCTGGTTTATTTATAGCTGTGGAAGTGCCTCGAGCTTCGTAACGGAGTATCAGGCTTGTGCTGTGAGTTACTTTGATTGTTTTACCCCCAACACAATCTGATTCATAAAAATCCTTGTTTTTCTCCATCAGTCTCGGTTTCTTGCCTACAGTGATAGCTACCAAAGAAGGTTTACCAAAATAAGGAGCAGATCCCAGTTTGAGAGTACCTTTACAGGCAGCCCAGAGTAAAAACTGCATTGGTTCATCAGCTTGCACATGGAGGACCAGGACGCACAGGCTTGGACATCCCCATCTTTCCAGCTGCTGCCAGGCTGGGAATGACCCAGAGACTTTGTGATTCAAACCTGAAGCGAAAAAAAATATTTATGAGGTGGATGGTAAGATGCAACTTTGCAATGCTGAAAAAAAAAATAAATCTCCATTTTGAGTTTGAACAGGGAGTGTCACAGATTGAATTTCTGTTCCCAGCAGCAGTTGATGGATCCATTTCTGAAATGCTCAGCTGCCAGTGGGTGCATGCAGGTGGCAGAGTGAAGAGCAAACCTGTCACGAAGGGAGTATTTCTGACGTCGTGACTGGAGATTGGCCGTGTTCCTGTGATGATTAGGATGCAGCAGGAATTGTTTGTGGTGAGTAGGTTAATGCATTAGTGTCATGCAGATGTCTCACCTTTAGATGGACCTCCTGTTTCAATACTTGCTTTTTGTCAGAGAAAGAGTCCAGCACAAGAGAGGTGAAGCAGTGTGTAGAAAATCACCATAATTCTGCAACTTCACTAACTCAACAATTTGTGTTCATGGCCCTGACTGCATATGTTGGAAAAGAGATGATGATGATGATGGAGGCAAGGGAAATAAATGGCTAAGTAAAAGACTTGTGGCCACTTTTTTGAGAAACAACCTCCTCCTTCTATATAAAACGTAATGCACATGTTCCTTTATTACATATGCCTTATGTCAGTAGCATTTCTGATGGAAACTGAGGGGCTGTTCTCTTAAAGCATACTTATTCAGGTCAATAAATACACAGTGACTTACATCCACCAGTACTTTTTTTTTTTGCAAATATTAGGGAAAGGGACATACCAACAATCATATACCTATGATGACTCTATAGGGAAATATTGATGGAAGCTATGTACTTTTAAGTCTTTGCCGCTCAGTACAAAATCCCCAAGTTTTCATATTAGACATGAGGCAGGGTGGATTCCTGTGTAGAAAAAAAATGTTTCGTTCCCTCACGGCATTTTATTTGCCCATTTTTTTTTCTCTACAGTTTCACAATAATTTAAAGTTTGCTTGTTTTTTCCAAGTAAGAACTTCCAAACCTGAAGTTAAGACAGAAAAACTTCTCATCCCCCTTCCCTTCTGACTAGAAGTAATTCTAGAAGCAAAGTGAAGGAGGCAGTTTGTGATTAGTTTTTCTTCTTTTCAAAAAGCAGACAAAGCATAGTTTTTCTTTCTAAAAGATTTTTCTCTTCCTTGATTTTGTCCTTCAAATGACAAACAAAACTTGATCTCTTTCTTTTTTATCCTTTGCTGGAACCAGAGGGCACCTCATTATGCATTGAGTTCACACTTTCACAGACCATGAGGGCTCAGCAGCACTTACATTTCTGTCAGTATGAAGCAATGGTTTGTACAGCAGAAGGGAAGAGGGGAGCTTGCTGCCCAGTGGTTTCCTGACTGGTAGGGCCTGTTTCACTGTGACCTGGCTGCATTTGGTGAGGCAGCTGCATTTTTACAGCCCTTTGAGTCTGGTGAGGAGTGACCAAGATAGACACGTGTGAGGAAGGGAGGGAGGGAAGGAGTGGGGAAGGAAGGAAGGATGGGAGTCCAACCTGTGCAGGAGCAGCATTGCAGACTGATGTGGCTTCTGCAACTGTGTCTGTATGGAGCCATCCTGGTGTACCCAGGGCTGCCTGGCGTTGGCAGGGGAGCCCAGAAATTGTTTGCTATTCCGTGATTTATGTGAGCCTATGAGCAGGATGAGCAATGTACCTGGACCCCACCTGACCAGTGGGATGGTGTCTGGGACACGGCCACAAGACTAATTGTCACTATTCTCTCAAAAACAGGCTTATCCTGAGATTAGCCTTAATAACTTATCATCAAGCACCTTACAGTAATCTTTAAGTATTTTAATGACATATGTATATTCATTCTAGATTTATTTTGAACCTATATCTCACCTGCATTCTTATTTCTGTCACTGATCTGCTGCTAACATTTCATTACCCTGTATAAAATGCAACACTCCGTTTCATTTACCATCCAAAATTGAACTCTGCCAACACATCCAAATGCCACCCAGTGATCACAGCAGGAATTGCTCTTGAGAGCTTCCACTGCTGCATTGCATGCAACAAACTGGCTGCTGGAATAAATTTAAACATAGACAACTTATCTTTGTGCTTAGAGAACTCTGTTATAAAAGCAACATTCGCTGTGATTAAGTCAATTTCTTAGCTCCTCATTAGAACACTATACAGTTGTGAAACATCCTTTAGTGTTCTTGGGATGTGTTTTCCCAAGGAAAATGCTTCTCAGTCCATTTTAACTATAGTTTTTATGCATAGCATGTAAAGGCATTTCCCAAAATGCCTCTTGATGTGTTGCAATAGACAGACTGGAGAACCAGCTGGATAACACAGGACATTTGTTTTACCTCCTACATAGGTAACATTTTGCCATTTCTGAAAATCCACCCAGAATTCTGTTATGGAGAGCACGGTATTTTTGTTTGTGTATTCCTTAACTATATTTCTGTTTTGCAAATGTGTGTTTCCTCTGCTGTTGTGTCATTCTGTTTGGAGATGTAATGTGAAGACAGAACCCATTTTGTTGAGAGAAAATGCTTTGTTTCACCTGTTACGATTTTGTATCAGGAGTTCCCTTGCAGGCTGATGCACTCTCAAACCTGCATTTTTTTAACCAAATTTTCCGCTATTGGATACCAGCTAGGAGCATTTCCTGCGGGGCTCAGCCCTGTGGGTTCAGCTGCGTTTGTGGGGAGCAGTGTTTGTGCAGTGCTGGCAGGATGCTCCTGCAGAGAGCCAACCCCACGTTGTGTGTATTGGGAGTGCCTGGTGTGAGTGCCAGCCCCCAGAGAGGAGGGACTGTGCAACCCAGGGCTTGGAGCTGCCTGCCTGGCACGGTGTGCCCCGCAGGGTGGGGAGGCAGGCTGTGGCCCCTGCAGAGCAGGAAGGCATCGGGGGCTTTGCTGTGCCCCAGAGAAAGGCGCTGAGGGAGCAGGGGCAGCTCTGCACTGGCACCTTCCAGCCCTGCCAGCGTGGGGTCACAGCACTCCTGCTGAGAGAGGGCAGCATGAGGCACCCCATTTCATCAAGCCTTGTGCAAAGAGTGAAACCAGTGATGCAATTTTTCCTCCCTTGCACAGCTTTCTGTGATGCTTTACAAGTCACAACCTGATAGCTTGCCCTTACCCAGCCTGGAATACAAATTTAATGAGTGTACAGAGTGACTGCTATGATGCCAACAAAACCCATACTTCTCCAGGTGTAAAATACCATCCCTGATCCTCTCTTGGTGTGAGAAGTGATTTTGAGAATGATATCTGGTGGTATTTGACTCTTTGCTTAGTCTATCTCAATGTACCACTGTTCCTGATGAAATTTCCTGTTGCTCTGCACTCATTTTTTCTTACACTGACCCACAGGAGGATGTTAAGAAGGGAATTAGTCATCCTCTCTTGTATGTATTTGAGGTCTGAATGGTAAAGATTGTAAACAAACTCAATAACTTCTCAAAATAAACTAGTACCCAGAATGCCTTCTCTGATGTTTATGAAGTTATAAGAAGAGATCATTTGTCCTTTCATCTTGATAGTGTGAATGTGCTAGGAGCAGAAACAAAGGATTTATCAAAGATGACCAGTACACTGTGCATGTATTTATTGGCAATTTTTTTTCTTTTTTTTTTTTTTGAGATGTCTCTATAGAAGACTAGAAGACTATTGTGATTAAAGGTTCAGAAATGCTGCTTTACTTTTAAATGGTGCAGTAAAAAGAGAAAAAAAATCATTTCTACAGGAATCAGTAGTCACTTATAAGAGAGCTGATCTCGCCCACTGGACTGTGAAGTTGATAATTAACCAGAAACAGGCAGGTTCATCATTCTGTAATGAGCTGCCTGCAAAACCATCTGATGAATAAAGGCTGTCACACAAAATCTCTTGGCATGGCACCTCCACCTGCAGGGCTTACTACAGATGGCATGACAATGTCTGACCATCTGATTCAGTCAGGAGAGGCCAACGAAAAAGTGGTGTGTGTGGTCCAAACAATATTTTCTAATTCTTCACATGCTGCAGCAACAAATGATAGAACTTCTATATCCACAACTGAATTTCAGGGTAGGGAGGGAAACACAATCTCAGTCCAGTGTTAGAAGCAAAACACAGCATAAAACATCAAAATTACATATGCACTATTTAACACCATTACTGCAGAGGATGCAATGATGGAGAAAAAGCTACTATAAAAGGATGAAGTGGAATCCCAGAGCATTTGTAATATCCACCTTCCCTGTGGCACAGACTGGCATCCATACAACTAGCCACTATTTGTTGCAATTTGTTCCATTCAAAGCTATTTTCACCCTTTTTAAAAGGCCTACCCAGTAGTCTTTGCTGAAAAGAAAACTGTAAGTTACAGTTTCTGAAGGCTGGAGCTCCATTCACACAGTAATGCAGATCTGAGTTGTGCAATGACAATTTTCAGTTTGTAATGCTGTGTTCCAGTGCTGAAGGCACCACAGCTGTTAAAGCTTTATGGTGTTTATAGGGTACCATGCAGTGCATAAAAGCCAATTGGACAGAAATACAGGGTGATAAAGAAACATATCTTTCCTTTCTTCAAACCAAACTAAACTAAACCAAAACATGTTCTTGCTACCCTTCAACCCTCTGTCTCAACATGAAGAGTTTCAGTGGTACTTAGCCCAAGGGAGTCACAGAGAGCTGACCCCAGGCAAGCCATACAAATGAACAGAAAGGGCCCACCATGGCCATGTGCATTTGGCCACGTGGGTTTGCAGGATCAGGTGTAGATGTGAGGTTCCCAGGGCCAGCTGCTCCCAGTGGTGAGGGAGCTGTTTGGGGGACAGCCCAGCTGTCTCTGCTCAGCCATCAGGGAGCAGAGGGAACCAGAGCATTCCCACCATTCAGAGGGAGCAAGGAGGCTGCTCTGCACAGACCCCCATTACTAGGGCTCAGCACAGCCCCAAATATCTGTGAGCACCTTCAAATTTCTTTCAATACAAAGTGCTTCTCTACATCAGCTCTCAAAGAGCTTGCACAGGCCAGGGCAGACCACCTGCTGCCATGTCAGTGGATAGTGTCTCCTGGATAATTTAGGGAAAATAGGAGTCAGGTATACAGCTGTACTAGCCACTTCTGTGCTTGCATTGTGCCTCATTGCAGGTAGGGAATCTGCCTGGAGCTTGAGAGAGCCCAAAGGGTGGGGAGATTTGTAATGTAAACATGAAGATTGGCAGGAACAGAGTACAATCAGGCACCAGAAGAGCTGGCAGAACAAAGGGTTAAATGGATGGGTACTCCCCTCAAAAAACACACTTCCCAGCAGTGAAATGGAAGCAAGGGTGGTTATACCAAGCCTAGAAGAAAGACCTGCACTGAAAGACCCCAGCCCACTCCCCAGCAGACCCTGCATTCTAACAACAGGAGAGTGGCATCAACACGGCAACAGATCCCATATAACATGGCATGTGTGCTTTTTCCCATTAGCCCACAAGGAAAATTTCCCAAACCAGAAAAAAGACACAATGAGCAGCAACCTGGCCTAAGGATTAAAGGCCTGAAATTAACTATGCTCATACTAGAGAATGTCCCATAAGAGATGATAGTTCCTAACAGATGTGAGATCTGTCCAAAATGAGATTTTGTGGCCCTCAAGTAGAACTTCAGGGACAACTGGAGGACTTGGAAGCTTGCGTTCTTGGTCCTTGGTGTCATACACAAGTGGTCCAAATCAGACATCTTGTTGCTTGTACATGTGTAGAATGAGAGATTGGGTGAATAAAGTGTATAAGGAAATGGCTGTGAACAGGTAACATCGATTTTCTTGCAGATGTTTGTTGAGAAATATCACCTCACCCTCCATCATATCCTACACCAAGTTTTGTACCACTGATTTCCACCCAAGTGTACACATCTGCCCAGGTTTAATAAACCTGCTGTCTCCCAGGCACGCTGGATACAGGTGAGTTGTGCTTGTGGTCTTTGCCCAGCTGTAGGAACCATGTGCCAGCAACCCATGGCAGGCAGTGTGCAGTGAGCTGGGGTTTGGTAAGCTTGGTCCAGCATCTCACCAAGTTGAAATGGCATATCTGTTTCCCAAGGCATTCTTAGAAACAGTATAGTCATGTTCACACCTGATAAACATGGCTCTACATGAGATGCCTCTGTTGGAGTTTGTGCATCACTGGTGCCAAGGGTGGATATTTTGGGATGAGATCAAATATCCTACTTTCATTTTCTCTAGGGCATGATTTCTTGGCCACTGAAGGATACTGGCATGCAAAAGGCTGGGATGGTGCCTGATGTTCTTGTTCCACATCTGTGGGATTTCCTAGAGAGGGCTGTCAGCAACATGTTGACCTGCTGAATCCCATAATGGTCTATGATTATTGCTCAACTCCTTACAGACCCCCTTGCTGCAGTTTGTAAGTGCAAACAAAGAAGAGATTGACATTTTTGTTGTTGATGATATTGTTGGTAGCTTCATTTCAAGGTGATTGAGACTAATCTTGCAATGACTAGAAAAATATTTCCCATTTCCCCAGTGCCAGCACACACAGGACACATGATTGCTGTGGTGACACCATCTATCTTAAATATTACTTAATTTGTAGAATTTCATATGTGCAGCAGTAAACAGTGTATTGACTATGTTATTTGACTGAACTCACAGATCCTCAGTTTAAATATATTTTAAGATTTTTTTGACATTTGAGATAGTTTAATTATGAAGGTTAGGAGCAGCTCCACAGGCAGGGTTAAAATGAATTTTGTACTCAAAACCTCTCATTTTCTTTGCATGTGCCCTTCCCAAATGACATTAATTGTATTTTCTAAGGCTTTACAAATTAAACATACTGATTAGAAATTAAAATTAATTCATATTAGTATGCCAGAGCACGTAACAACCAATGTACAAATTTTTTGTGCCTGTGCCCTTTATCTCCCTAGCAAAAGCACGTAGTGTTATCTCTTGGTTTGTACATGGCAGGAGCATTATGAAAGCACTCCCTCTCCCCATTCCCCCAAGCTGAACTCAAACCAACTGTGTTTACCCACAAAACATCAAGCCTGCAAGCTACACAAACCCTGCCATGTCACCTGGTCCCTGAAACAGAATCACAGAATGAGTCAAGCTGGAAGGGACCACTCCTCCCTGCTCGAGCAGGGTCATCCCAGAGAACATGGCAGAGGACTGCATCCAGAGGTTCCTGAATATCTCCAGTGAGGGAGACTCTGCACCAGCTCCAGGTAACCTGTTCCAGTGCTCAGTCACCTACATGTTAAAAAGTTCTTGCTCATGTTCAGGTGGAACTTCCTGTTCATCAATTTCTGCCCATTGCCTCTTGTCCTATTGCTCAACACCAGCAAAGTCCCCTCTCAGTCATCGCCTGCAGAGTCTGAACAGGCTCAGCTGCCCCAGCCTACCCTTGAAAGAGAGATGTTCCAGTCCTTTAATTGTCTTTGTTGCCTTCCACTGGCCCCACTCCAGGAGCTCAGTGTCTGTACTGAGTAGCCTAGAACTGGATACAGCATTACAGGTGATTCTCACCAGGGCTTAGCAGAGGGGCAGGGTTAGCTCCTATAGCCTGGTACAAATGCTCTTCCTGATGCACCCCAGGATTTCATCGCCTTTTTTGGCCACATGGACACACTGCTGGCTCATGGACAGCTTATTGTCCACCAAGACTCCCATGTCTTTCTCTGCAGAGCTGCTTTCCAGCAGGCTGGCCCCCAGCCTGTGCTGGAGCCTGGGGTTATTCCTCCTCGGGTGCAGAACCCTGCACTTACCCTTGTTGAACTTCACTGGACCAAAGCCCCACTGGAGGTGTTATAAAGCATTCTGAGTGCTGACCTGCTATTTGACCACACAGCACAAGCTGCAGCTCACACTTATGGAAGTTTTATACCAGTGTTCATTTCCATATGAATGCCCTTTGGAAAGAGCAGTGATAATTTGCAGCTGCTCTTCCTCATAAGCAACAATCCCTCAGACACCTGACATCACTGGTCACTTTGCTAAAACAGGGGACATTTCCCCAAACATTTGCCTCTGCACTCAGTAGAGGTGAGGCACACAGCCCTAAGCAGAGTCCATTTCCAGGAGCACATCTCTGATGCCATTCTTGGTCATGTCTACAGAAAGCTTCTGTAAGGGCTTGTATTCACAACCAGTGTTGAGCGTGCAACAAAAAGAAAAAGCTGGTGAGTAGGAGAGGGGCCAGAACAAATTAGCCCCACTATGGGTGCAACCACCATGCTGACCCCACAACCAAATCTGCCAGGCCAGACCAGGACCCCACAGGGAAGCCACCTCCAGGTGTCCCTGAGATATTCCATTGCTCTCCAGGAGGCTAAGCAATTTATTTATTCTATGACACAAGGAATAAGAAATGACCTCTTCTGAGAAGAATTCCGCTTTTTTGTGTAAGAGCATTTTTAGTTGCAGAAGTAATGTCAAAACTAAATGTTGATCTGTTTCTGAAAATCATGAGATAATTGTATCTCCTCTGGAGAAGAGTAAAAAGGAAAAGGTAAGTGATTCTAGAAATATGAGATGTGTACAAGTTGAGAGGTAGTAGAGCTTAGCTGAAAGCTGTCAGGAGTGGTGCCATCGAGCCCCCCATTGTGATGAGCTGCTCCAGGACACCAGGCAGCTGTCCATGCAGGTACTCTTGTTCTTCCTATTTCTTCAGCATTGATTTGAAATGCACATTCTGGTTATTTATTTTTAATGTTTTCCCCTCAAGGTGTCACTGCAGGGTAGACTTAAGGCTGTTTACAGGCACCAGCTGAGTATTCTCATTCCTGAAATTGTTTCCCTTTCTTTGAAATAAAACATTAACTATAAACACCTTAGGTAAGTAATGCATGGTTTGAAGGTAATGCAACATCTCCATGTAGTGTCAGTCTCCCTCATGTTACTCTTATTTATTTTATGTTTCCTTCATCTTGGTCTAGTTCATCGGGGCAGAGGAAGACTTGTGAATGCCTAAGGCATTGGATTTAAGCCTTTTTAAAAGCAGCTCTCTTGCTGGTACCAGAGAAAGGCTAATTTGGGATATCACATGTCCTTCTTGTTCATGCAGTAGGGTTGCTGCCTGCACTAGTGAGTTATTGACAGCCCTCTCCAGGAACCCTTTATTTTCTGTCAAAGTCTTAAATCCAAAAGGCTATCAGCACTGACTGCTTCTTTCCCTGGCATTGCAGGTGGTCAAAGGCTTAGGGAGAACAACACAGGCTTACTTAGAGTGATTGCCTCTGTGTTGAACAGGCATTGAGATGGACTCTTTTTTCATTATTTCATCTTCAAGTGGTGCCATTGGTAGGATCCTTCAGTAGTCTGTGAAAGGAAAAATCAATTATTCTACAGGCAAGAAGAAATGAAACCTTATACTGATCAACCTTCCCTGCTTTACAGTAATTTCAGTTTCCTGGTCTGTCCCTTGTAACAACTCACTCTGAGGGCAGGATACATGCCAGCTGCACAGCAAGTAATTGTTGTAACTATGTATTACACCTGAAATCTGCCTAACTCTTCATCAGAGAGATGAAGGGATTAATTTTTTCTCATGAGATCTTAGATTTCACATATCTTTTACCGTATTTTAAACATGGACCTTGCCACCACATTTGATTGCAGTTAGCCAGGGAGCTCAAAAGCTGTGATTCTTAGGCATCATTTTCTTAGGACACCAAGCTACTGCATAAAAAAGATCCGGTAGATGAACTAGGGAAGTTTCTTCTTGCGTGACTCAGATCCTGCAGAATCTGAGAGATCCACATGCTCATATACAGGTTGCAGAGGCATGTGAGAAGACGTAAGCATCCTCTATAAAGGATCTAGTTAATTTATTAACTTATTAAAACACCATCAATAAAAGAACTCTATTGGCATGGAAGTGGATGGGAGTCTGTTAGTTCTTGGGTTGGTACCTGCTCAGGTCCTGGTTGTTCTATGTCCTATATGTTATGCACCCAGCTGCTAGTGACAAGTGTCTACATCACAGATGTGATGCCAAAAATATTCACCTCACTCTTAGCTGATGCAGCAATAGACCCAATCAGCTCACCTTAGCCTCAATTGCTTCATGCATGTCAAGATCAAATGTGTTTTGGTGGAAGGAGGTAGTTCTCACTCATGGTTTTCATTCCACTCCTGTCTTCTAGATATTTTGAGTCCAGGCTTTCTTGATTTTTTCCCTGTCCCATCTGCTTAGCCAAGCACACAATGAGTGGGAGCAAAAAGGATCTTGTTTCTGCCTTTTCTCTTCCCTCAATTACATTTTGTTTTGCACCCTTCATCTCTTTCTTGTGACATTTCCCTGTTGTTGATGATGATAAGATATTAACATTGCTACTTTTGCTATCAGAATGTCAGAGCTACCTCTCAGAAAAGTGATTGGATCAACAGTGGGTATTATGGGGGGAATCTGAATTAAAACACTCCAGGTTGATGTACAGAGACATGAAATGAGGGCTTATTATGCTGAACATCTCCACTTGTGATGCAGTTGTGATGATGTTTTAAGCCAGCCTCTGTGATCTAATTACATTCACTAAGTATATTAAGAGAGTGTTTTAAGAGTGATAATTCAATCACTCTGAAATTAGAAAATATCAGCATTTAGGTTCTCTCTGCAATCCAAAACACATATTATACAACAGTCTCCAATTACTTTCTTTTAAATAGATTTTTAAAATAACCTTCTAAACTTAAATCTAAATACAAGAGTAGGACTTGGAGGCTGCTCCAAGATGTGGGCTGGAGTCTTCTCTGTGGCTGCTATCCTGGCTCATAAGGTGCACATGCTAGTGAGGATTTCTTCACACCCCCCAGTTCACACCCCTGACAGCTTTCAGATACCTCCAGCCACCTCTTTTCTCACCCTCTTGTTCTGTTCTCTCAAATAACATTGCTCTTGTTCAGCAGGACAGGGGTGTACTGAGCCTAACAGCCTCTTCACGAAAATCAGCTCCTGCCTGCAGATTTCTGTTCAGTGGACTCCCATCAGTATTTCTCCCTCCTGTATTTACACATACAGGCACCCTCTGTGGCAGGTGGCCTTCACAGTCATCATTTAACCCTGAGATTTTGTGAAATTTGGTTGCTGCCTGGTAAAAGGACAGAAATGAAGAATGGAAATCCCTTGGTGTGCAAAGCCTGGACTGGGCCACAGGCAGAAAAGCAGTCACCACCACACCAAGAAGGCATCAATGTGCAAATCATTCAGAGGAAAAAATCATCACAATTACTGATGTGGCTGGGGTGTCTCTCAGGAGTGTCGTCCTGCCTCACCAGGCTAGCCCTGACACGCTGGCACTAGCGAGAGGTACGGTCCAGTATCCAGGGATACCTTTCTGATCCTGTGGGTTCTTGCTGCTGCTAGAGCATGAACAATGACGAGGAATAAAAGCAAGGACTCCGAGGGTAGAACAGCAACTGGGGTTTATTGGGATCCACATGGGACCACCTAACCAGCAGAGTCTGCCAGTCAGAGCACAGATCTCCCTGGTACAGCACC
>VZSR01003803.1:66705607-66767411 GCA_013398615.1 Brachypodius melanocephalos | reverse complement strand
TTGACAGTGGCAGGTGAGAGTAGGGGATTAATAAACATTTTTGATGGACAGGGCCAGGTGTAGGCACAGAGCAAACAGAAAGCAGTAAAAATACAAAGGGATACATGGAATAAACCATTATAAATTATACAAACAGAATAAAAGCATAAAACACATACATGAAACTGATAAAACTGAAAACACACCACTACAGATTATACCCCTGAACTCACAAAGTTTGTGTCTAAATTGCAACCGCAGGTGTGATTGCTCTATATGCTGGCATATCTAAGCAGGCTTAACCTCACTAATTCAATAATAGTGGCAAGTTCAAGCAATTCAATACGGGTACAAGCTCAATCACAATAACAGCAGCAGAGCAGATCTAGCAGCAATAACCTCTCTGTGCTGTTCTCCAGGCAGCCAGGCTCTCAGATGACTCAGTCAGCTTAAAGTTACCAGAGCACAGGTTTCAGTGCGTTGTTGTCATACCACATGAAAGCTCTGTCGTTGCAGTAAATATGAGCATTTATCTCCCTTTCTGCTCATACCTCAGTGAGGAGTGCACTTATTGAGGTCATGGTTAGTCTCTAGTTAAATTCCTTCTATTTCTTGCAAGGGTTTGAAGAGAGTGCTGGTACCTAAACAAAAATTTTCCAGCGAGGAAAAGCACAAGATTATCATAACAGAGAGTGGGACATCTCAGCATAAGGTATAAGGAGCAGCCTAATTTAAGAGGGCCATGCCATTTATCTGTCCCTGACTATGCTTATAACAAGACAAATGTTATCAGTATTGATACTGATAATCAATCAGATAAGTTATGATTTGGTTTCTTCAGGCATGGCAAAATGCTCGTTTTCAGTAAGATACAACTATGTGAAAATTTTGAGTAATCTATGCCATTGCTTTATCAAGCTCATTAGAGCCAGGCACTGTGAAGTAACTTGCTCTGAATGTGGAAAAGAAAAAGGAAAAGATTCATTTGTGAGCAATAAACCATCCTAACCCATGAAAACTCAATATTTCTCTGGGGAGAAAACATGTATTAGATTTTTAAATAAATTCCCTCAGAGCAACCCAGACTTAGACCACAGGGTAAAGTAAGGATGTTTTCTCTTTTCACAAAATAGAGGCCGACCACTGAGTTATCCAGACCTGTTCCACTCTTCAGCACTCATGAAGGTGCAAGTGGTGAGGTTTGGAGAACCTTTGGAGAGCAGCCATCACCTTGTGCTCTAGGATGTATAAATGCTCTATCCAATTTTACTTACCTCGCTTAATGCTGTATGCTAATTCATGACATATTGATTCAACTTATAGAAGTAATCTTTTTTTCCAGTTCATTTAAATTATATTTTAGACCAGACATGCTTGAAGGAGATGTCCATAAATTATGTCAGCTTTCAGTAAGTCTACATTAAAAAATGCAAAGTAAATCAATCAAATTAGTGCTAACTAATTTTTGTTTAATTGTTGATTTAATTGTACTCTGCTTTGGAAAATGTAATTACAAAAGTTGGATTTGGCCAGATCTACAGAGGGTTATACAGATTCAAGTGGTAAAGGAAAGAATTCAGTCTCCTAGATCAATTATGAAAATATGTCCTTTGACAGTGGCTCCAAAGAAGAAGTCCCACCACATTTCAGAGTGCCTGTTTGTCCTTCTAGCCATTCTTCAAAGGACAGCAAGCATCAAGGAGTTTCTGGGTTCTCTCCAACATGGCATCTCACTGAAATACCAACGAGGGTGATGCTTTTTGAATTAAAAGGAGGTTAATTAGGTATTGACCTGAAATGAATATCTGTGCATGAATTCCCTACACACAAATTATACCTTCCTGACCACATGTTTATTACCCTCAGAGGCTGTTTTACCTTTCCTCTGTACCCAAATATTAATTTCTACGGCAGAACAGGAGTTCCTTTTTCAGGAGGGAAAGAGACACTCCTGGAAGCATCTCTGCCATCCTCAAACCTTTGAAGTACAGAAGGACAGAGTCCCAGTCCCAGACATGAGAAGAGGTCCTGAATAAAAATTGCAGTTTAAATTTGGATTATTCAAATGGATCCTGCATGTTGGCCAAGAAAGAGACAACCCCCTGAGGCTTTATACACCTGGGAATCAATCAGGGAATCATGATAACGATGCACTGAAACCTGTGCTCTGGTAGCTTCAAGCTGAGTCATCTGAGAGCCTGGCTGCCTGGAGAACAGCACAGAGAGGTTATTGCTGCTAGATCTGCCCTGCTATTGTTACTGTGATTGAGCTTGTACCACAATTGAATTGCTTGAACTTGCCACTATTATTGAATTAGTGAGGTTAAGCCTGCTCGGAGAGAGCTTTTGATCAGGTTGCTCCCATCCATAATGTTTCCTGTGACTTAATCTTGCCAGACTGGCAGGTTAAAAAGTTTTAAACCAAAAATTTTAATGTAAACTTTTCAGACTACCAAAATATGAATTCAGTTTTCTTTAATGACCTCCATAGTACTACTGCAGGTTAAATTTATTAGTCCTAAAGGATTTTGATGCTGACAAAGTGGTTTTTTTTTTTTTTTTGCTAATACATTCTTGAAGGATAGCATTAGGTTTGTAGGAGGATTTAAAAGATTTGAGGGATTGTGAAACAATTGCTGGATAATCTCAAATTTGTGGTTTTGAATGATGGCAGCCTCAGTGTAGAAACCACAGTAGGGGCTTTCCTTCCATTACAATTCTTCAGCTTGCTTTCTGTCAGGAAAACATGGGGCTCGGAAGGAATTCTCTTTCCCAAATAATTTAGGTTGCCTCACACCCTCCTCCAATAGGAGCTGTTTGTTTTCCACCTGTTTGCACTGCTGAGCAATTAGTGGGCTGAGAAGTAAGTTGGGACCATGGAGGATCTCAGCTGCCCTTGCTCTCCTCTCTCTGCTCAGCTCACCAGACCTTTGCCAATCCCAGCAATCTTTTTGGCAGGGCAGTGAGAATATCAGGAATCTTTGTAAAAGGATTTGAAGGTCAGCCAGGAGAATTTGACTGGGGCAAATGATGTGGAGGTCATTTGCTGCTGGAGGAATGCTTGTATCTGTTCAGGATCAACTGGGAACATCGTTTATGGGAAAATCCCTCTGCTCCTCGCAGCGTTGGGGAGCTGGGATCTGGTTGGGTTTTTTCCAAGGCTGTGCATTTGAGAGTCTTTTCATCTGCAAGTCTTTGTCTCATGTACTACCTAGAGGAAAGAGATTTCTGTAAGAAGTTGAGATAAAATTGATGCATCCCTGCCAGGAGTTTTCTACAAACGAAAAGCAAACGTGCGCTTGCCCTGCTCGGTCGGCAGCCGAGGAAGAAGTCCCTGCTCAGCAGGCAGCTGGGGTCGTCTCCCTCCGAGCTCTCAGCCAAGAGGAAACAGCTTGCAGCCCATGTGGCACTTCAGTGTGAGCAGTAAACAACACGGGAGCGTTTGTAGGAGAGCAGTAACCTGTCACTGCGGGTTTGGCAGGGCTGCCTGAGCTGCCCCGGGAACGGCGAGCCCTGTGTCCCCGGCAGCTGGGAGCACTTGGGGACAGCTGGCCCCTGCCCCTGGGGGCTGCACGGCTCAGGGAAGGGGGGGCAAGGGGGGCAGGCCTGTGCCCGAGCTCTCTGCGCACCCACCTTGTGCAGGAAAGTCAAAACTGAAACAAGGGGCAGCCCCCCTGGGCTCAGCGCTGGACATGACGGGTCCTACATAGCCACGGGTTGGCAACCGCTCCCCAAAGCACAGCGGAGATTAAAAGCCACTCCTGGCACTCCAGAGACTCCCTGTAAAGCTACCCTGGGGTTGCAGCTTCATAAAAATGCATGCTTTTATCCTTTTTTCCATTTTATTTATTAGTGCTGTTCTTTTCTTAAAATAGAGACCAAATGCCTTGCACAGGCCACGTGGACCGGGAAGCTGTCCAGCTCTGCCATAGCCAGGACAAGGATATCTGCAGGGAAAGGCTGCCTGAGGAACCCTGGCTGTGTTGTTTTCCAGAGGGGTGCTGCAGAAACTTTCATCATTTCAAAAGTATAATGGTGCTGTCAGGAGGTTTCCTTTTTCACCAGGGAGGTTCATCCTCTCTGCTGTGCAGAGCCCCATGCCCTGCCCTGTGCTGACATCAGGATGTGCCTCTGGAGAAAGCAGGGGTCCAAAACACAGGGAAAGTGAAAAAATGGTGACATGGAGAATTGTGGTAGAGCACCTTATGGCTCCTGCTGGATGCGTTTTCTGGGGAGATTTTGGTGTCCTTTTAAAGTCTTCTCTAAGGTACATAGGGAAGACTAACATGGAATGGCCTTCTGAACTTGCCTTTTTGTTAGGATGCTGCTCTTAGAGAGATGTCTGCCAGGCATCTTTTCCAGTTTTTCCTGTTAAGGCAACCTCTAGGGTCCTCTTCTTAATGCAGAGATATAAAATACAACTCACCACGTCCCCAGGGGTTTTGGCCTCTCTTGTAAAGTTTGCTCAGTAATTACTCCTTGTGAGAAGAAAGAAAAAGATGAGCTGCAAGTAAGTGACCAGAAAAAACTCCAGGTAAAAGTAGTTTGATCATAATATTTAAGACTGCGATTTCCAAAAGCACTTAATGATTTTCAGTGCCTCACTCCTTGGGTATTCCAACAGAGAAATCTTCAGCTTATGCTCTGAGAATAAGTGCTTGGCATTTCCTGAAAGTTATGTCTCCATTAACATATTTCAAGCGGTGCATGAAGAACAGGAGCTATTGAAAAATCACAAGGCCAAGATATTCTTTAGTGACTTAAAATAGTCAGACAAAGCATATTGTCATGCTCAGACACAGCTCTTCAAGGATTTTGAACATTTTTTTCTTTCTCTGAAAGAGATTAAATAATAGTATATCTGAAATCTTACACTGCACTTCAGCTGTGTCATGAAAGATAGAATTCATATTTGATATTAATGGAGCAGGTGAAACGTGAAATGATATTTCTTTAATCTTTAATGAAATTTCTGGTTTTAGCATTTAGGTTGTCTGTTCAATGACACAGAAGAGCTAATAATATCACTGTTTTTGAAGAATTCATTCACTACAGCAGCCTGATTTTCTCAATCTGTTGGAAGCTCTTTAGGTGCTTCAATGATGCATGAAAAGCATAATAATAATAAAAAACCCCTTTGTCCTTGAAGCCCAGTGATCATAATTGGAAACATATAATTAAAAAAGAGAAAAAAAAATCTTCCAGTAAGCCATTACTCTGAAACAGAGATGCAGTAGTTTATAAAATAACAATTCTACAGGAATTAGCAGGAACAATGGGGTTTCAGGAACTCTTCAACCAAATATGCTCTATAGTTTGGATAAACACCTGTACACTCAACAACAAACAGTTGAATGGTGTTTTCTGTAGCAAATGGTTTCTTTGCTGAATGACTTTGTTGTTTTAAACTTTAAAATTGCTTGTGTAAACCCCCATGAGACAGAAGAAGTTACTAAAGATGATGCAAGTTTTTGTGGGGAGAAACTGGGAGGTTTTTCTCTCATGGGGATATATAAATGAGAAAATACTGTGCATGACAAAAAGCTTGCTGTGAGACAGAGCAGGACTACAAGGAGGTTCCAGGGAACACAGACTCATTATTTCACCTTCAGCCAGTCTATTTGGGGCCAAAAATGGTCTTGCAGTCTCTTAAGGTCATTCACACCTTGATTTTTCATTATTTCATTTAAAAAAAGTAATTTTTCTTTGGAGGAGCCAGTGCTAACCTTCTTGAACCAGAGGAACATTGAAGTAGTGTCCAAAGGATGCAGTTATACTTGCAAGAGTCAAAGATGTTCTCCAGTACCATTAAAGCTAGCTGATAATGGAGATAATACAAACCTTGGCCATTCTCCCAGCTGACTGTCCTAATAATAGAAATGTCCCTCTGAGAGTAGCTGATACTGGGGATCTGCCAGGAAATTTTCATTAAAAAACAGCAACTGGTGACAATATCCTTGGAGAGGTGGAGATCTGCTTGTCTTGCTCATACAACCACTGAAAAGAGCAAGAGGATCCTTTCTCTGTTTTCAGTTCTCCTTTTGCTGTTAGGATTTTCTTGAAGTTTTTGATCTTTTTTGAGGTGTCTCCTAAACCTGCTCCACTTTGCTTTCCAGTTATACTCTTTGGTTTTTTGTTGTTTGGGGTTTTGTTTTGTTTATGAATTGGTTTGGTTTTTTGCTTGTTTTGGGTTTTTTTTGTTTGGTTGGTTGGTTTTGGTGTTTTTGTTTTTTATTGTTTGTTTAGTTGGTTTGTTTTGGTTTTGTTTTTGTTTTTGTGGGGGGGTTTTTTGTTGTTGTTGGGGTTTTTTTTCCACACAGAACGCTGCACCCTCTTGCCCTTCCATCAGCTCCTCGGAAACCTCCCAAGCCTATGTGGCTGAGCTGGGGAGCAGCTCTCTGGGTGGTTTGGAGTTGGCAGGTGGGTTTTTTTTCTCCATCTTTCTTGTTTTACAGAGAACCTGGCTCATTTTTTCTGTCCAGCCTGAAGGGAGAATAGCTAGTGAAAAGGGAGGGCAGCTAGAACAGCCCAGGCTGTGGCCAGAGGGGAGATGTGCATGAGGCAGATGCAAAAGGCACCAATGTGTAACCGTGTGGTCACCTAACCACAGCTTGGAAACAGAAGTGTCAACATTGGGGCTTGGGCAACCTTGAAAAGACAATTTGATCAAGCTATGATGAGGAGAATAAAGCACTTGTAAAGCAGCCTCTTCTTAAGCTGCTCCAAGGATGAACATTGCTGATAGAGCAGTCTGGATGTCTCTGACCTGTCTGTTGCTGCAATGCAGCCCCTCTGTACCCTGTCGCCCTGCTTTTTCACGTCTTAAACTTGCATTCTGATATTTTAGACTAGCCTTCTGATGTTTTAGAACTCTGAGCTGAGTTCTCACGCTTTTTCATGTAAATAAAAAAAAGTTTGCATTTTTTTACTCTGAGAAAATCATTTGAGTGATTGAAATGTTCACCAATCCAAATCATGAGGTGACAAGCCTTTGGCCAATCATTGTCCCCATATGTACAGTGTATATAAATGGAGTCAGAAATTTGAATAAAGAGAATTCTTGCATGCTGACCCCGGACTTGTTCTACCTCGTCCTTTCCAAACTCCAGCCACCAATGCTGCACCCATAGTGCAACCATGCCCTGCGGGGTGTCTGGGAGGTTGGGATTGCTTCCCCAGGCACCAGACCCGTGGAGACCCTCCCCAGCTGCACGAGGGGCTTCTGGTGTCCTGATGCATTGTTGGGGCTCTTGTACCAGCACCATGCAGAGAGAGAGGTTAAAGAGTTCTCCTTTTTTTAGTATGTGTTTCCCTTGTGATTTATTAAGATCAGCTTGAATTTTTAGTTGCAGGAAAGATGTCCATCAGTAGTAAGCAGAATCTCATTTGCTGCTGAAGTCTTCAGATGTGACCCAGAAACCTTATCAGAGAGCACTGGGCAGAGTGCCTGCTTAGCAAAACCCACTGCAGCTACATCCCAGTGCTGCCATTGACAGGATGTCTGAGCTGTGCCTCAGCTATTTCAGGTGACATATATATATTTAATCCATGGCAGCATATTAGCAGATCAGACTTAGATTAATAAGGCTAAAGATAACTTTTGGACATTTTCCACATCTAGGTCAGAGAAAAAGAAGGTAGATATTTATCTGTGCTACCACACTAGCTAGCACTGTGTAGTAGATGAAATTTTCAGGGTCATCAGTCAAATAATCTTGCAATAAGACTGAGGGAAGCAAAGTGAAAGGAGTGTGTGTGTGTGTGTGTGCAAATGCAACACAAGTTTTACAATTTGCAGAAGCTATCAATTTCCAGTGAAATTCTCTCTGCTATTATAGCAGCAAATATGCAAATTTCCCTTATGATAATATCCTCATTTGTTCCCTCAGTGCCATTAAACAAGTCCTGCCCACTGATATTATTGCAGAAAACTACAGACAGAATAACAGTGCAGCTGTTCAAGGAAACCTTGCTGCAATTCAGGAACAGGCCTCATGTTTTCAGCCTTGGTGATGCCTGGAATAAGTTAACCAATGCATGGGAATTAGTTCCTTTAAAAATATATTAGGTCACAGGATGTTTAATGTGAAATGTTACTCTGGGTATTAATGGAGCACTTCTTTTCTGCAAATTAAAAATGGAGCTAGTGTTAATAAATCAAAAGAAACATTAAAATGCTCTTTAGCTTCTGCTAGTGTCCTTTTGAAAAGGCCTTTGAAAGACTGTTATACACACAGATTCTGATGAGAGAAAAATTTCATTGAAATTCCAAATGTTCTTTAACAAGTTCTTCAGTTTTAACCTCATTGCACTTGCAACACCAGAAGGGTCAGTGATGAAACCTCTCATTGTGGTAATTCAAGAAAACAAAGTCATTGGGCTCCGACGTGAGAAGCAAATGTGCCATAACAGCAGACAGCTAAGATGTAGGCTGAGACCCTGCCCATATTGAAACTTTCACCATCAACCTGGAACAGCCTGACTTACATCCAAGGTCACCATAAAAGCTTCTCTTGGTTTTGACTTCAGCTACTATAAGGAAAAATTGTCAAGAAAAAGTTACTTTTTCTTTTCTTAGCTTTGCTTCTTCCATGGCTTAGTGGAAAACTGTGATATTCTTCCAAGCAGAAAACATGCTTTTTAAAGCCCTATTACATGTAATGTAATACACATGGAAGGGGAACCCAATTTTCCTGCAGCAGGCAGCTTTTTCAGCTCTTGTTTTTTTTAAGCTAATGACTCAGTAACAGCCCTGCTCTTCACCCCTCCTCTGAAGAGCATCTTTGGCAGACCCCTGTTAGGAGCCTCATTGATTATGTCCCTCATCTCTCCTGGAGGATAGAGTTCATCAGGTTATTACAGGAAAAATGCACTCACTCTCCTTTTCTAAAGGTTAATTAGCTCATCACAGGCATTTGTCCATGCTGTGCTCCTTGGTCTCCCCCAAATGCAGCCATACATGAATCCCAAGCAATGGCTAAGAGGAAAATTTTAACCACACATTGGCAGCTTCTTCACTGCCAGACTCTGGTGCCTTTTCACCACATCTCTGCCTGACAAAGCAGAGAGAGGAGGAGGTTGTGCCTCCAGTGTGAATTAAGTCATTAGTGCTCTCATTTTCTCACTGGAAAACCCTGCTAAAAACTCTCTGGTTCCACAATGTTTCATACATTGGCATGGCTCTTTTCTCTTTTTGTATTAAAGGGAAAACAGGGAAGGTATTCTCCAGAAGCCAGGTAGAAAATGTGTGATTTCCAAGCATGTCCAGCCACAGGCCTGACCCTGTGATGTCAAGGGTAGCACTCTTCATCACCCTACGGAAAATGGATTCATGCCAAAGCAAAAGTAGGGTGGAACTCTGTGAGTCCTTCAACTGCTCTGTCTAAAGCATTTTCATTGAGCACTGTTGTGGAATATACTTCCTGGGTGCACTCTCAGTGCTGTTTTTCCTGTGGAAAAGGGAGGGATGCATCCAGCTGCCATCCTCTTGGCACACTGTCCACCATCTCCACAACAGGAACCCACTCTGCTGGACATCAGATTCAAGGCTTGTGATAATCTGAAGGAGCTGGTTTTGCATCAGTTGTACAGCTGTTCAGATTACTAGAGAGGATATTATTTCATTTTTCCCAGTAAAATCCCATTTTTAGCACAAGCAAAATATGATCAGGATCCCTGGTATTCTCTTCTTTTTTCCTAGTATTGCCTCACAGCATTTCTCCATAGCAAAGATAATTATTTAGTATGTTCATTTTAGTGGCAACTTGAAGAACTGAGTGTATGTATTTCACAGAGTCAGTTTTCCTAATTATTATCTGTGATGCTTATTTTGACTCAATTTTCTATTCCTCCTGAGAGGAAGAGAGCTAAGCCACTCTGAATATTTTCCCTCTCAAATTATTTCTAGTGCTTAGTGTTAAAAACTGATCCTTTATTAGGAACTGATCTAGAAGCTATTGAAGAAATTTTTTTTCTTTCTGCTTTCAGTAAGCCCTACATTGGATTTTGAAGTCAATTTGATGGATGAGTTTATGGAACTGGTGAAGCTTCTCTTGTTCTGAAGCTAAGCCCTAAATCTGATGAGATTTCACAATTGCCTTGTAAAATCAGGAAAGATATCTTCAATGACAAAAATCTTTTTATCTTCCTGTTGAACTAGAGGGGATTAATTTTTAATGTAAAATCTGGGAGGGGCATTTAGGAAGAAAACATATTCTTGCTTAGAATATCTTCCCAGGCAGAAGTTTCTCTAGACAGCCTTGGTTTTGGTTTTCTAGTTTTCCATTGTAAGACACAAATTTCCTGCCAAAAATCATTAGAATAAATTACTTTCAAAGTCTGGCAGGAGATCATTTTCCACAGGTACTACACTATAGATAATGAAAATGAATATATTAAATAAAATTATTTTCCTACTACTTTCTGTAATATAAAGCTGATCTTTGTATAAAGATTTTGGTTTTTTGTTTTGTTTTCTAATCTTAAATGAATAAGAAAGCTGTGCATATACCTTTTATAGCCACACATTAAATATATTTCTTCATGTATTTAGAAATATATTTCTAAATACAGAAATGCCACTATTGGACAGAGTCAGATCTTTTGAATAAGTCCATAAAATGAACTTCCAGTGGCTTCCAAGTGCAGTTGCAGAGTCCTGTTGCTGAGGCAAAGACACCAATTCGCCCCGATGAAAGCCCTTCCCAGGAAACGCCCATGTCTGTAACCTCAAAGACTGGTTCAGATTCTTCCACAATATTTTCAGTAACATCAGCTACAAAAGGCTGTGAGTTTGGGCTGGTGCCCCACATTTGGGCAGCAGCTCCTGTGCCATCGATGTCAGGTGGGTTTGTATAAAGATGAAGGGATGCAGCAGTTCAGTCTGCAGCAGACAAACATTATTTTTCCATCAGCTCTTTCCTACTGCTTTTAACATCTCATGCTGGGGAAAAAAAAGGAATCAAAGGGAGAAAATCTCAGTGTCTGTGGATGAGGTTCACTCTTACTCCTCACCTCTGTAGCACATGAAAAAATCTGGCCCCAGAGTCATTACATATGCAGGAGTTTTCCTCCAGCAGTTATGAATTGCTGATATCTCATATTGGATACTCCAAAAGCCTCTATTACTGCACCACATTTGATTCAGTACATCACAAGTGATGGATCTGCCACCCAAAGGAATATGGAGAGAAAAAAAACAGGAAACAGTAACAAAGAGAGCTCATATTGCACTATTTATTTTTTTTTTAATTTTCACTTTCCTTCTAATGCAATAAGGGGGTTTTTTTTGAAAAATCTCTTTTATTAATTAGGCTTTATCACAGCACCTGACAGCATTTATCTGGTGAGAGATGGCTAAACATTTCCCCTTGACTGCTGAATCAGTCAGATCTAGCCTGTAACAACAGGATGCCAATGACCTGGGCTGATGTTGCATCCTTTAAAGACATACTTAAAGTTTTTTAAGCTTTCTTGGTAAAGTAGAAGTCTTCATAATTGTCTTATAACCAAATGCAAGTAGTTTAAATGCCCAAGGGCTTAATTTTATTTTACCAGCTAGAATTGTAGCATGCAGGCTTTCCAATATGTGTGGAATCTCTTTAGAATTAATCTTGGGTCTCTTTCCTTCTATCCTGCTGTGTCTTCTGTTTCACTAAGGCTATTTGTATGGGAGTTATTTTCTAAGCCATTCTTTTTTCCTCTTGTAGTGGTGTCTTGAAATAAAACTGCTTCACTATTTAATTCTGCTCCTTCCCTGAGTGCAAGGTGATAATTTTTTGATTTTTTTCCCTCTGTTAACTTTACTAAGAATGTGTTTAGAAGCACTGTGTCCTGCAATCCTTATTAATTGATGTTTTATCTGCAGGCAGTTCCTCAACCACTTTCTGGTGCCAGCCATGTTCTTTGAGAGAAGGTTCTTTAATAGATGGTCAGTATGAAATCATGTCTGTGTCAGAGGGTTCACAGGCCACTAGCCAGCACATGGCAATTTATCATGTGACCATTCCTAATTGTCATGCTTGGTGGGCCTTGTCCATTTGCAGACATTGTTTGTTTCCAAAATTTAGTTAGATATTTCAATATTCATGACTAATTGACAAATTGCCATGTAGCCATTAATTCTGTCTTCAAAAGAGAGAGAGAGAGAGATAGAGACTTATTCAGATTTTGTGCACAGATTACTCTCATGATTGGACCAAAGTTTATACACAAAGTGACAGCAGAGCAATCTTCCCATGGATACTGTCAGCAAACCTCAGTTCTGATCAGCAAGATATTTTAGTGAACTATTTTATAAATGCTAATAGCCAAGCACTGCAAAGAGTGCAGTTGAACTTGGAGTGTGGATGCTGGAGCCACATGAGTTTCACCACAGAAAAGAATATAAAGATATCCATCAGCTGAGAGTAGGTTTGCATTCCTATTGCAGTGGTCTGCAGTAATTTGGGGCAGCTGTGAGCAGTGGGCTCTGATGTTCTTGAGAGTCTCTGCAATGCATCTGGGCATTGAGGATTAATTCTGATTACTGCTGGCATTCCACCTTCATTTGAAGCACTCTTTTTGGAACAAGGGGTCAGTAAAAGTAAGGTCTGAATGTTTACATGCTAGTGAAGGCTCCTAACTCCCCATACAAATATGGTTTAGAGCTGAGTATCCTAACCCTGCAACAATTCATGGTACTAGGATTGTGCTGGAGTTTTCCTCTACTACATCATCTGTAATCAAATACTGTTCCACTTTAAAAAGAAATAAAAGCAAATCTAATACTATAAAAATTGCAAATATTATTATACCTGAATTTGCATCAAAAGCTTGTTTTTCAAAGCAGAATAGTTTGAAGAGTTGTTTTGAGCTCTCACTTGTTACCTTTTCTGGGGCTGTCAGTCACATCTGGATCCACAGTCTCAACAAGGTGGAGGTGATGCTGCCAATTCCATTAGAGGTGCAAGCAAGGGAAGAGCCTACAAAGCTGAGGAGGGTATGGGAAGATAAAATGAATGATTGGCTTTTTGTCTCCAATTTATTGTTCAGGAATCAGAGTTTTCACGGCCTCCAGATTCCCTCCCCTGTTCTGGGAGGGAGCAAATGCTGGTAGCTACAGGCAGCCATGAGGAGAGAGATGGGAGCACAGACAGATAAATACACAAATACAGCTCAGACAGGCTGTGGAACCTCTATTCTCTCAGCAGAAACTGGTCCAGGAGCAAAAGCAGAGTGAGAGGTGCTGAAGGTTCAGTATGTCTCAGTACCACAACTCATTAGGGGAGTGAGAAAAAAATGTCTGTACTGGGCAGCTACAGTGTGTTTATTTGGGCCTCACAAGGGAAGGGCAGAATGAAGATTTTATTTTGCTTTTAAACTATTGGTCATTCCCATGTCTATAAGAGGCACCTGGCACGGGCCATCTCAGCATGTGGTTCAGCTCACCAAAGTGGTGAAGCTGTAAGAAAGCCAGCAGAAAGTTCAGGACAGCCCCAAGCCAGGCACAGCACATGGGAAGCTGTGCTGTATTTCTTGCTGTGCAGGGATGTTGTGAGAGGGGAGCAGTGTCCTCCTCCCCCAGGCCTGGCTCAGCACATACAAGGGTTCTACAAATGCTCCCATCATATTCTAGACACACTTCTGACAGTCCTTGACGTGCTCCCAGGGGCTGCACTAGTCCCTCTGCTGCAGGATAGCTAGAAAAATTTGGCATGCTAAGTCATGTCAGCAGAAGGCTGTTTTTTTCACCCTCTTTCTGCTGACAGAGCAGTGGAAGAGGTGGGCTGTGGCACAAAGAGCCCTGCTGCTGCTGCAGCTGCTGCAAATGAAGAAAAGAATGAAGAAATATTAGTACCACATTTAGCTTTATTGAAATTGAACAAATAGCTTTTTTTTAAATAAACCCTTTTACAGCAAGTGTAAAATTTTAATGTTTTACTCATCTTATGTTACATGTTGTCTTCTTCCATGTAAGCAAAAATACCATCTTTTTTTCTTCTTTTTTTTTACTTTTTTTTTTTTTTAATTTTCTACTTTAAAACATGTAGCAAGGATTTGAATAACGCAGATCCGGCACCAAAAGGTAACAGGTTCTGAAAATCACAGTACAGTTTTAAAATTCTTAGGTTAATTAATGATATTTAAAATGATAGCCACTTTGAGTAAAGATATAAATTAGAGGTCTGTAAACAAGTTGTGTTTACCTATAGAGCTATTGACTGCAGCTACAATGAGAGCGATAGAAACTCAATGCTAAACTGAGCTACACCTTTGAGGAAACAAGTTCTTACTAAGTAGTGTGGTACAGGGTAGCACAATAGGTAAAATACAGTTTGGCACCTCAAGTTGCATGTAAAATCAGCAGAAATAAAATTAAGTAAGTGCACTGTCTCCCAACAGAAATAAACCAGGCAGTTTCACTGGTTTTGGAGTGTCAACTATCAAATAAATCACATGACACACAACTTCAACCCCAAAATTACAATTCTAAAGCAAGATAATATTAAAATGCACACCCACAAGGATAGTAAAGTATAAATTTTTTCTCCTTTTTTTTTTTTTTTTTTTTTCCCTCTCCTCTATCAGTAGAAATAATTTACAACCCACAAAAGGACTCCTTGGTGAAACCACTACCTACAGACGTGGTCATGGAATGTAGCTCAGTAGACTCGTTTCAAATAGAAAGGCAACATTATCCTGAAAAATTTTGGTCCTCTTATAACTCACTGTACTGTAGCCACCACAGTCTCTTGATAGATGTTTTAGAAGAATACTTTGTTTTCTGATTCTCTTTTGTTATGAAAGGTCATATCCTGGTGATAAAGCTGGGTAAAATTTGGCCCCAATTACAGTTGTCTGATCAATGCTGAATCTGGAAGAGCACACCGGGAGTGTGTAGGGAGAGCCTCTTGACTGGTCTCATAGTATATTTTGTCATGGAATCACTTTTCCTTCTACACTTCTTTCCCTCTTTACTAATTTTTTCTCCAGTGTTCTGGGGGAATGGGGAAGAAATCCTTAGTTCATATGACAGAAAGACATTTCATAGTTTATTTACATATAGATCACTTTGGCTAAGAAGTCCTGGTGAACCAGAGCCGCCTATTTCTTGTGAATGTCCTCATGCCGTATAATTTTGTATGTAATCCAGTAAAAGATGTTGAAAATGAGGAAGGCGAGTGGGAACGCAGCACGGGATATTGTATCAATCCTTTTTGCACGGTCAACAAACTTCTTTTTGATGGACTCTGAATCCTTTGGCGGTGCTGGGGGTGGGTTGGGTGGCGTTGCCTTGACTGCTGTGCCATCTTTGACCTGCAGGCAGTGGCCCATGCCATAGCCACTGAAATTGAACCGACTGTCACGAGCAACTTCATCTTCCTGGGGGATAAAAAGGACAAATAAGACACACAATCATCTGTCTATTGAACATGCCATGTAGTTGAGTAGTTAGGTGCACCCCACCAAAGCACCCCAGCAAATTACCTGGTTATGCAATGATACAAAGTCCAGGTTTTAAAGATGAACAAGAAGTTAACACCCACATGAAAATATGTGGAAATCAGGTCCTTCCAGTGTCTGTGAATGTGAGTTTTAATTTTTCTAGCTATGTCTAAATCAAGTACCCTGAGCAGCAAGTTGTATCCCAGTCCTACAGGGAAGAAATTTGACTCCACAGGTTTATATTGCTGTCCTTGAACTTCCTGTGGGGAGGAAAACATAGTCATGTTGGTAGCAGGGTTTCTGCTGCAGCCAGGCTGAATTGAATCACCCAGAGATCCAGGGCTCAAGTCCATGTCAGGGTGTTTCCATTGGCCAACCTCACAGCAGCTTTACAGCTCCATCTCAAACCTATGAAACAAGGGTAGATCATGGTCCCTCCTTGCTCACAGGACTGCTGACAATCAGTACTTCGAAGCGCACTGGGCACTTGGATTTAGTGGTAGCTGGGAGCCAGGTGCAGTAGCATGAGCTAATGTAGCATCACCCTGCAGAAATCCTTTCTCTCTTTTCTGAGTGGGTCATATTTGTTTTTGGAGGGATGAGTAACTACCACTGAACTTTATCACTATAATAACTGTGTGATGAAAGGCTTGTGACTGTGCTGGTAAATTCTGCCTGATGTTTCTCCTGTCTGATAGAACAATAATACACAAGTTAACAGTAGCTGGCAGCTCTCCATAAAGGATTCAAAACCAACAGACAAAGCAGGTCTATTCTTTTTCTTTCCAGCAGGGATGAATCATAAGTTCAAGAGCTTGTTCTAGTTAAAGACCTTTTCTTTGACCAACAGATGCTTCACTGTTGACTAAAAATGACCGCTTCTTGGGCTGATAAGGAGCCCAATCCCTCACAGGAAATACTCCCTCATATCTCTTACCAAACCACAGCATTCTGAACTTAACAGAAAATCAAAAACTGCAAGAAAAAAAAAGCATCACAGCAGCAAGATATTGAATAATGAGTATATTGGCTGAACTTGGAGGTGGGAAGGGAGGATAATTTGCACCTATTCAGGATGTAAATCACTGCTCCTTCACAGAAGGACCTCTTTCAATAGTAGCATTTTTCTCTCTCCCCAGCTCCAGGACTGGAACTGAATATATCATGGAACTTGCTCTCCTTGCCTTGGAGCTGACACGCAAAGGCGAATAGCCAGCAGTGTGATTCAAGGCTACCAAATGAGAAATAGTCACTCTGACTGCTTATGGCATTGAATGCTTAGGGAAGGAGGGTAGGCAGTAAACAGTGCTTTGGAGACCCTGTCACTTCAGCATGAAGGTCTGTTCTCCAGTGTATCCATAAGCAGGTGGAAAATTGCATCATTGCAAGGCTGTTTGAGCACTTATCTAGGGCTTATAACTTTTTCATTTCAAAAGTTTGCCGCCATTAAGAAAAAGAAGCATGGTCCTCTCCTTTTTCTATTTTATTTATTTGCAGTTTGCAGTACCTCTCTGAAAACTCTGCTTGTCCTAGTGATTATAAATATGCAAAGTATTTTAAAGATGAACCCACTGAGAACAAAGTTCTGGATAGCCTTATTATGCAAGGTTTCTCTTGCATGACTTAATGACTTAATAACCCTACCAAGTCCCCCAATAATACAGGGAGATGCCTTCCTCTCAGTGTTTTTCATTTTACTGAGTTTGAAGGATAAAATTCTTGCCCAGAACATGAGAGATGATTAAAAAGGGTAACAGATTTTCAGCAGCTGTGTTGCCATATGTACTTCATTCATTTTTTAAAAATTTAATTTCTGTTGCTCCTGAGAGATCAGTGGGAAGAATAAAAAGTACTGAGCTCAATGCAAGCTTGGAGAGTCCTGACTTCCACTGTGCCCTGGTGGCTCACAGCTTTGTCACGTGGGGCTGAGCAATTCATCTTCAATGTCACAGCCTTCCTTTTGTGCTTACGCTGTAGCAACTTGAGTGGGAAACCATCTGAGATTACGGACAGGGATGTTTAAATCAAACTCTTTTAGGTATTCAGCACCCAACCCTTACCTGTAAGGAGCCACTAATGTCTCAATGGGATTTAGAGCCCTGCTTTTCCCACCCAGAAAGTTGTCTGTGCCAATCCTTTATCACAAAACCAGAGTGAAGCCTGTCCAGTCCCCATGTTAGTTTTTTATTTGGGACTGCAGCAGGTTGGTTTTACACTGGGTACAAGAGGCACAGCATTCACATGGGGTATGGGTGATACGTGCTCCGTTTCCCTCTCTGCTTGAATAGATTTGAATCTCCTCCCTAATAAATCTCTGGATTGATTTGTTACTATTTTCCCAACATGGAGCTATTTTCTGGTTGAAAAAAAAAAAAACAAACCAAAAAAAACCCCAAACAAACAAACAAAACCGACAAAAAACCAAAGTGTGTTTATGAAAGGTTTTTTTAACCTTTATCAGGAAAATCTTTTTCAAAGACTAAATAATCGATTAGGAGAATAGCATTGTCTTGCTATACCCACTTGTTACTGTGCCTGATATGCATTTAGACAAATGCAACACTAGAGACACACAAGCTGTAGCTGTTGGGATCATTTAAGTGCCACCAGAAGCAAGGAAAGCCAGAGCCCTTACAGCCCAACCTCCAGCCCTGGAGATGCCACAGCTCCATAACCACCATGGGATTTTTAACTCTAAAATCCACCAGGAGCCAAAGGAGCTTTGCATTCTGGCATGTGCCTGAGCTCTGAGCACTACCAGGTCTCACAAGCAAGACCTGACACCATCAGAGCTCTCCTACCTGACCAGAGAGCACCTGAAAGCCCTCAGGGTGCTGAGATCTCTGCCCTTTCCAATGAAACTGGCCAACAGTGTTGAGAGTTAAATGAAACCCTGGAGATATCAAGACCCACATGTCGGTGCTAGGAGGATACTTTTGCCATGAGACTGCAGAAGTGTCCTTTTGGCCTGCTGAGCCCCTAAAGTGATTCCACTCCAAATGAAACAGAGGGA
This sequence comes from Brachypodius melanocephalos, assembly GCA_013398615.1. Classification (NCBI taxonomy): domain Eukaryota; kingdom Metazoa; phylum Chordata; class Aves; order Passeriformes; family Pycnonotidae; genus Brachypodius; species Brachypodius melanocephalos. The sequence goes on along the minus strand of VZSR01003803.1, from coordinate 66,748,993 downwards.
ACAGAAAAGCTTCCTCCATGCTGTTGAGGGGAGCTGGGGAATCAGCCCAAGTTCTGGAAGTTTACTGTCCATGTTGCTTATAGGTTAGTTCACTCTGGGGTGGATCATACCAAAAAGCTTTCTCCCAGACAAATCTGCTCCACTGGGGACTGATGCCACACACTGCCATCCTGAGCCATGTGGAGATATCTGGCCTCAGGAACATCTGACTTACTTTGGCATTATGGATGTAGTTAAAAGAATCTGTCTCTAAACCACCATAATCTTATAACAAAGCTACAATTTGACATTTTAGGTAATCTTCCAACATCCTGTTACATATAAGGATTTGGGGGAATCTCTATGACTACAGAGAAAGAAAAACTAATTTATACAATTTGATAAAGAACCTTTTTATAAAGTGACCTTAAGTGCTTTCCCTTAAGTAGTGGCTATGTCTTCCTTCGACCTAGAGGGTTGGTGAACTACTGCACAACTTACCTTGGGTACCTTCTGCTGGGGCTACAGAGTCACTCTTCATTCTCAAGGTCATATTCAGTTCATACCCTCTGACATATCTACCATGGATACCCATGAATTGACAGTCTTCTACCTGTTCACTACCTTAGTCACTGATAAAGTAGTCCAAATGACATCTCTGTCATTATTTTAATCAAACTACACTCAAAAGATATTAATTTTAAACTGAGCAGGATCTCACTTGCATGAATCCCAGACCATTTATGTGTTTACAGATTTTAAAACCAAAATCAAAGAGCAGCTGGAAGCCATTGGACATCAACTGGAGTGACAGAATCTGCTGCCATTGAAGTTATTAACTTTATCTTTCTAAAGGGATGTGAAGTTAGGTGTTACATAACAGAGTCACAGCTCCATCTGTCCTTGATTAAAGCATAGGGAAAAGGGTCATAAACTGGGATGAGAAACAGAAAAAAAAATTAATAGCAAGAGGAAAGTGTTCTTTTGATTATTTTCTTTTACATGGTCACACCCTGAGTATTTCAGAAGAATTATCCATTGAAAACTAATTATATTTCCTGAGATTTGGGCAAATTCTTTCTACGGATGCTTTTTCAACAACGTAAGGTTATGGCTATTGTCTTAAGATGTCATAATGAACAGGCTTAGATATTGGCTTTAAACAATTTTTGTTAAACAAGAATGACATATTTTCTCATTTTTAATTACCCTTTATGAGTTTACTGATTTTTTTGTGCTTTACAAATTACTGAATTTTAATTGATGACATTAAATTCTCTTAACTTAGCTTTACAGTAAGCAACATATAAATGGGGGTAATACTTCTGAAATTATTTCTTTTTTTAATTTTTCATTTTTGTAAAACTTTTATTTCTACTCCATCAGAGCTAGAATTTATTTCATAGTACAAGTTTCACACCAAAGCAAGCAGAAATGGGGAAAACACTTTAGAAAATCTAGCCCATTCAAATGCCTTACATGCTCAGCTTTCTGTATAATGCATTTTGAAGTGCTTTGTCCTCACCACTTTTAAATGCTTATTGTCAGCGTTGACTCAGTTTTAACAATGAGGAAAATGAGGGAGAGGCTGGCTTCAAACAGTGTACTTAATTTACTCTCTGATGTGATTTATTCTTTTAATTTTGCTACTCTTTTTCCAACATATGATGGAAAAACTATTTAAAAGACTATCTGGTTTAATTAAATTTCAAGGACGCAGATGATTAATTTTAGGTATAGGATAGAGAACATCAGAGAAATTTTCCTTTTGGTATTCATAAACACAGAATGAAACCCAGAATCAATTCATATTTGAATGCAAAATGGAATCATTAGGAAATGGACCCCAAAATATCTTCGGAGATTTCATTCTTAAATGATCTTTATGAATTTGAGACACCTCCCATCTCTCAGTACTTTACATAATTCATGATGTGGTTTTGCAGACAGTCATGCTTACATGGTTTCAGTTCTCAGGAGTCACTGAGTATGTGGACGAAGACAGTTCAGCTGAAAAGCACATTTGGACTTTCAAATCCCCTTTGGTTCCTCACAGAAGCCTCTTAAAAATTCAATTCAGTTCAATTCAATTCAATTGTGAGGAGATGAGAGGGAAGGACCTTTCAGAGATTAACTGTTTAAAAGGCAGTACTGGAGTTTAAGAGTAAAAGATCGATTTCATAACTGGGGAATTCACTGGAGGGGATCTGTAAGAATCTGTGTGAGAACCACTCAGAAGCAACTGAGTTATAAATAAGCTGGGACAAATGTTCCCAAGGGAAGGTACACAGGTGAAACTGGATATTCAAAGCAGACAAAGCTAAGCTAGGCTTTCTAGAAGGATTCTAATAGATGAGTGACTAAGTAACAAAATAGCAGTACATTAAATATAGGGTTGATTAATGCAAGGTGAAGCATTGCAGAAGATAATCCTAATTGCGCATAGATGGTAGTGGGCTCAAAATGTTTTTTTGGTTTTTTTTCTCTTTTGTGACTTTGGGAAATTACCACATCTATGATTGTGACATTAGTCCTCTGCTAAGCAGCAGTCAGGAGACGGGCAAACAAAACAGAAAATGCCATTCTGCCATTTTATCTACTCACAGCGTGATCAGTTTTTGGACACAAGAGGTACTTTTGGTCATTGAAACCTAGCGAAGACATAGCAGAAGCAGATAAAATACAAAGACGAGCAGCAAGGATGATAAAGGCCCTTTTTTTTGGCATAAGGAAGAAGAAAATAGATGAGATCTCCTCATCTTAGAAAAGCTGTGTTTGGAAGGTGATATCACAGGATGCTAACAAACTTCTCTGATTTCTTACAGCCTGAAAAGCTCTGGATCTCAGCTCACCTATGCCAGATGTCATTCCCATTTCTTCTTAATCCAGACTTCAGAGGAGCAGAAGGTGATGTAAAATTGTCACCTTCTTGCCTTAATCCTGCCCAAAGCGTAGACCTAACACTTCCAAAATTTCATTTAAATAAATTTTTTTCTAAATATTCACCAAGATGTTTAATCAAAAACATAAACAGTCTCTGGCTAATCCTACTGCAAGACGACACTCCATCAGGACCCATCATTCTGCATGTGACAGTGGCATTCACCCCACTCCTGCCTCTCTTAACAGCAATTTTCCTGCTCACTGAGGTTTGCTTTTACTCTCATTTAAACTCTCATGCCTTATGGAATGTAAGTATAACAGACCTTGTGTTACAAATAGACATTTTAATTAATGGACAAGAAATTGGTCATTGTTGTCTTTGGTGAGGGTTTCCAATGGACAAATTTAGGTTTGTTTTGGAAACCTATGTTTAGTAGCATGTTCTGTCTCCAATAAACAGCGGAAAAATCTCTGAAGCATGAGTGATTTACTTATGCAGTCTGTGAGAACAGCAAGTGAACTGTTGTTAATGCAATAATGAAATGGTAGTTAATGCGGGTTCGCCCTTTTCAAGTAGGAATTGAATATTATCCAACTGAAAGAGTAACATAATTTAAACATGTTGTGAGCAAAAATATTTTCCTGGCTTGAAATACCTATAAGTAGAGTCTAAATTTTTCAAGAATTACATTAATATTAAAGATTATACAGTCGGTAAGGGTGAGTGGTTTGTAAAAAAAAAACAAAAACTTTCTTTAGTGAATCAAGGCTTCTGTCTCTAAATTTTGCAAACACAATTAATGAAAAATTTCTTATTCAGTTGCAAGTTTTATATATAATGTAATGAATGTTTTTATTTTAGGGAAGGGAGAATCTACTGATGGGAAGGGAGATGAACTACTGCTTTGCAAAGAACCATAAATGTTATGACAGAGAGTCACTCCTCCTAAAAACCCAGCAGATTGATTCCTGGCACAGTCTTGGTTTCTTGTTTCCCTTTATTTTAAATGAAAGTAATGACTTAAAATATTTAGTGACCAGTGAGTCTTATAGATATAATTTGACTAGATATTAAATTCTCTCAGTCTGGAGACTTGACTGCTCTTGGGTAACTTCTGCCAGTCTCTCCAAAGAAAGAAGAGGATGACCAGTTTATCAGTGGGAATGGCACATTATTCTGTTTTACATCAGACAAATACATGTTGGTGACCTAGATTTGAAGGATAATCTGCTCTGATCAGAAATCTGTTGGATAAAGGGCAACTGACTTCTGCTCATTCTGTCTGCATGCAGGGCTGAGTAAAATGCAAGGCTGATGTTTAAATACATGACTGTTTCAGCTAGAACATGAAATAGCTGTTCACGAGCACATCAAACTAAGCTATGTAAAGCAAGACTACATTTGCTAAAATTTTAGAAGATAAAAAACCGAAAAAACCAATGAAATTGTACATAAAATTCACTTACTCCATTTTCTTTCTTTCTGCAAGATGTCTACCTCAGGAGAGAAGAGCAGACTCTCACCTTCCTCCTTTGGGCAGTGTTCAAGCCTGAGCCTCAGGCTTCAGTTCTCTCCCTCCCCGAAACCTGTTGCAGGGTTGATATCACAGGACAAGGACACACGGTGTCCCCAGGTGTCCCCAGGTGGGTGGCAGGCATAGGAGAAGTGCCACAGAAACATGTGGGGCACCTGTGCTGAAATACCCTTCTCACACACAGGAATATCTGAGCTACCCTCTACAAAGGACTTTTCCCATCAGGTTCTCTGGTTCTTTTCTCAGAGCAGATTTAAATACTTTGGGGAAGATGATTTTTATCACACTTTTGTGAAATTTCTCAGTGGCCGCTTCCTTAACTGTTGTTATCCTAGGAGACTTTGCTAGACCACTCCTGTGCCCTGGCTGTGCCATCTCAGAGTATCTCATTGGTCAGTCAGCCAAAATTAAAAAAAAGAAGCAAATGTCCATACAGGGACCATAAACAGCAGTCAAGTTTAGTTTCCTGCAGATTACCCTCTAGAACAACATATTGCTGGGGATGTTTTATGGCTCAGGGTTTGATTGTCTCAGCTCCTGCATTCCTTGGGGCTGATGTGCAGCCCACCCTGAGGACACTGTGCTCCCTGGATGAAGCTCTGGGACCTGTGGCATCCCCACACCTTGCTGAGGTCTCCTGCTTGGTGCCAGGAAGGCACAGAGGAAGAGGATGGGCAAAGAGAAGGAAGAGGAAAAAGCTTTTTGCCTCTCTGGTGGTGGATTCTCTCCTTCAAGCCATTTTCTAGAACAAACACCAAGAACAAACCCCAGCAAATGTAGATGGAGTTTACCAGGGCTTTCTCAGACATTCATGCTTTTGATTTATGCAAATACTGAACAAAATGAATTAAATATTGCAGCTTATGTTAATAGTTTAAATTCTGTAGCTAAAATTAGTTCAGAATATTTGAATAATCTTAAAGTGTTCACATGCAAATTTTATAAATTTGGTAGGGGGAGGCTGTGTGGGGTTTTTTGTTTGTTTCATTGTTTTTGGTTTTGGATGTTTTTTGTTCCTGAGGGGGCAAGCCTTTCTTTTCCAGTTATCAGTTCTTAATACCAGGCTTCCAATAAATAATGTTTTGGGGTTGATTTTATTTCCTTATCTTCTGTTACACAAGTTACCCTTTCTGGCTTTCCATACCATTTATTTCTCGTTGTTAGTAAAGATCTTAATCTGGATTTCTGTAGTTATGCTTGCATGGATCCAAAACATTATTAGGTTAAAAAACAAATATTTGCCAGATATCTGCCCTTCAAACTTGTTTCCAAAATTAAATTGTTGCATCTTAGAAACATCTTGACTGTTTGAATGTATTAGAAATTTACTACACATATAGACTTCTGCATTTTCATTTTTATATGCTTCCATGAGGGTTTCTCTATAAAACTCTGATATTATTTATTCTCAGGAAAATAAAAATTCATCATGAGGTAAAAAATCAATGACACTCAATGCTATAGCAACTTGACAGTGCAATCTCCACATGGAATTGTTGGGGTGGGGTTTTTTTTCTCATCTGATAAGTAATAAGTCCACAAATTCTAGAAAGTCATTGGAAGTATGCATACAATGGAAATTAAATAATATTTCATTTAAAATTGGTATGATAGTTTTTCTTTTACTGTACTACACACACACAGTCTGCATGCATCCATCCATGGAGATATATGTACCTACATATAGGTGTGGGCATCTAATTAATCTAATCCTCTAATGTATTCCCTGAAGGCATTAGTTAGTGGCAAGTTCACCTAGTGAGAATGTTTTTATTCTATTTTAAGATTAAGAGCACTCTCCAGAGAATTTATTAATTATTCATTTTTAATAACTTCTCAAAATGCTAACTTTTACACTACCTCCTCCCCTGCAGTAGTTCTGAGGAGCAAGGACACAGAACACACAGGCAATGGTCATTAAACCTTCCCAATGCTCTCTGCCCATAAATAGGCTCTTTGGTGGGGTGCTGGCATTTCTCCAGGAGGACCATCTGCCCAGGCCAGTAACTAAGCAACAGATCTCATGGTGATGGCCTTTTATTACTTGGCAAAACTGATAAAAGGATAACCTGAAACAAGAGATTTAACTGTTTATGAGATAAGTCAGTACTGAGAGGTATAGAGAGATGAAAGGTGGAAGTATGGCTATAGCACTGGAAAAGGTATTCTTAGGAGAAAATCTCAGATGCTTTTCTGAACACAAGCTTTATTCAAGAGCATCAAAGAAAATGGGAGAAGAAATGCCCAATTAATTCACCTAAAAGAGAGCATTAATTCACCTAAAAGATAACACAAAAATGAAGGGTTGCTATGCCAGCAGCCTTCCTGAGATGTGCATGTTGTATGTTTCATCTGTTATGTCCTGGAGTAACTCTAAACAGGTGTTTGCAGTGCCAGAGCTCTGGAGAAGCCTGTCATGAGGCACATGGAAGGCACAGGACTCACTGTGACTGCCTACAACCTCCTGACCTTGAGGTTCACTTTTGAGAAGGGATGACACTAGGGGAAGGACTGTATTCAGAAAAGATGCCAATAAGCCAAAGAACAAAGCAAAGCACAAGCACCCCGAGAGAGAGGGAGACCTGGCAGCACAGGTTTCTACTTCACTGAAGATCCAAGAGCTTCATGAGCACCAGGCAGGAGAATTCTACCCAGATCAGACAAGATGAGGTGTTTGGTTATTTTTTTTTCTCCAACACTTTTTGCCTCACTAATTCCCAGTGTTTTTGCTTACCTACTCTTTGATGCTTTCATCCTCACTGTTTTCCTTATATGTGGCCTATACCTTCTACTTGCAAAACTCAGTTCCTTCCTTAATTCTTATCTGCTCTGGCCCTTTCTGCTCTTTCCAGCTAAATTATCTTCCTCCAAGGAAAAGGCAACTCATAAAAGTAGAACTCCACCTTGCCAAGACCACCTCTAAACTGAGAGGTGTTACTCTGATTTTTAAGAATAGCCAGGAATTAGTTTTAATTTTCTTTTTTGTTTCCTTTTTGTTTATTTTTTTATATTAAAACCTTCTGCTTTTGGATAAGCACAGAACTGATAAGTGCTCAAGGATTTTCCAGTACCATAAAGCATTTTGAAATGTGATGCTTCTCATTTGATCTACTGTTGATGACACACAGCCTGTCACATTGCTGGCATGGAAAGCTGAAATCACCAAGCTTGTGGGCCCATGCAGCAATCTGTGTCTGTGTTCTGACCACCCAGAACATGCAACATGAACCCTTTGGAGGCTTTGGAAGAGGATCACAAGTGCTGCAAACCAGCAAATGGAATTTTGTTTTTATTCTAAGTTTAAAGCTCAGAAAAAAAGAGTTGTTGTTTGTGCATAGCACATGATGTTCTAGTCTGCTGAAAACTGAGTAACGTGGTAGTATATGCAAATAGTAATAGATTAAAGACTTGGCATGCTCTGGAATACTCCAATGACATGTCCAATCACAGCAGTACCATCTGCTTTTCCTTATATGTGCTAAGTTTATAACACACTGCTAATTTCTGTAAAAGTTTACTCACCAGTTTCAGGAAATTATACTTAACAGACATGCAATATTTGGGCTTTGTGACTTACTGTTAGCAAACAGTTAGTAAATGTCTCTCCAGTTACTCATCTCTATTCTTAGACAAAGGACTTTAGAAATCAATAATATTGATTATGATTCTTAACCCCGAAGGAATGGCAGTGATTTGTAATTCAAATGTTAATTCCCTAAGTTTTTGCTCACACTCAAATTTTGACAGACCCAAAGGAAATCAGACTTTCACCTGGAGCTTTGAAACCAGTAAAACACAAGTCTGGTATTGTACAGCTAAATTAAAATTAACTCCTTCTCTTTGGAGAGAGAGGAGAGGTTCTCTTTTACCTGGTTTCTCAATTGTAATTTCTCCTCAGGCAGTGTTCAGTTTGACCCAAGGAAAGTGCACAATATTGGCAATATCTCCCTCATCATTGCTCATTGACACTTTGAAATGTAGGAAAATAGAAAACCAGGCAAGGAAAGGCTCCCTTCAATGGCCATCTGGGGTTTTCATGAATGTTTTGCCCTGCTGGCTTCACTGTTGGATGTTCTACTGATGACACTGGAGTTCATTTAGAGTGTCTCTGCATGGTGCTATGCTGAATGATTTCTTCCCACAGGATGACAGGCTGAGTTATCCGCTCTTTGGGTCTGAAGGGAGCAGGTATTTTGAAGTGTGAGACCATTGAACCATCACCTGAGGGGACAGTGGTCTAGAGGATATTTTAAACGTGTTTGACACATTTAAATAGATGTTTTCAGCTTGCCAACTTTGGAATGGATTCTAAAATAAAAGTCACTATAAAGAATAAAACCATTTGTTTTGGATGATTAAGAGAATTTGCCTCATATATCCAAGGTGTGACAATTCCAATCACATCTTCCTTTCAATTTACAGGAAAGAAATAAACTAGGCTTCATTATTGTTCATACTGTTGGTGCTATATATTTGACATGATAATCTACAGTATTAGTCAGTAAATTGACTCACTGGACTGCCCTTGATCATATGCTCCATTTTCTGCTCAGCAGGGCTCTCTCTAACAGCTATATATAACCAGGGAGGGAGAAAAAGGAGACGGTTCTCTCTTAGATCATTGTAAAATGACGCTGCGTTCAGTTTTCCCGTTGCTTCAAAGGTTGTAAGTGATGTGATCTTTTCACCGTCACAGATAATGTATGGCTGCTGTTTGTCTGACTTGTCAGCTCCTCACGCAGAAATCCAATACTTTCCTCTTGTCACAAATTCATTTCAGGAATGTGTTCTCTTGCAGGCCTGAAGTGAAATCGTCTCTGTATTCCTCTCTGCCGGTTTTCAAGCCTCGCCTTGTGTGGTCCCTCCTCGTCACACCACGGTTGTCACATTAGCAACCCACATGAGTACTTGCAGCAAATGTAAAATCTCCTGATTGTAATTAAAATTCTGCATGCTTTTTTATTAAATAATGTAAATCATTGTGCATCATAATCCATAGCTCTGCTCTTCTGCCACTGTTTTAAAATGTCTGATTACTGAGCTAATTGCTCAGGCAGGTTGTTTTTAGACTGTATAATGCATTTAAGGGTTATATATCTCTGTCAAAATCAGAATTGGATTAATCTTGGCTCCTCATCTACACATTGAGAAATTGTTTCCTCAGTCCAGACAAAAGTTAAAGTTGGGGCAGCCTCTAAAAGGGGCTAAAGGGTAAAGGGCAGCTGAGAAAGAATGAGATCCCAGAGACAAAAAGCAGACATCTCAGCAGAAGATTGGCATGGGTTACAAAATGCAAACTTGCATAGCTGTATTTCAGCAGCATATCCACAGCTGTAATCTGTGTTGATGCAGAAGGAAGGGGAACCAAACACTCTTGGGACAGACAGAGCCTATCACTGTTCCTGTCCAGAATGGTAAATAATTATTCAGAGACTTTTTTAGTCTTCTTTGTTCCAGAAGTACTTGCAAGTCAAAGAGAATTACAGGATGTAAATCAGAAATACTCAACTATGGGTCAGCACATCCGCAGAAAGATATAATTCTGCTCACACTCTCCCTTAGGAGCAATCCCTGACAAATCTCTTTCAAACTCTCTCCTGATACATTGGGCACATATTTAACAGCACTGATTAATATTTTCAGCAACTGTAAATTGTCCAGTGTATTTCCTGGTGCTGGCTCTGCCAGCTGGCCCTCAAGGGCTTTTCTGGTCCTGTTCCCTGCCATCCTACAGTTCTCTGTAGTTTGAAGAACAGAATAGAAATCAATAACAGTCTAGGCCAAACAGCTTTCTCTAAATTGTAATGCTTAAAAAATGCAAAGAGGTTAAAGTCTAAGCCTCTTTTCTTTGAAGGTTTGAAAGCTGCCAGCAGAAATGATCCCCAGATTTTTATGGTACCAATTCCTAAGATATCTTCACTTTGAGATTGAAGGCAAGAAGGGAAGATTATGGTAAAAGAAAGATCAAAATTTACATCCCACCATGTCATACTGATTACCCTTTGGGCACCCCTGTACCCCTGGGGTACGGTGCTTTTGGCTAAATACCTTTCTATCTCCTCTCAGATGAATGAGACCTCACCATGGGAAAATGGGGTTTGTGTTTCATAGCTAAAGGAGGCAAATATTTGACAGACTCACAAGAGTCAGGTGTGGCACCAAGGAACATACTGCAGTGACAGGAAGAAAAGTGAGGTGCTGAGAACACTGGCTGGCATGTCACATGTAATAAAAACATCACTAAGCTTCACATGGGCTTCAGAATAGTTGTGAAATAGCAGATGTTAGATTCAAACACAGCATCTGATGAAAAAGATCTGTTGTCATGATATGTCTGATATTCAACCCAGCTACACAAATACCCACAAGAGAATTCACCAAAAAGAGAGGAAAGCAGTAATTGTACAGAGAAGTGTGATAAAATCATCAGTCTTCATGCATCAAAAAGTAAAATTCAAATAGATTTTTTTTTACAACAAAATAACATGATATGAGCCGCAAGGGAAAGTGAATAAAGATCAAAGAGCAAAGAAGAGACAGGCAACATAAACAGGCATCCCCAATATCTAGAAGTCAAAGAAAGGCAGCATACAGAACCAGAGCATCTTAAAAGAGCTGTCATGTATTTGGGGAAAAACATCCTTTGTGCAAACTTGAAAAAAAGGAGTATTTACATTTAGGAAGCAAGACAACATTTTCTGTGCCTGAAAAAAACTACTCTCTCTGGACTTTTTATTACTTTTTCTTCACATTCCTGTTTGGTCCCTATGACAAAACTACATTTTGTGTCTTCATTGCGTGAACATCCAGCACAGGTAACAGTAAGGGCAGAATAATAAAAGACCAACCCATTAGCGAAAAAATACAAAACTGACTCCACCAGAGTTCATGACAGACAAATCTAGGACATCTTCAAGATAAGGAATGAAATGACAGTGCTCAAAGACAATTTAAAAGAGAACTGCAACAGCTAGATAATCAATTGCTTTTACATAAAATCTAAAGCCAAAGTGAGGGTTTGGAACAGCAGCACTGACTTAGTGTTTAATGATTTCCTTTCTTAAATGTTTTTAATGATGGGAGCAAATAATCTTCTTTTCCCCATTGCTTTTTCTTTTTTGCATGGGCTAAGGATCACCAGTCACCCCCCAACCACCATCTGAGAAACCTGAAATGGCAGAATGAAATTGCCTTATTCTAAATTGCCTTATCCTAAATGTACTGATTTTGTTCCTGCTGTTATTCATGTAATTGTGCAAACAGAAATACATCAGATAAGAAAGGTAAACTAGCACAACTACCTCCCCTCCTTTCTCTTTCAACACTGCCCTCCTTGCAGGCACAGTCACCGAACTCAGGGTTACTTTGCTCATGACAAATACCCACCAAACACTGTGAATATGAGCTACAGTTGGCAAAACCATTAGTCATCCTGTTTGCTTTCATCTAATACACAGCTTTGCTTGTTTCTGTTTTTGGATTCACCTCACACAAGATCTTCCTCCTCTTCCAATACCCTTTTTCCTCTCGGTGTGGGCTCCTGTTGGCTCCAGTGGCCATACACACTCCTAGTCCCACAAGTGCTGCAGACCAAATACAAACAACTCATAGCAAGTTTTAGAGAAGTATTTTAATAATTCATAAATCACCACATTGAACTGACTGCTCCATCCATAAATAGCAAAGGCTGCTCATCACAAAAATACCACCTCTGGTTTAGAAAGTCCTTGAGCTGCAAAGTCCTGGAACCCAGGAGGATGCATCAGGGACACTTTGCTGCCACACAGAGCATCCTGTGCAGGGCAGAGCCCTGGCCCAGCACAGGACAGCCTTCTTGGAGTTTGTCATCTCCAGATGGATCCTCCCACAGCACAGAGATGTGGTCAGTTGCTGAACAACTGCCTCAGGAATTTCAAAGCTATGTTGGCTATTTCACTCAGAACTCTGCATAATGACCCAAATAAATGTTCCTACCAAATCTCTTTGCTTTATGACTGTAAGGCTGCATGTTTAGCTTGAAAAGTCTGGTTTTTCTAAGATGTAAACCTGAAAATAAGAATCTAAATTCGGTGTTATGCCTTTCCATAGGCATTGCTAAAACAAGTGTTTACAAGCATTTAAAAAAATAATCTGTAATAGAGATATGTCTTATTTCTGATAGGAATCCAGTTTTATGGGGTCCATGATAAGAAATTAAACTGTTGTTAGGTAGAAAGGTAAAGCTGAAAACAAATGCTACGTGAAAAACACAGTGAGTAGGTTGAAAAACCAAAAAACATCTTTGCAAATGAGGATGAGCATCTCAGATCACGCTTGGTAGGAAAGAAATGAGAAGTAATTAAAAAAGAAGCTATATGGAGCAATCATTTTGAAAGTAGCAGATAACTTTAAAAAAAGCCCATTAATCCTCTTTAATTTTGCTAGAGAATTCACAGCTAGAAATATTGGTGAGGCTACCTGGAGCAAGAAGCATGATATCCAACTGTAAGATGCTCAAAAGGAGAACCAGAATTAATAGATTCAGGAAAGCTGAAGCCCAGGCATGGCAGGCATGTCAATATATGGGAAACCTGACAATTACTGAGTAGACAAGCACAAAAGAAATCCAGAGACCTCTGTGGGAAATACCATGTAAAGCTAATGTAGGGAGAATAATATCTAAAGTAAGTTACGCCTCCTCTGCTTTTTTGTCTTGGACACACACACACATACATGTGTGTGTTCCAAAATAAATGCCTTGGAGGTATTTGTTTGCACCCCAGGAGAGAGCTGTCTGATGGAAGATTAGTTGTCATTATGGTCAAACAAGGAAATTGCAGTTAAATAGCTGCATAATTTGCCTCTATTCCTCTGGAAAGATGGGGCAAGAGCAAATCTTGAAAGAAAGGCCATTGTCTTCTGCAAGAGACACTGGAAGGTTACAAATAAAATGCATATAGTCTAATAGTAGGGCAGGAAAATCACTGAACAAGAGCACATTGCGAAGACTTGATTATCCATTTGTTGGTGCATACCACCATTCTGGACATGCAATGAAACACTTGCACCAGACAAATATCCCTTAATTAACTAACTATGAAATCCTAACTAACTATGAATCCCTTAATTTCTAACTATGAAATATTAGTATGTATGTAATGGTGAAAAAAGTGCAGTAGGACCTTGAAAGGCTTCCAGACAGAAGACACCAAAGGCTGTAAAAGAGCATCCTGTGATGCACAAGTTCTCTCTATCTCACCAGCCTGTAGTGGCATCACACTTGATTAGACTTACTAGAATTTCTCTTGCCTGTGAGGATCTGCAAACAAAAAAAAAAAAAGCCTACAAGATGAAAATTCTGCTGATGGGGCAAATGAGTAGACTTGATGTTTGATCCCACTGAGGAAGTCAAAAATAAATCTGGTATAAGTTAACAGACAACAGATAGAAAATTTTCATGGAGAGTTTATGCTAGAGAGTGTCAAGGCTGCTGTGTGCAGATGCCTGTAAGACTTTACATCCTGAAGAGGAAATCCACAACTTTCTTTCCTAGAATGGTGCACAAGTTCTCACGTCTGTGCAACTCAGATAATCTCTAATGAACAGAGTTTGTGATCTCTGTTCTGAAGTAGTTATTCTTTCGACAGATGATTACAGAGAACCTGAAAGCAAGTCTCTCCCCCAAGCAGGTTTAGAAAGCCTTAACAGGAAAATGAAAGAGTCAGTCACAGGCAGAGCACTTCCACATGACCAGCAGAAAGGGTTATATTAGAACACACATGGAGAACCACTGGAAGAGAGTGAGGTGAAGCATGAAAACAAAGGTGTCACGTCTCCTAAGAGTCTTGTCATGTTATTGCAGAGGAAAAAAAACCTTGGACGCTTGGTGAAAAACTTGCACTTACGCAGGTGGATTATGTGTATGTACAAATGCACACAAAGTATCTGTATGAAAAATTACATATACAAGGTAGAAATCAAATTACTTTGAGAATTGTGTCCTTGCTTGGAGAGAAGTTACAGGATTGATGCAGAAATTCACAGGTAGGATTCTGGACTTCTGGCACCTCATATGTATTGGCAAACACAGCAGCATTTTCTGACCTTTCCAATCTGTTTCTCCAGGAGCTAAAAACAGCCTGACATACTCAGTATGCCAGATTTCTCCAAGCAGCCACTGGAAAACTAAACTTTTCAGTAGTAAGTCTTTTGCGACATTGATCCTGCTGTAGTGAAGACATACAGTGTGGGAAGAGCCAGTGGACAGCTCTGAGATACCACTGGGAGTTCACAGAGAGTGGAAGAGAGTAAATTTTTAGTGACTTATGTTTGGGCTTGGCATGGAATTTTCAGGTGCTCCCAACTCAAAATGAGTCCTTGTGAGGACTCTGGCAAGACTCAGCAACAAGTGCTCAGAATATGTAGGGTTTCAGAGTGTTTATTCCTTCCAGTGTAACTACCCCTAGCCCCCTCCTCGTATAGAAAAGAAAATCTCCTTCCTCACCTCTACATCTACTCCCAGTAACATGGAGTGCAAGATTAGTGTTATACCCCCACCAAAAAAAATACTCCAACAAAAACAAAACCCAGAAAACCCACAAAAAACACCACCACCACCACCAAAAAACCAAACACAAACAAACGAACAAACAAAGAATTAAAATATCAAGCCACAAGAAAAACACCCAAGTACAAATTATCATATTACATAAAATAACATCTTTCTCCAGCAAGGATCAAGAGAAATAAATACATGTGATCATTAAATCAAGTCACAGGCGTCAGAATCAGGCTCTGAGTGATCAGTTTGCTATATGAAAAGCTGTCAACTTGAACAAGAATGACTATAAACAAACCTGTTTTGCCCTGGGGGAAAAAAAAAGGTGGAGAAATAAATAGTTTCAACACCACTTTTTTAAAAGTACTGTAAAAATGGGATTTTACTGAAACCCATGAAGTTTTTCAGACTTGAGATAGAATGAGCTTTCAGGAGCCTGGTTAATACAATTTGGTTTTGAACAATGTCATTTGGACAACATCATTACAGAATGCTTCACAATTAATTACATTCAAATAGCAGCTTCTATCCCCTGTGGAGAATGGGATTAATTGGGTCAGATGTAAATATGCATTTCATGGATCCTGCTGAACACTTGCCCATCTCACCAATTTACCATGTAATTTGATACAACTGGTGTAGTATGCTCTAGAGATCCACAGGGCGAGCACGGCAGCTACTGAGGGTGGGAATACATGGATACAGAGTGCTGGCATTCTCAGCCTGCTTTATGCTTGCCTCTAACTGCTCAACCCCTTCACTCTCTTGTAGAAATACTAATTTATATTTACCAACACTGAAATAGTTTGCTGTTGAAAATGAGGCTTGGGACAGGACTCAGAAATGATTCGAAGCATCACGACAGACCTCTGCCAACAATGGATCAGAAAGTGTTCCCCTCCTGGTGTCTTCACTTTCTCCATTGGAAAGAGGACCTGGCCATCATAGCAGTGAGAAGCCCTGAGACTAGGGCCTTACTGGGTCCTGACTCTGGGCATGGAAAGAGTCAAGATGAGCTACCTACAATGAAAGAACAAAGGAACCCGTTTGGGATGAAGTTGTCTCCTGTGCTGCCTGAGCCTGTATCTTGGGGTTGTGATGGCTGTTCACTCTCTTTCTGGAGTGTTGGGTACGGGCAGCTGAGGTTAAACATACTCCTTCTGAAATCTGTTTTCCTTATATTTTTATCATTAACATATATTTGACAATTTTTTCACTGTCATGTTTTTTCCATGAAATGAGATGGGCAAGAACACAGCCAATGAAAGAATCACCATTTTCCAAAATAATCTGGAAAACAAAAGCTGGTGTCTGTGGCAGATGGTTCTTGAAAAGCTACTAGTTGCTTTAAAGCTTCAAAAATAAGAACACCATTTCCTGTCTCTTTCTAACTTCCTCTGCCCTATTTTCAGTTTGCACTCTCCCCTAGGTATAATAAGAAATAAGACATTTGCACCCAGCTGGAGAGTACCTTTCAAGAGCTAGAAAACTGCAGAGTTCATTTTTGGTGTGTCTCCTGCTGTTCATGAGTAACTACCAGGACAAACTCACTCGAGTGAAGTGCAAACTTCAGTCTCTAAGCCTTGCCAGTTCAGAGCTGATCATTTCACCCTCGGTAGGTACAAGAGAGGAACTGGAGTTTCTAAAGCAAAGTTCCACTACTGAGCAAACAAGAAAAACTTTATCCAGTACTCCTGACTTTTTCAATCCTACCTGTCCCATGTGGTACAACACACGGTCACTTCATCACCCCAGACTGGAAGTACTGTAATGTTGCTATTCAGTTACTTATGTCCTGTTCCTATCTTATTTAACCATAAAGAACAATTTGCTTAAGTAATTTCAAACTGGGCAATGTGAGTCATTATACTGTGTCGTGTCCTGCTTGCTGCTTTGGTGCCATGCATGGTCCCTACAGTTTCAATATTTGTCCTTTGCCCCACAGAGTGCTCCTCGTACCACTGATCAGTTCAGTGGGTATAAAGGTTCATTATTCTGCAGCCCCACCTACTCCCCACCAGTTATCCACTTCTCTGGTTTCCACCCTTTCTAGACTAGCCACGGTTTCCCTTTTCTCATTTTCTGTGTGTTTCTTTTCTTGTTTGATTGTTTGCTGTGGTTTCTTTTTGGTTTGGTGCTGTTTGTTTGGGGTTTTTTTCCCCTAGAAATTCTAATTTTTTCTCCTGATTTTGTTTTCCTGTTTTTTCTTCTACTCTGGATTCCATTACTCCAGCTTGTACACTGCACTACCCTCTCCAATTATTGTTTGATATTTTGGACTTTCTCAGGAACTGGTATGACATGTTCCATAAATTAGTTTGCCTTTTATTGCTGGATGTTTAGTGGTTTATATTTGGTTTTCAGAATTTTCTCCTTTGAGATGCAACTATCAATTTTCTCTTCTGTTTCTTGGTTTGGGGTGAAAAATCCACCCCACATCATCCATCATCTTTCTGTGTTTGAGGCAGAAAAAAAAAAGTTGCACAGTAATTTGTTTAGAATTTTTAACCTTCCCACCTCCAGTAAGAGAGGGAAAAGCTTCCATTTCACTTTTAATTACCCTTGTAAACAGGACATTATGAAACCCGATTTTTCTCTTCCACTGTTTCTTTGTCTGTGTTTGCTTTTCACTGAAAAAAAATCTGCGTTTTCGGTAAGCTTAGTCTCTCCATCCGGTCAGACTGCTCTTATTAGAATTTTTTGATCCATTGCTTGGATACCACCCCCAGGGCTGCACTGCTTTTTTTTCCTATAGGTTGCTCTTTCTTTGGGGAATCATGTCTCTAGATTTGTGCCTAGAGCTAGACTAAGGATTTATATAAAGATAATTTTCAAATTTGAGATGATGGGTTTTTTAAATGTTTAAAGTACATGTGGTGTGTCCATTTTCTAAACAATACAGATACTTCCACTGGTATTAACTTGGGCCATTCCTAGCCTATTCATGCTCACAATAAAAAGACAGACAAGGACAATCAGATGAAGACAAAAAGTGACACGGCAACATGATGCAATGAATTGTGTCTATTGTTTAACTACAGCTAAATATTCACTGCAGTTTTATGAGGGACTATAACCTCAAGCTAAATTATCATTTTGGTGTATTTATCTTCTACTGGATTTGTTTTCTGCACAGTTACATTAAAGTACAGATGCAATTGCCCCGGAGAAATAAAAGTAACCACAGTGTCTTGAGGGTGTTTATCTACAGCAGAAGCTACACGCACTTTAATCCATTAAGTAAGCAAGATGAGAAAGAGAGAGAGAAAAAGCCATTCAGACTCGGATTCCTATTTTTCACAATGAAACTCATGTGTTTGAGCTTGCTCGGTGAGTACCAAAAATAGCTCAGCAAAAGGGCTTTCCTTGAGCGCTTCCATTATTCACATGATGCGGCACCTTACATAACGCGGCGTGTACGCATCCTCCCGCCAAACGCGGTGCGCACGGATGATAGCAGGCACACATTCCCACCAGGGACAGCAGTGCCAAGTGCTATAAAGGCAAATCAGGCTGAAGGCACTGGTTTTTTTTCAATGGGCAAACCTTAGAAAATTGTTTGGGGGATCTATCAGAGGGATTTCAGTATGACTAAAATGGTAGAGATGGCCTGTTAAAGCTGGTGTTACTCAATGCATATTGCTTCTCCTTTTGAAAGATAGAAATACTGTATTATCTCAGTAAGTTTGTTTGGGCAGTTGTGGTACTCGCTTCACCACTGGCAGCTCCTTCCAAAGGCCAGCAATTCTCTGAAGCGTTTGACCAGGTGCTCCCAGCTTTGCTTAGAGGAGTTATCCTTCGCTTCTGTAATCACTTAGTCCCCGTCCCAGCTCTTTCATTTGAAAACACCATTTGTGCCTCCCTTTGCTAATCTGCATGCATATGAACCCCCTTGGCTGCAGCATTTTTATTTGTATTGCTCTGTGTTCCCTGCACATGGGATTAAATCTGTCACATCTTCCAGCTGCACAGTTTTTCATTCAAGCTGTAATGTATTGCTTTTAACACTAGTGGTCCCAAACTTAACCCCTAGTCTTAGTCACAGTGATAACCATTACACATATAATTTAGGAAGTCATGTTTGAGATGATGATATGAATACCACTGTACCATGACTCATTTTGACTCCTGATCATATAACATAATAATTATTGTTTTCAAAAAGGGATGATTGAACCTGACTAAACAGTTCTGCTTCCCTAGAAGCCCATCATTTTGAAAACTAAGAAATCATGTTTAATTATTAAAAATCATATTTTAAAAAGAAGTTATTTTCTTTCAAATGATCTAGAACCATAAAAATTTAGATTTTATTATAATGAAACTTCATTTCATTCTCAGTACCATTAAACTTCTGGCTTCTGCAGCCTGTACTCTCTCTGTGTACCATGATATACAAGAAAGAGGCAATCATTTCTCTCAGCAATCAAGTATTGCTACTGATGGGTGTGTTTAACTCAAGCAGAAAGACTACATGAACCTTTAGGACAAACTTCGAATTCTTTCTCCAAGAGAAACTGTATGAGGAAGACCAACAGATTGAAGCACTGATACCTGAGGATATAGGGATTTTGTGCATGTGGAAGATGCCAACACGTTCTGAAAAAGTTGTCTTTTCAAATGCTTCATCTATAATACAATTTTTTGATGATCAACAATACAACCCAGACTTTTCCTGGAAAAAACATTAACTATCTGTTGTTTGACTTAAGAGATTTGATGGTCCCTTAAGAGGTCTGCTTTATGCACTGCTCTGAGAGCTGCAGAACTAAGAACAAGACAATAACAAAAGCAGTGCCAGAGATACAGGCTTACAAAACTGAGAACTGTCTGTAGATCAAACTGCAAATCCAGGAATCATGGTCAGGTGTGATTCAGCACCTTTTTCTCTCCCTAGATTAGCACTGAGTGATGCAGTATAGATACTCAACCACACTCTTACACTGTCTTCTCTCGACTGTGACTTTTATATTTGGATTCAACATAAGCTTTAGTTCAGTGAGCAATACCTCAACAAGTCAAGTTCCCTTCTTGTGAGGCTCCTTGTGGCACCACAGGCTCTGTTCCTATGTTCTCTTCTGTGCATAAACCTCCTTCTCTTGAGCAGAAAAGTATGAAGCTGCAACCATGGTAGCTTTGCTCCAGAAACCTCTGCCTTGCTACGTCTCCTCTGTTGACCTCTTGTGTGTGCATCACTTATGTGATGGGAGTTCTCCAGGGGAAAACAATGCCAGAGCAGCTCCAGCTCTCAGGGCTCTGCAGCAAAAGCACTGCAGCAAATGGCCCCTCTGTGTACTGCCCTGGCTGTCTGTGTAATGCACAACATTCTAAAGGAGAATAGAGATTTCTGCAAGCTCCCCTAAAGGAGAGGATAACCACAACTTACACAAACTTTAGCTGGACTACTAACACTTTGTGATTGGTGAAATATGCAGCACTGAGTACTTACTTGTACTGTTTTTGTAGTTTTATGGCATCAGCTTTTCGGTGGCAGCATACTAATACTGGTCATATCTCCTAGAGAGACCCTGATTTTTTACTTTTTATATTCAGTTTTTGCATATGTGTAAATATTATTATTTCTACATCCAGAAATTAAGGCCCTCTCTTTTGCTGCTTGATGTTGTAGCTCTGAAAGTGGATGATTTATTGCAATGTAAGCCCTCTATCTTAATTTTGGTTTGTAATATGAACTGTGGTTTTTGCTTTGATTGTGGAAGCTACTAATTCCCTTTACAGTGTACAAAATTCATTGAAATCATCTGCATCTTATAATAACATGACTTTACAGAGCTTGATCAAAGTTAGAGGCCCTTTACAGCTCAAGAGTGGCTCAGACAATGTTTTTGTTCTGGGAAATCAAGTCCTGAAAGATTAAAATCCCAGTCCCATTTTATTCAAATGAACACATTTCATTCCTCAGCCACTAGTAGCAAGCAGTGAGCTGCACACTAAGCTCATTTCTTTCTCCATCATTGATTTTATTACCTCCACAACTCACCCCTAATCTGGATGTATCAGCTGCTATCATATTGCTTCTTATCTGCTACATGTTACACTGTGTAAAAGATTTCAGCTCCATGGCTCTCCTCCAAGCAAATAAAAAGAAACCAAGGAAATACTTTTTTTCGTTCATAGCTATTCATACTCCACTAAGCAGGGCTCAGGACATCACAGTGAGGAAGGCTGCAGGTTGACGGTTCAGGAATAAATACCACAGCAATAAAAACACATTTTGTTATACATACCACATTCTGTTGGAACACGCTCATCTGAAAGATGACACAACGTGGGATTTACTGTCTCAAAACATTTCCTATGGCCCTCTCTCCCCACCCCATTCAATCTATCTTTACACAGCACCAAGATGCTGAATATACATGCACTTTCCTTAAGAGGTTTGGAATAGGGGTGGCATAGCCCAGCCACAGTAAAAAGCAAGCATAAGGATGGGCCATGCACAGCATGAAGCTGCTGCTCATGCTGGGGACAGTACTGTGTATTTTGTGGGGGCATTTAGCAAAGAGAACGCAAGAGACTGCTAGTGATGCCATCAAAATGGTGCATTTTGCTGATTTATGACATCGTAGCACATACTAAAACCCTCTTGCTTTCTCTTTCTCTCTGCTGCAGCTTTACCCTCAAGCTTGAATTGCCGATCTGATTCACTGTCCCGTAAGCTGGTGACGCTTTGCTCCGCACGCCATTCGCGCGCCGCACGGACTCAGCGCTCTCATTCCCAACAGGCACAGTCTGAGCCTGGCCCCAGAGTGTCAGCACAGACAGCAGCAACAAGAATGGGAGTACCACAGCAGTGACACGACGACACACACACACACACACAACAGGCAAAGAGAAGAGTGGCTCGGTTAGAGAAGACCGTCATGCAAAACAATGAGAATCACTTTCAAGGCAAAATAAACTGAGAAAATCGTGAGAGACAAAATCAAGTACAGAGATGCAGAAAATACCTCCTAAAGAAATTGCCTTTGTAACAATGTTCCCTATTTTGAAATTCATGCCAACCAGATTCATAGGAAAAAAGCAAGCCTATGCAAATGGATAGGTGTCCCTTACCCAGCTGCATATTTCATTGTATTTAATTATGTCGTTACCTATTTTGCAAAGAATCCGTGCATCACCTGGCTTAGGATGAACACAAATCTTCTGATGATTTGGTTTTAAACAACTTTCTTTTCACAGTCACCAAAATAACAGTTTTCTAAGCAGATGAATGACCACTTCCACAGACCAAAATCTCATAAGCTTGAGTAAAGTCGCTGGATACTGTTACTTACCAAGGATGGCTGCTTACCTACTTGTTCACCTCTAAAAAAGATCTTGCATCCAAAAATGAAATTACAGATGCCATACAGAAGCTTCTGCTGCTGCCATGCTGGATTTGGAAACAAAGGCTTCCAGTGGCAGTGTGTGTGACCTGTGTGCCAGTAGACAGGCAAGCATCTCTGCTCTCTCCTGTAATCTAATCTTCAGTGGAATCTCAATTCATCTGACAATAATATTAAACTAGATAATGGCACTGGATTTCTTCCCAGAGTATCCATCAAATATTACATTATCTACAGAACATTTATTAGACAGACCTGTCAAAACACAAATGCCCTGTGCCATTCTTGTCATCCCTCTTGTAAAGAGAACCATTATTTGTGGCTTGAAGCACTCATGCAGCTCAAGAAAATATTTTCTTCACCTGGAAAATGTACATGTAGAGTTGTAGTCCCACATTCCCTAGACATGGGAATGATCGTGTCTCAAATAAAACTCAATTTAATATCTACTCTTGTCTTCCCATTTACTGAAAAAAAAAAAAAAAACCAAACCAATCCAGAATAGATGGACAGACTTCCTAAAATTATTTCTAGACTGACATCTAGGTTACAAACAATCCTCTCTTCTACATCTCAGTAACTGGCATAAAATTATGTGATAATGACACTCACAAAGAGGTCTTTTGCTAAAAATTTGAAGTTTGCATAGGTCACAAACTGTGAAATTTCAGAATCCAGAGAGGAAATTCTTCTAATCCTTCTCCTTTTTTTTAAAATGGCCATGTTTCCTGGTTTCAGCTGGGAAAGACACCAGATGCTGGTGGTCTAAAAGGGAGGGCAGAACTGCCAATCATTGCAATGGGGTATCCTAGGGAATCTCCCATTTTAGCATAAGCAGCTAAGGCAGCACTAGAAAAGACAGGTCACAGGCATGTTCTGATGATAGCACATCTGGATAATATTGCTCCTCTGTGTCATTGCATCCAACAGTTCCTTATCCACTGCTGGTGCCACCCAGTTGCACAGTATTTGTAGGGGTCCAGCTGCCTCAGCAATTCCATGAAGAGAAGAAAATTCTTGGAACTGGTGACCAATTACTGACATTTGTTGATAACTTCATAAATTACAAATAAGCCCAGCAGCTAATTAGCAACTCTTTATCAAGGAGTAAATCACTCAAAAGGAAACTTTAGAAAGAGACTCTCCTGCAAGGGCAATGAGTGAGGTAAGAAATCAACTGCACATGAGCAAGGCTGCCAGGGCCCATTCAGTCACCCCAGGTGAAGAGCAGCTGTACCTTGTTTTGTCTTCTTTGCCTTCTCCGAAGCCTCAGAAACTCTTTGTGCTGCCGTGAGACGAAGTTGACTGCTGCATATTCCAGCAAAGCAGCAAAGACAAAGAGAAGACACACAGCCATCCAAATGTCAATAGCTTTTACATAGGAGACCTGGAAAGAAATAGGACACAGCATGTTATATCTCAAACTACTTCCTAAGCTGAAGATATCAATGTGAAAAAACCACATTTTTGCACAGCATGAGTTCCATGAGGTTGGTTTTTCTTGTTCTGTGTTTTGATTTGTTAATTTATTGGCTGGTAACAAATACATACCAATTCAATTAATAATGAAAATGAGTGTCCACAAAGAATGCACAAATGAGCTATTGCCTTTAGGGAAAGATCAGGGTTACTTTAACAAAATACAATAGTTCTTATAGTCCCAATCAAAGTTTGGAAAAAAAGAATACAAATACAAGATATATTCACCTTTTTAGTTTTTTATGAACCAATTACCATATTGCCTAATTAGCTATATTTGGTATCCACAACCTCAGGATATTCTATTTTATGGGCTGATACTTTATCAATTAAATATTCCATCCTGGTTGCTTGACCTTTATCCAACATCTTTATATAAAAAAAAAATCTTCATAGATATTATCTACTAAAATACCCAAATACCAGCTGCCTCTGTTCTATTAAAAATCTATTCTTATTTGCATTGACAAGTCCACAATAAAATCAGATATATTACAGCACTGCAATATCACAAGATTTTTATCATATTACCCACACTGGGCCACATGGTAGCCAATTAATGAGCTACACACTATGCATATCAAAGGTACGTTCTCCATAGGTGTGTTTGGTCTCTGCCTTTCTTTGTAGTCTTGCAGTTTTTAAGCAGAGATGTTCTGATTAGGTAACAGCAGGTTGTCTCTGTTGTTTATCAGGTATTACCTCCTGAGTGGAATTACAACGATCTGACTTAATGTCTACAATGTACATGTGAGCTAGTTGCATAAACTACTTTGACATAAATAAATCAAGGAATGGAGAAAAATGGGCATATCTAGGATGCAAGGCATTTGAACTGCTTTGCATGTCTTCTCTACAATGAGAGTAATCATATCCAAATAGAGTTTGTTCTTCATGTCTGTAAGGAGGAGCTAAGAACACCTCTGTAAGCAGAGGCACCCAGGACTTTAATCAATTCTCTTAATAATGTCATCACAAACTGACACATTAGGTACCTACTATCCATTTGCTACTTCAGCAGAGTACAAATCCTCAGTATCTCACATTAATCAGCCCCCTGGAGATGCCTCAGATATTCAAAGTCACTTCAGTTTGACAGAGACACACGGCACCCCCATACAGCTGAATCAAGATAGGCAAAATGGATTGTACCTAAACCCTGAAATATTATAAACATTTGAAAAATAACCTGCAGGCAAAACATTTCAGTGCAGTCAAAACATATTGTGGTCTGAAAAGGCAGCAGAAAAGGATGTTGTGCTGCTGATACTCATGTTTAGGAGACCAAATCTCCACCTTGGAAAACTCCACCTCCACCCTTTGCATACTATTCAAAACGACATCACTCTCCTGGCTGGACAATCATTCCATGACAGAAAGAGTCACACCTCTAGATGTAAATTGCACCTCTAGCTGTAAATAGATTCTGGTCCTATTTGCCATGTGCATGGATAGCATCATTTTTCAAAGTCCACAGAGAATCTTTTGTTAACGTCAAATGGAATGTACTGCACTATGTGCACGTGAGCAGAGGAACTGGCATTTAAAGCATAACAGAAAGGATATAGAGCTTCATCCTGTAGATCCTAAACACTGAGAAGGACATTTTAGAGGAGCCAAGTGCTGTTATTCAGCCTGCATCAGAGGAGCATGCCTTTCAGTAGCAGCAGTGCATCTCCACATGGCAATGCCCACCGTACAGCTTTCATAGGCTGACACGTAGCAGGCTGAGGTGACACCACGAATCTGTGCCTTTCAATTAGATACACAGCAGGTATCAGTAGTTCACTCTCCCACGTATAAAAAAATTGTACAAGTTACATCTTTACCGAGCAGCTGTGAAAAGCAGCGAAAACTCGACAATGTCCCAGACTCTCTGTGCCACAGGCTGAGGCACGGTAGGAATCAAGTCTCTGTAATTTGTGTAAAATGCAGCTGAGATTAAATTGTTTGTTGCTTTCCTTGAAGGGGCAGCTTGTTTCCTTTACAAATGCCTTTAGGAGATGTATTAGACATGAATAAACAGCTGGACTGTGCTGTCAGAGACAGCACAATGCAGGGAGCTGAAGTCAGACGCATCAGCATTTCTGACTGTGCAAATTCTGTCCTGGTGGGCCTAAAGCAGGGAAGGCAAAATGATAAAGGAAGCCCTGAGTTAGCTGTCCTGCCACTTAGACTGTGCTACCATAAATGGAATCTACATAGCTGCTGAGCCAGCTGGATTATTTTAACTCCAGCCACCGGGCTGGAATCAGAGAATCACGATATCCTTGGCAGATACATTGCTTGTTCTATTGTTTGGCCAGTGCCACTCCATGGCACAGCTTTAATTGAGCAAACAGGAAGCAATTGCTTCTAGCACTATATTAAAAATAAACAAACAGTAAAATCCTGCAGTAAGTAAAAGCTGACACCTTTGTTTTTAAATCAATTTATGTAGCTTACCTATGAATCTCCTGTATATACAGGATTGTGCTGCTCAAAGCCTAAAAACGGAATTTTCTGATATGCTTGTGGAAGCTGGAGTCTGCAAAACTGAGTAAATCATGATGGCCTAGACACACATATTGCTCAGACAGGTTCTTCCATCAAACTCAAAACCAGTGTTATCAGCTAGGGGTTCTTCCTCCAGATCATAGTATAGCATGAAAACTCATATGTTTGTTCAACTTAAAGGCTTATGGCATCTGCTTTGATAAGGGCTCATCAAACAATTCAGTATCTCCAGCTTTCTCAACTACCATGTCCATGCTTCATGCTCCATAGTCACTGCTGGGTACATGTAAGGACAGTACAGACTGATTTTTTGTTGGAGATTTCTTCTCACTCAGCTTAAAAAGCACTACGTACGTGTGGGGATTTTTTTTTCAATTAATGCTAAGAAACAATTTTAGGACAAAATTCTTCTAAGTGGAACATATCTACACTGTAGTCAAATAAGCTGTACCCTAAAAAATGCCAGTCTCTCGTTTTTGACCAAGACTGGAGTTTTGGAAGGCTATTTCAGGTCTACATATATGTTTGATATACATTAACTTTGGCTAGATAAAGTCTATAAATTATCTCTGTTAGCCAGAACCTTGATGTAATCCTAATCAGAGCAGAGCAGAATAAAAGAAATTATTCCACTTAACTAATAGAGATTGTTACCTAAGCATTTGTCACCTTTCCCATAATTCACTTGCATCACAGAGTCCAGCAACAATACAAATTCCAAGTTGACATTATTAAGCTAGTGTGTATAAAATGAAAAATAAGTGGGGTTGTTTTTCAAAGGTAGACCTTGTAAAACTTCCTCTGAAAAGCCTGTAACACCAACAGCACACTGGCTTCATTTACTATAAAATACTTTTAGAAGTGGATATTTGGGAACTGTGCCTTTTTCAGTGTTATCATGTTCAGGAAGTTCAATAAGATTTTCTCGTCCTTTTCTTTCTTTAAATAGCTGCTCCATTTTTTACTGAATGTTGCCAAGCTTCCTCCCTAATGCTGTTTGGGAGGAGGGGATTTAATGGCTTCCACCAATAAAACCATAAATTATATCAATTATTCAGATGTTTTGTAAATGTTTTAGGACCAGCTGTCGAGGGAACTTTTTCAGAATTAGAGCTGTCTGCATCATAAGCCAAGTCTGGTAAGGCTAAGTATAGTAAATGTGACAAAGCTACTTCTTTCCCTTCATGATTTTCCTCATTTGTTATTTGGCCATACCCACTATATGAAACAAGACCAGTTTGCTCTCCATACAGCACTGCTGTAGCATCAATGACCCCAGTGAAGTTCCTGGAAACGAAAGTACAAGGAGAATTACAATGTTTGTGAAGGACTTGCAGAGATTAAACTTTCCACATCTCAAATCTTTTTATTTTGTCACTGTGACCCCCCCACAGCTCTCGGGCGCCTTTGGACACTTTGCCATGTGTCACCACAAAAAGAGTGCTTTCGTGGAGAGAATCCAGGGAAAAACATGGTCATGGGTCCTGCAGCTCAGCAGCTGTCATTTGTTGGCATTTTTGAATCAACCCAAATGTGAGCTCAGATTTTCCTGCAATGCCAGTCTCATGAGAATCCAGACCACTGCTTTAACCCTCTGATTCTGTCAAACAAGTGTAAAGTGAAAATAAAGACACATCCATCCACTCCTAGGGTTCTGCACTGTGAAAATAACGTCGATATGCAGTTAAAGGTACTCAGTTTGTGTTAAAAAACATATATTCACTTATTTTGGTAAGTAGAATCTTATGAAAAAATAGCTTTTACTCATGACCTGAATCCACAAACCTCTGCTTTACACAATGCCATATTCTAGGCAAGGTTTTTTAAAGAATAAAATTTTCAGCCACCACGAAATCTTACAATTTGAAATTAACTTCTCCAATGCATTAAAAAAAACTCTTGGAGAAAAAGGTTTCGAATAATTTTTCAGACTGGAAAGATGGAAATAGAACAAAGTATCATTTAAAATCAAAACTGAAACAAAAGTTACTTTAAATGAAAAGTGGGCAATTTTCAAATCGAAACAGGAAACAAACAAGAAATATTTAATTTCAACAAGGTGAAAAAAATTGTACTACCCTCCCTCTATTACTCAGATTCCATATGAAAGTATTCACCTAGCTCAGCAGGGATTCACAAATTGTTTCAGCCACCCAAAATTGCCTTTTTTTAGTGAATAAACTATTCATCCAAAATTTTTTGCTCTAGTTCTATTGCTGGTTCTGCCAAGTCATGAGATGCTAAACCTCCCACTCACTGCTGATGCAGAAATAAATGCTGACTGCATTCAAGCCAAAAAATGTATGGGAAATATTTATGGTTTGTTTTTCCTTCAGAGATAAAGGGCAATTTTCTTCAAGTCTTTGAAGAAGACTAGCATGTCGCTATAGGACACAAAATGAATGAGATGCACACAGTCCAAGTTCAGGGGCAAGAAAGAGGACCTTTATTTTTCTGACTTCACTTATTTAGTTTCTGTAAAATGACCATGGATTGGAGGATGAGGTTGCCACCTCTCCAACCACACTGGTCAAACCAGCAGTCCATCAATATTCTCCTCTTCAAGGAGAAAAATCTAAACAAAAGAACAGTTACAGAAACATCACTCTGTTTACATGAAAATCCATTAAAAACTCCACTAAAGAATGCAAAAACATCAGAAGGCTGAAAAGATCAGGGCAACACCAGCAAGTTAAGGTATTTCCAAAGATATTCAGAGAGCCTCCTGGGCAGGGACCAGAAGTGGTGATCACAGGCATACAACAAAATTCAGTAGTAGGGCTAATAGCTATTTCTGTTGTGCTAGCCAGGCCAAGATGCCAAAAATCCAGGCCTGGTTTGTGGGTGGTCACAGCTACCTCTGTGCTAGTTCCATCCAACTCCCACTGAAGAGAGAAAGCAAAGGTGCTCCCCAGCTTCAAAGTGGGGCTGGACCCCAAGAAACTGCGGGAATTATCCAACACTCCTGTCAACAGGAAAGGGCTGGCACCCAGTTCAGATGACACAGGACTGTGTTATAGTACATCCTGCTGGATGTGAAAAAGGGAGCATAGAGCAATAACTGTACACCAGAGACTGACATTTCTTTAAATTATCTAACAATATTCTATTTGAAACATCACCAAAAAAAAAAAAAAGTAAACTTGTCTTCCAAGTAAAGGCAATTTAGAAAAGCAATAAAATCTTCCTTTTTAGCATGGGCAGTGTCTATTGACCCATTTTGATCTTTCTTCTCAAATGGTGTATTTACACCTTTGAAACATAATAGCATGAATACAAAATCAGTTAGCAGATTGGTGACGCCAATACTTGGGGTTTTTTTCCCAAGGCCACATGAAGTATTGGCATACTCATCATGTGTCATTTTGTGCAATCATGTGGTGTAGTTGCCTTGTATTTCCTATCCCTGACAATTCGTTCTTTCTGTACAGTAAATTTAAGACAGGATGTAGCATTTCCACTTCATCCTGCTTGAGCAGGGAACTTGGACCAGACGACCCACTGTGGCCCCTTCCAATCTTACCCATTTTGTGATCCTGTGATTCAAAAGCCCTCAACTTCTCTAAAAATAGTATGACTATTTTGCAGACAAAGAAAAAGAAGCCTGAGTGATAGCTTAAGGCACTTTTTCTAACAGAGCAGGTCACAGCTGAGAAAACAAAGGCTTGCGATTTGGACAGATAATGGTGCTGGTGCTCAGCTTGAGAGCAAACTGTGAGCTTTTCTTGTGCATTGATGATGCAGGGACAGGCTGACCTCTGCCACTGAGCATCAAGTAGCACTAATTGAAATTATAACCTTTTATAAAAGGCCCCTTTTACACATTGATAGTCAAGTGCATGTTGTAACACCTCTAAGATGACAATATTGTCTGGAAATGTCTCATATCTCAGGAGTTCAAGCCTAGCTCAGACCACTGCAAAAATAGTTAACAAGGTATAGAAGTAAAATCTTAAATTATTTGGAAACCAGAGGTTCTGGTGGCCCTGCCCAAGAACTGTGTTGAGTTCACGCCTTGTAAACCATGTTAGCACAGAACTAAGACTGAGCAGAGCCTTATCCCCCTGTGGAAACAGATTGAAACTATAGAAAAATAGTAGGGAAAAAGTGAAATTTCCTCTGCTCATTATTGATTACGACTTTGGCATGCACCAAGGCACTGCTGGCTTTTCTCATTGCCTTGATCCTGAAAAAGGCTGGGGAGGAACAGGTTGGGGACACCACCTCTCCCACCAGCTCAGACACACCTTTAACACTGTGTGTAAACAGTAATTTGTGGTTCTTGCAATTCCTCAGCCTGGTTGCCTCTCTCTGCCCTCTTGGTATAAAGATTATGGCTGAGCTGGCCAACAAGTGTGTGCTCTGCAGAAGTCTTGGAGACCACGAGGTGCCTCACACCACCCAACGCCATGGGCAGAGCCAGAGCTGTTTGTCAGACTTGAGAAGCCAGGAACTCCCACAGTCTGTGCTTGAGCTGTGACAGGAATGAACCTGCAACACCAAACATCAGCTTCTCATCACTTGTACTCTGAACATCTTTGCTCTCTTCCTTGGTCTCAGTTTGCATGGTTAGTCTTACTCTATCTTCAAGAAATTGGTCTTGAATAAGCACTTACAACCATCTGATCAAGTATTGTTTTCTCCCTTGAAAACCAATCAGACTTTCAATAAAGCTTTCTACAGTCAAATGAAGAAGAAATATTCCTGCCCCCAAAAAACCTTAGGGCTCTCTGTGCTCAGCCTCCTCAATCATCCCAGCACATCTCAGTGCCCTTCATTTGGCTTGTAAATAAAGCAAGCTCATATTGGCAGAAATAAAATAAATAATTCTGATATTTGTGATGTCACTTGTGTATGAACCAAAGAAAGTTATCAACAGATTGGTGCAGCCATGGTGATCAGTTTACAAAGGTGACAAATAAGGATTGATGTCTCTGCTACAAGGAAGAAGCTTCTTATTGCTAGGTAATTGAAAGACATTTATCACACAGAAACACCCCCACACATGAGCTGAGCTCAGTGCAAATTGAGAATTATATGTGGCTGCATTAAGACATGGGTAAAAACATATTCTGTCAGCCCTTGCAGAGAGATGACAATGTCAGTCTTGGGTCTCATTTACAATGAGAAGATTTTGGCTCTTCCTTTCCAGTGAAATCAACAAATAATATTTTTTAAATGTCATTAAATGCTCACTTGAATATTTGGACTTTAAGTGGTAAATTTTTCAGAGAGCTTGT
Organism: Brachypodius melanocephalos; assembly: GCA_013398615.1. Classification (NCBI taxonomy): domain Eukaryota; kingdom Metazoa; phylum Chordata; class Aves; order Passeriformes; family Pycnonotidae; genus Brachypodius; species Brachypodius melanocephalos. Next base: position 66,717,495 of record VZSR01003803.1, on the reverse strand, counting down.
ATAAAAACAATCATTAGGGAGAAAAACAGAGAAAGATTGCATGTTTGCTAGCAAGAACCACCAGCCTGATCTTTGAACAGTGTCATTAAATTCATAAATAGAGTCAAATGCTGATATTGACCAAAGAAGCATTTATATTTAAGATTCACTTAAAATCAGAATTCGATGTGGTATGCGTCTGAGCACATCCAGAGTGCCTACTTCTGTAAGGCCAGATTCCCTGCTATGATTACACTTTTCTGATTTTTTTTTTTTGTTAGCTTTAGAAAACTTTCTTTGTTTGTAGATCCAAAAGTTCTTTGGTTGCCTCAGGTGAAAAATAATCTTCATTCAGATCAGCCACAGCCATGCAAGTTCAGTTATTACATCTGCCATCCAGTTAGGAAGAATTGCAACAAATTGCATTATTTACTGACCTTTGAAGAGTTAACTGACTCAGTGCATGACTGTTATCAAATGACAAGTCAGGATTTCATTTTTGTAGCAATAGGAACAAACCTCTTCCTTCCAAGTAAAGCAGGTAAGGATCACAGAAGTGGCATAAGGCAGAGCAGCTACCATGATCAGCACTAAGGACACGTGCACCTATACACACTTGTTCAGGTATTGTTTCTTCATTGGATAGCATAAAAATTGTGTTAAATCTCATGTGACTTCAGAACATTCTACAACATCTCTGTGCCATATTTCCTGTTGTAGTCACAATTAAGTGAACCACTAAAAGTAATCCAACTCACTGAACCAAACAACAAAAACCTAACATTATAAAAGGATGCCCAGGGCAATATGGCTTTTTTTCTTCCACTTTTGGTCACTGCTGTTTGTGAAAAGAGAGTTAATTTTAATCCTTCTCTAAGATTATACTCCTAAATTCTGGATTTCCTAGGACTTTCAGCAATGTAATCTGGTGGGAAAAGGCATTTGTTCATTTTTATGACTGCCAATCTCTCTAGATTAAAGATGGGTAAATCAGAGTAAAACTTTGGCCAGAGAAAATTGCCTTATCAATAATAAATATAAGAACAGACTGAAAAACTGAGAATGGGATGGGTCATTACATTACTCAGTAACTCCATATGCTTCTTTCTTGACTATTGCTTGATCAGTTACTATTACTGAGCCACTTATCATTCTTATCTTAGCATATCTTCTGGCTCTGAATTCTGAATTGCTTCTTTCATCTGATTAAACTGGAAAGGGGAAAAATGCTCTATATTTGGATAATTTGAGCATTTTCTAACTGACAATAATGGTATAATAAATGGATCTGTATATACAGCCCATGAAAATTCAATCTTTTATCTTATATTTCTTCTCTTTCTATCTTTGAAACAAAATGTTTTAAAATGAAAAGCAACATCTGTGAAAACAGATCTTGACGCTAAGCTGATGTCAAAGAAAACATAAGCTCTAGCAGGATGGCTTGGTCCAATTCCAATTGTAAGTGTGAGTGAGTCACATTTCATATACAGTAAAGCACTTAAGGAAATGCAGAATTGAAAGAGGATGTACAATGGCAACAATAGAATATGGCAAAGGTGAGAATGTACGTTGAAAGAAATTGATGGTCTGAATATTAATAAACATAAAGAAAGAAAATGAGAAAAGAGGGCATGTTAGAGGAAAGGAAATGGAATTCAAATAAAGGGGAATGAACAGCAACATTTAGCAAGATTCATGCAAAGATTTCTTTTCTTTAATTTAACTGAATCAGTTTCCATACTCTAGAGGGATCAGCGCTGCCACATTAATGTAAATGTACCTGCCACACACCCAAATTAACTTGACTCTGTAGGCTCAGGACCTGGGATCAACACTGCCTGTGGGGAAACACAGCTTGCATGCCCAGACCTCTGTTTTTCACCTCACTTGGGATGGTGGAGAAATCCAAGGGATCCATACTTTCCCATGAACTCTTCCAACAAGGACCTGCCTGACCCACTCTTGGGTCCCACTGACCAATTATAGACCATGAGCCTGCACCAGCTCTTTTGGTAAAAGCTCTGGGCCTGAGGGCTTTGTGGTGCCCAGACCTGCACAGTTTGAAACTACTGGCATGAACTTTCTTCCCTGTTTTTCCTATTCTCTGAAATGTAATGTTCTTTATATCCTCTTTCCTGTAGTACTTCCTAATCAAGATCTCCCTGTCCTTTCTAGACAGAGATGTCTGACCAATTGACACTGCTATGTAAATTAGGCTTTCAATTTGTTTGTGAAAGACCAGCCTTGGGAAAAAAAAAGAAACCAAAAAAAACCAAAAACAAAACAAAAAAAACCCCACAAAACAACAACAGCAACAGCAACAACAACAACAAAAAACACAAGCAGGGAAAATCTGCAGAGGAACACATCATTGCAGGCTCCCTTTTGTGTTCATGTGGAACCAGCAGGAACATCTGCAAGGACTCAACAAGCTTACTTAAGCACAGAAGAGACAGAGTCACCTTTCATGCTCATTTTCTGATGCAGATTTTGATCATTGGGCTGCTGCACAATTGTCTCCTCGGTGATTCAAAAAGCAAAAAGAAAGCTGTTGATTTAGAGCAAAAATTGGTTGTCCCAAATCCTGAACCTTTGCTTCCAAGCAGAGTCTTGTACTAAGATTTTGTTTGCAGCTGTCATGTTTTTCACATCATTTCATTTTCACCTGAGCAATAAATCCAAGAAGTTTCTGAATCATACTCTAATGTTAAACTGTCTCCAGGACTCTTATGCCAAGAGCTTTGTTCAAAACAGTGTCATCACACATTTCACTCAGGCTGAGGGAAATCATTTTGAGTCACAATAGTTAGGAACTTAGTGCAAATACATAATCAAGGCAATAACTGAGAACACCATTGCTTCTCACTGAAAGGTGTTTGTGCAGAAGCCTTTTAGCCATGCAGTCTCATGTATGGAGCACAGCTATATTCCCTTCTCAACCTAACTTTGAGCCAAAGTACTGGACTTTCATAACAGGAAATTTGTTTTCTGAAGTTTATTTGATTGCTTAGCCTGACAGCCAGTGTTTACTCCTATAAACTGCTCTTTTTTGCTCATCCCTTTTCTAAAGCCACAGTGGCTGTATTTGTTCTGCAGCCTGCAGCTGTAGTTAAAGTAGCCAGAGACTCTTCAAGGAAGCACACACCACTGAGCACCAGCAGCACCCACAGCACTCAGTGCCAGTGACAGAAGCAGTCTGGAGTGCAGATGGAGAGCTCTTTGAAGGACAGCACAGGCACCCCTCAGAAAGACTGCTGGATGACCCTCAGGGTCCACAGCACTGCAGCACAAGTAAAGGGAGTGGTTTTCATGCCAGCCTGATACCACACGCTCAAGGCTTGTTGAACTCTCTTGCTCCATGGCAAGCAAAATCTTGCTGCCAGAATGACTTCATGATACTGACAGATCAATGTTCACCTTCTGAAAAGGCTGGAGACAACCAGGAGAGAGCTAACAGTCCTGGAGAGAGCTACTGAGGATATCACCACTGCTCAGTGGAGATTCACAGTGAAGATTGCTCATATGTGCAGGAAGTCAGGACCAGATAACTTCTGTTTTTCTTATTTCTATTTGCAAATTTACAGGGTCCTGCATATGATGTGTTGGGTTACATCCTTGCTACAAGAATGGCATTAAAATTGATGGTATATTCCCTTTACTTCTCTTTGTGCATGTCTTTGTGTGTTTGTTCCCAGTTTGTGTCATATACTGTGTCTGCAAAACAGTAAATAGATGGGGCTGAACCACCTACAAGGAGGAGAGACTTCTGCATCCTTGGGGAACTGGTAATCCTGCTCAGAGAAGGTTTGAAAGCCTTAATGATATGGGATCTGGAGAAACTGTACTGAGAAACTCACAGAGATGATGGCCAGAATAATATCCTGAAAGCCCAGAGGAGACCAAGCTGAGTTTTCTGCCACTTAAAATCATTGGGATGGCTGTAATTGAGGACACAGTATGTGGGAGGAGGGCTGTGCATGAACTTTTGCACTCCTGCTTAGTCTTATCTAGTTACTCTGAGTTTTGTTCATTAAAACAAAACAAAACAAAACAAAACAAAAAACTCCCAAACTTTTCTTGTTTTATTCATGTTCTGATTAAACATGGGTAATTTTTCAGTTCAGCTAAAAGATCTTTGTGGCATCTCATTGTGAGAAGAAGATAAAGGCACATCCACTTCAAAGCTCTGGCTTGGGATTTTCCCTCTTGCAAAGTCACAGATCTGGTGCCCCAGAGCCTCTTTTCTGCTGTCCCTCCAATTGTGGGGCCACCTGGCACGGTCACTGCACCAGCCCAGCTTCCCCAGGCTGGGCACAGCACATGTCAGAGATGGGAGAGGAAGGGAAAAATGGAGCAGCTTTTCTGACTCTCAGGCAATTCTGGCATGCTCAGCTGACTCGTGTAACTTAAAAGAAGCTGCAAAACCGAGTCAGCCAACGCAAGAGAAGAAAACAGCCTATATATAAATAAGAACCTATATAGCTTTCCCTCTGTCAGTGCCATAAGTAGCTGGAGAAGAACAAAGCTTTGAAGTGAGTCATGTTACCCCCCCACCCCACCCCCAGTCTCTCTCTCTCTCTCTCTCTTCTTAAAGTTCTAAGGAAGCTCAGAAAACACATTGGTCAGAATTTTAAGTCATGAAGATCAGGGCTGAACTATAACCCTTTCAGGAGATTTTAATGAACTGCCTAAGACAAGAATTCTACCTGCATAATTGGAAATGACCATGTATCCTTCCTGAATTGTTCTGTGCCATTTGTCTTACTGGTAAATCCAGGGTAATAGTAGCTCACCACCACCAGGTTTTTTTGCAGCATTAAATATTCTTACAACATTGGTCTGTTCCTGCTACTAATTTAAATGTATTAATTCACACCTACACCCTTTATATTCACATGGTCATTACAGCCTCCATGTTCATCATGACTCAGCACATATTACACAGACTTGACTCTGTTTAGATCAAAAGAAGAGTCTGCTGGCCCCGTACAGGAGCCTGGATTATATTGCCATGTTACCCAGTATTCACATTCAGTATAAATAAATGAATCTTTTGAAAAAATACCTCTTAATAACTCTAACTCCACTATCAAGTTTCTGAGGAAAGTCACATGTTATATTTAGGAGGTCTCTTTCACTTTGATAAGTTGTTAATAGATGTCATAAATTTCAGTTACACTTGCTCCATCATTACTTAGAGCTGTGGGGAAGTACTCGCCTGGCTGGTGAACCCTGTTATATGTTTCTCACATGGACTCACATTTAATCACTTGCAGTTGTGGTGGAGATAGAAAATAAAACAAACAAAAGAAAAATTAGAGAACTGTTTTGCATGGAACATCACAAGTTAGCAGAGACTAGATTGCATCTAATGAGACTCAAAGACTAGAGAGTATTTCAAATTATAAGTATTTCAAATGACAAGTATTTCATAAAAGGAGTATTTCTCTCCTCTTTCCTCTGAAAGATCTTAAGGAAGTGTCTTAAAGAAGCTGATACACCTGCTTCTCAATGAGTGTGTGAAATGTAGGGAAGTATTCTTAGCTCCATTTTGCAAATAAGGAAATTAAGGTGTGTATATGGTAAGTACATAGTCCAGGTTTTCAGGAGGAGCCAGTGGCAGAACTCTGAACAAAATCTTAATCCATGTTTTAGAGTTCAGATCATCCTTCCTGAATCCACATTGCTGATTGTTCCACAGAACTATCTAAACCCAAAAGATTTTTCCTCGGGAGATTCTGCAGCATCAACATTCTACAAATGGCATTTTGAAAAAAAAAATGGATATCTGTATCACTGCCAGACACATCAGGAGAACAGGAGATGGGCAGAGAAAAAATGTGCAATAATAGTGCCCACTCCTTCTTGGCTGTTGCTGTCAGCTTGACTTTGGACATAACAAAAAGCAGTGAAGAGAAATTAAAACAGATTTAGGTCTTTTCAGAGCAGGGCATACTTGTTGTTAAGGTGAGGGGAGGGCAAGGGAGATGTTCCAGCATATGCAGCTGCAAGGGAGATTTTTGCTTAAGTTGTCAATACAATGTTTATTTTGTAAACATATTTGTCAATTTTGCAGCACTTATTCTGCCTAAAGGCTACATTGAACCTAATATTATTTCAGCAACCATGACTTTGATCGATTGCATATCAGGAAGCTTAAGTGCAGAAAACTCCTACACAAAAACACACTTTAAAGGATGGAAATTCAAATTTAAAGGTTGCTTTTTCAACATGCTTTGTGTGCCAGAGCAGCCCAGCCCCAAACTGAGCTGAGAGGGCAGAAAGGAGGGAGGGCATCACAGCCACTCTGTCCTGCTGACACAGGAGATGTCCTGGGTACAGATTACCTTGAGTGGTGTTGAGGTGGGAGGGGAGCAAAGGAACAGAGCTGGCAGAGCTTCCTCTTTCTAACAAACCCACATCTGTTTAACATCCCCAGCTGCCAACTAACCACAGAAGAGCTTAGAAAAAGCCACAAGCAGGGCCTGGTTCTCCAGCAAATACTCTCACCACATTCCTTTTCATGCACATCCCATCAAAATCCATCAGTGCCATTCAGTCAATATTAAAATGCTTTTACCAGAGGAAGGGGTGCACAAAGCATCCTCAAGCAAAAGCTTCTTGTCCTTAGTGAATACTGTCAGAGCTGCCCTGCACGTCTGGCAGCAGCCATTCCTGCACAGAATTGTCTCCACAGAGGATCTGCTGAGCTCTTGGGAAGCTCTCTGCATTCTAATCTGAAGGCTGTTATTTTTTGAGTACTCCTCAATATATCTTCAGAAAGGCTGAAAGTCAACATTCCTCTCGGCACCGGTGTTGCCATGGAGCAGGTGCATTGGCACTGATTTTCCATTGCTGCAATAAAACCTTACAATCTCTTTCCTGAGGAAAATAAGCCACTTTCACAGGGCAGGTGAGTTCTCATAACTCCATTAGGTCTGATGGCCTGTAAAGTAATTTGCTGTATCATAGTGTGTTCTTTCTTTGAACTCAACTCAAGCCATGTTCCCCTCTTGGCCTTAACAATACAGTTCTTGTAAGTATTTACTCTTTTATTTTTCACCCAGTAGCTGTACAAAGGGATAAAAATTAGGAGGGAGTGTTTATTTCATCTCTCCTCTCTATCCAGTCCCTTTGATCACAGATAGAGAAAAGATCTAAGTGCTTAAGTCCAAACACTTTGCCCTTGTTCAGCTGCTGCTTAACTCTGGAGATAATTTAAATTCAGGAGGTCCTTCACTGTTTAACATTTTCTGGGCAGCTGAGTTCTGCTCATGCTCAGAATCCCCCCTTTTATGTGCAGGGAGGTGTCTAGGTCCAACCTAGCCCAAACATGAATCAGGAGCTAAAATAAGGACATATAAGGACTGTGTACAGGAGTTTATTCAGAGTCTACCAAGCACATATGAACAGCCTTGGGTCCTTTAAAGAAATGTCTCAGGAACTGTGGGAATAGTAAAACAAAATCATGCCAGTCTTTCTGCTGGGAGACTTGTGGTACTGGCACTCATCAAGGAAGAGAAAAATACACCTTAAATGCCTTTTCAAGCCTGATAGGAATTAGTGCCTCTCTTCAACCTCCCGCAGTATGAATAGTAGGCCACAAGAAAGGATGGGATGAGAAGGGGTTTTAAAGCTCAAATGGCAACTGTTCTGCTGAACAGAAAAGAAAAGAAAATTCCTGAATTTTGTTTCAATGAGGAGGAGAAAAGGACCTACACCTTGGTTGGCTTTTGTATATTGTTACTCACTGGCTAGAGTGAAGAAGCAATTTATTTCATCGGTAAATTATTTGCTCTCTGTTCAAGCTGCTGTCTGAGGAAAGGTCCTCAGCTATGTGAATGGTGGGAGGAGGATTGAGCTCACCATCTGAACAGATAGGCAGCTCCAGGGGAGACTTCAACCCATCTGCTTTAGATGTTGATTGGCCATAGGGATGAATTGGCTCTCTGGAAGTATCCATTTCTGCCCACTGAAGAGGGACTTATGATAAAGGATACCTGCTGGCCAAATCGATTTGGAAAATCAGGTCACGCATTCAAAGGGAGAGGAAGAGGAAGATAGATATATAGGGGAGAAGAATCCAATTAAGTTAACTTGGGGTTCAATTCAGAAACCACAAAGCCATGGGGTTCCCTGATTCATTCTGCCCCCCTTTCTGCTGTGAACAGTTTTTTAAATGGAAGAGAAGTTTCCATTTTTTATACTGGTTTGTCTATTTATCTCCAAGGCTTAACAGACAAATATTATTAAAACACATTTTGGAAAAGCCTTTCAACACTGCCATTTATTTTAAATATTATTGTTTAATCACTGATTTCCCTCTGGTAATTATGCTATCTTTAGGCTTTGGAGTTTTTTAATTGGTGTTTTCCTGTGGCTTGGGTGTGATTCCTGCAGAAGCCTTGTAATAACCAAATAACTAGGACAGTCTAATCTAATAATTTGTGCATGCATATGATGTTCAGGGGGATTATTAAAGTTATTTTCCCACTAAAATGTTATCAGCTTAGAAAGCCGAGCTGTTCCAGGCTGATGGTTTTTTATTGCAAAAATTTTTAATACTGTCGCAAGCAGCAGACTGCAGTTGCACAAGTTAATGTCATTTATTTCATTGATTTTGTCTTTTGAAATGAACCTTGCTGGTCCCTATTTTTACTTAAAAATATCCTAACAACCTGAACAATTTTGCTCAAATGGCAAATGTTTTCTGAAACTAAAACTGGAGTATTTATTTAGACTAAAAATGTTGGATAGGATTTAGTTTGACAGGACTTGTTATTAGCTTAGGACATGAAGCCTTGAGAATTTCTTCTGCTATAATAGCATTTTATTTTAGACCCCCAGCACAACTAATTTAAATGGTTCCAGGGGTAGAACATAATCAATTTTGCAACCAAGATGGAAGTCAGTTCCTTAGTAGTAATTTCCCTGCAGTATAAGAGCAGTGATAACAAAACAAACAAGAAAAAAAAAAGACAAAAAAAAAAAAAAAAAAAAAAAAAAAAAAGAAGAAACATCATGAATGCATTTAGCATTACTCAGAATTTTTTTTCTGCTGGAGTAGTCTAAATTTCAAAGCCATCTCCCACACATATACTTATATATAACATTTAGAAATACAATACTTCCTTAGATGTTGCATTCATTGTCATACAGTTTATTCCTGGATACGGAGTATTCTGCTACAGAAATCAAGACTACATGAGCATTTTTCTGCACTGATGATTCATCCTGGACACTGAAAGACAGAGCTGGTATATGATAAAACAGGAGCACAAGCAAAGGGAACGAGATAAAGATATGGGCAGACAAATGTCAAATACTATTCAGTTTCTTGGGCCATGATATGCACAATATGTCACGACTCTGCAGTTATACATGCCTCATATTTCCCGTTTGAATGGTAATCCTTCTTGGTGTAATTGTAGCAAATATAGTCGTGCTGCAAATAACATTGTATCCATTATCCTTTCAGTGCGTCCTTTTAAGATTTTTTTTTTTTTTAAGTTTCAGAACCCACAAGAGAAAGGCTTTGTTTAATCAGCTAGAGAGACCACAGCAAACTGTGACAAGCCTCTCTTAGATTCTCTGAGGAGACAAAGGAACCTGCTGTTCATATACCATTGTTACTTGGCTTTGATGATGGCAGAAATAATGATTACTGCAGAAAAGTTCAGATGAAGCATTGCTTTCTAACATTCAGTAGCACCTGAAATGTTGGCCCATTCTTTTGAGAGTGTTTGTTTAACAAAGCCTCTTCTTAAACAAGGTCAGTAGCAAATGTGGTAGGGAAAATGAAGATATCTTCTGGTCCCTGGGCTCTGGGGGTGTGGGGACTGGTTGCCATGACCAGTCTCACTTGAGCCCCCAGCCCAGCCTGGGCTGTGTCAGCCAGGTCTCCTGCATGGACCTTGGACCAGTGACCTCTGTTACAGCTGGCCCTGACACCAGCCTGGCTTCCAGCTGTCCTTGATCCATTGGCTACACAGATTCGTGCATTAGTATGCAATAAACAATGACATTGAAACCATCAGATTCCATAATTAAATGATTCTGATGGAGTTTAAGATGGATTGCGTGAAAACCAGGACTAAATTCAAGAGGGAAAAAGAAAAAAAAAGGAGTCAGGACCATACGATTTTGATCTAATATGAAACATAAAAGGGGTAGTGATGGACGTTTATACCACTTGTAACATTTACAGGAACATTATATATATATATATATATATATATATATATATATATATATATATATATATAAATGGGAAATCATTGCTTTTACTGGACAGTTCAGCTGTATCACAAAAGGAGAATATCAGCATTTTGTTAAGAATGTGAGCATCACATTTCTAAAAGTAGTCATTGCCCACAAATCTGGGGTAGACTATAAGAAGTTCCAAAACCAGGCTATTTTAAAAACTTATTTGTGTTTTCCAATGACCTTACAGTCACAGAAATTTCTACTGCCAGGTAGAAGCTTTTTTTTTTTTTTCCCTTCTTTACTGAGCTCCAGTACAGCAGAAATTTTTCCCTTAACTCCTGTGAGCCTGACAGAAAGTACATGTGTATAAAGATATCTTAACTGCAATTTGTAAGAGTCTTGTGTAGCTTCTTTACCTGATCTTACATTTTCTGCCTCACTGAAGTTCCTTTTCAATCAATGCCAATGTCATTTCTAGACTCATCTTCATTTACAAGTAGTGGCAGAACCTCTTCTCTCATTTTCTATCCTTAAGCAGTGGCGCAACATCCATGATTTTTGGGTACTGATTGTTTTGTACAAGACTAGAGATGACTACTTTGGGAAATGCAACATAATACACACATCACTTCTTTGGTCCTGCTCAGACAAGTGAAACAACATAATGCTACATCTGAGGAGCCTGGTGCTATGGTAACCTGCCTCATGAAGCATCCCTAGGAAGCCCCTGATCTGCAGCAGATGGGAATCAACTGAAGTCTCCAGCAACACAGAGTCTCCACATAAACACTCATTGAATCCTTGAGTCAGTGCCCAGCTGCACTGCAGGACTTCAGCTTCACAGTTCACATGCTCCAAATTGAAACATGGCAAGATTTGGACAAAGGGGAAATGCTCAGCACCTGACACAATAGATTCTAACAAAGCCAGCAAGGCTTTCTGACAAGTGGAAAAAGCTTCAGTTTTCCCTACGTTATTATTTTACATGTTTTCAATAAGTAGTTTTTAATCCACAGTTGCATATGAATACGCAATTTCAGACCATTCTATTTTCCCTGTAAAACATGTAATTTCCCTGCCAAAAGGAGACATGAAGAGCCAGAATCCCTTTTAATCTCTATTTGGTCAACAGGAGAACATACTAAAATCCCATAGCACTGCTCGAGTCTTAGCAGCACCACAGATGAAGAAATGGTATTTAACCTTCCCCATTCCCAGCTGGCTCCTTCCCTTTCAAAAGCTGCATTTATGGATAAGGGTCTCTGAGCTACAAGAAAGTCTTGGTGCACTTCATATTCCCTGCACTGAGACACAGAGGGATGGGGACATGGAAACCACCTGATCTTGGAGACACAGGAACTGATCAGGTGTGACCGGAGAGTTTGCCCACTCCCAAACCCACCTGAGCACAGTAAAATTCCTCAGCCAACTTCAAAGGTCTTCTGGTCTCTACCAAAATGAAGTCCAGCAGACTGAGGTACTGTCTTGTGCTCTCGGGGTGTAAAGAGCACTCAGGGAGCATGGTCTGAGCAGGACCACACACAGTCTCCACCATTTGCATACAAATCAAGCAGGAGGGCAAACAGGATTCACCTCCCACACAATTCATTCTTTTTTCCATCACTCAGAGCCAATGACCAGGTGCTTATAAACCATAATCCTGTAAACTCTCCTCCCCTGGAGGTGCAGCAGGCCCAGGA